>PVKU01001756.1:207500-273039 GCA_004027475.1 Anoura caudifer
CTGCCACTGTACTGGAGCTGGGTTTTCCCTCCTCCACTCTTTGTAGACTTAGGGCAGTTGCTAGAAAATAGGGGAAAATTAGAAGTCCAAAACCAACATCATAGACTATATGGTACCTAAGGGTATTCTGGAGGAATACTATCAGAAAGAGTTCCATGGAGGTGCAAGTTATGAAGAGAGGACAGTAACGGTTACCATAAGTTTTCATTAATAAAGTCTTATGCTCTGGTACTTAGGTGTGATTGTGTTCCTTAATATATTAAAGATAATCTTCCATCTCAGTTTTTAGGTATATAAACGTTCACTTCAGAAGTTTTAAGTATATTCTTACAGTTTTATATTCAGCTCTTAACTCTTAAAGACAATTTTACCTTATTCCAGACACTTAGTTATATATACAGGGGTGGGCAAAAGTAGGCTTACAGTTCATATGGGAAACGATGTGCAGGTTATGATTAATACAATAGCCTTATTAGCTCAAAAGAATATTAGTTACAACTGTAATCCTGTTTTTTGCCCACCTCTGTGTATAGTAAATTAGCTAGATATATCAACACACTATAGGCCGCTGAGGTTGCTTGGATTATTTCAGTAAATCGAGGTCTCACTATTAATGAAGAGACCAAAAATGCTCTGTTAAATTGGAAATAAAAGTCTTCTGAGGCTTAGAGGAAAAAGTCAAGACTGCAAATGGTAGGTGTCACATTGCTTGCCATTTTTGTTCTATTGATGGTGTCCTACACTAGGAAGGAGTCCTGAACTCAGAAGGTGAAAGTGACATAGGTGCAGGATACTCAAATGTCTCTGGTCTAGGAGGTTCACAACCAAAAATAATTAGAAGATTGGTTTAGCACTTTTTCATTTTTCTACAAAGTGATGTGTATAAGTTTGAAAGGTGTAAGTTTAAGCCAATATTTTAAATAATTGGTCTATAAGTAATTTCCTCCTGCTCTGCTTTGCTCAGGGAGAGTTTCAGAATAGGAGAAGAGGATTTAAAATGGGATAATCAACTTCAACGCCTTTTTCCACTTTGGATTGTTATAGGAAAGTTTCATTATTTGACTTGAAGTATTATAAATAGTGTTGGACACTTATATGTTGAGAAGATAAAATCTATTCATTATCCACAGCTGTCCTTTGCATTAAGGTTAATAAGTGTATTTTAAATAGAAAAATGTTATAGTAAATATATAGACAGCTATACCAGTTCCTTCAGGGAAATTCTTATTTGTTTCAGACTTGATTTCAATAGTCAGGGAGTCAACGTTCAGAATACAGTAAGAAACTGCTAGATATAATTTGATTGCGCTATTTATTTTGACTACCCTCTTATTTTCACATACTTAGTTTTTAAAGCATTGGTTATTTTAAATCTGGCACTTGTTTGGTTCATTTAGTATTGACATGGTCAGTGTGATACATCAAAAAGCAGTTACAGTACCTTTCCCACTTTTATGGTTTAAAAATGTAATCATAACATTCAATTTTTGAATCACGTCAGCTTCCTCAGTCATGCCTCCTCACCTTTTTTCTATTTTAAAATAAAGGCATCTGCACTTTTCATTGTTTTACTTTCCCATTTACCTTTTTTCTTTTAATTGTTACAGAACTGTGGAAATGATGGAGGCAGAATTCTGCTAATGTAGCACACCGTTTTCTAGTCTCATCTCCCAACATACAGAATGTTGTAGAAGCTTAAGTTTTGATGCCACATTTAATTAGTATGAGATGCCCTTTTATGGTACAGTTTTAATACTTCGTTCACATCTTTCAGTTCCATAAAATATTAATCATTTACTAGACAAGTACGTCTATCTCTTGCTCTGTAAAACAAATTTTAGGTATTCGGGTCATGTTTTGTTTAAACTCCAAAGTTAAATAGTGGCAGATGGACAATTCAGCATGAAAAGTAATGATTTATGTAGATACTATGACTTTTATTTTGTGTTGGTCTGATAATACTTAAATTGTTGGAGTTTTTCTTACTAGTTTTAGCCAATTATTTTCTATTTTTATGGAGTATATAAGTTAGTACCAATTTTATACCTACATTTAAAAGCTTGAATGTATCATGTCTTTTTAAATGTACAGGACATTCATGCTTTGTGGAAAACTGGTTTTCTATAGCAGATTCATTTATTTAACTTCGGACCTTAATTATTACTTGATCTGAAACTTTCACTTTAATAACTAATTCATATGCTTTTCAAAATATTCAGTCATTTTAAACTTAGTTCATTTCTTTGATAACCGTCATGAATTCTTTTGTTTTTATTTGGATTTGTAGTTGAGAAACTTAAAGTGACACCTGTGATGCTATTTAGTGTGACATTTTAAAAGGTTGTAGCAGGGGGATTTCAAGCCTTAGTTTTCTTTAGCACCAACCAGAACAGCCTGATACTTAAGGTTTTTTTTTTTTTTTTTTTTTTCAGTTTGGCAAAATCATAGCAAAATGACAAAAATTAATTTTGTGTTAACCTGTATTCTATAATTTTGGATGAAAATAGCCAGTTTTCACTTCTTGCCAAAAATACAATGTTCAAATTCTTATTTGAAACTTTAATGTGTTAATTTAAGAGTACTTAGTATTTTAACACAATTGGTTATTTTTGAACTTACGTTGGGTGAGGTAGGTTAGTTAACCTGAAATGATTGAAAGCTCAAGACTATGTCCTGCTGATTTTCTGAGTTGAGTAGATACTTTTAAGAAATTGTAAATAATAATTTTTTTTCTCACACTAAATAGTTTTAGTTTGGGAATAATACTATGGTAAATTAAGAATTGATAATTTAGCAAATATAATATGTTCATTGAAGGAAAATAAACCCCAAATACTATAATAATTATAGAGTATCAGAGAACAGATAGCAACTGTATACCTTATTTTAAAAATTATGATTTGCTGTAAACCTTAGTAGATTGGAGTCTTGCTGAATTTTATTAGTAAGCAGTTACACAGAAAATTCTTTCCAGATTTGAGAAAAGAAAGGAAAAGCCCTTTTGAGGTTTCAGAGTTATCTCTAAGATAGCCTAGTTATAGTTGCTGATTTGATAAGAAGAGAGACATAGCCTATTTTTACTATTATTTAGACTTTTTTGATCAAGTTACTGTTTAATGTTTAATGGGAGGGAAATCTGATGGTGGAAGATGGTGGAGAGAAAATTGGGAGTCTGTGTTCTTCAGATGTAAAAATAAATTGGGAAATGACCTGCAAAATAAGGAATGTCATCAATAACTTATGGGTTGTGATATCTTTTTTATTACTTTTCTTATCTTCCACTTAAGCTAAGTTTTTGCTGAAATTAAAAATTGTCCTGAGTCTTTTGCAGATAGATCCAAATCTCATGGATTTGTGCAACTGCCCTGTAATTTAATTAGGATTTAATTCAGGATTTTAATTTTGTTTCCTAAATAAATGTACAGCTGATTTTTTTCTCCCTTCTTCTTCTTCTTCTTCTTTTTTTTTTTTTTTTTTTTAAGGAATCTAGGTAAAAATGGCTTATCTAACAGTAGCATTTTATTGGATAAATGTCCGCCTCCAAGACCACCATCTTCACCATACCCTCCCTTGCCAAAGGACAAGTTGAATCCACCTACACCTAGTATTTATGTGAGTCTGAATTGGCTGACTAGAAATAAATCAAACTACTGTGTGCATCTGCCTGTTTTTCATAAGATCTTGCTTTAAATCAATGTGATACCCTTTAGGAAACATTAAAATTATTGGTAGCAGCTTGAATTTTAGGGGGGAATAAAGATGACTTCAAAAAGATTTTGTAATAGCATTTTTAAAACATGCCTTCTCAGCTATTAATTGTTATGATTACATTAGAGTAGTGAGAAATACTTTATACTGCTCCTAATTTTGAGCAGTATTACGCAAAATCTACCTAAAAGTATAACTTTTTTTGAATAAGCTGAGTTTTAAATTTGCCTTCTACTAGTTGTGCAGACCTGAACATTCATTCTGTTTTTTACATCTACTAAAAGAAAGAAAAGGATATTATTTACCTTCAAAGAAAGTATTTGAAAACATAAAATGTCATAACAGATATGTTATTTAAAAGCTGAATAGAGTATTTAAAACTGGATATTAGTTTTACTTTATGGACAGTTAGACATCTGATATAAGAATTTAAGAATTCAATCAAAGCAACTTTTTTTTTAACGTTTCTCCTAAATAGGCCCTCCTACCCCATTTCCTTCCATCCTCCCACTTTTACTCCAAATGAAAAAATTTTAAACTATAAAGTTTGTTTTTAGAGATTTGGTTCTGTTTTCACACTCTAGAGGCCAAATGCTATATTAATCCTTCCTCTAACGAGTATTTATTGATCCTTTAGTATGTAAGGGAAGCACTAAAACTTTTAAACTGAGGCCTAAGGTGGGAGGGATACAAAGTTAAAATTTATCTTTTATGGGTCTTCAGCCTAGTTTCATTTTGATAGTATATTGTTTTGATTGATTTTTTTTCTTTTTGTGGTTAAAAAATATATACATAAAACTTACCATCTTTATCATTCATTAAGTGTACAGTTTAGTAGTTTAAGTATATTCTTATTGTTGCAAAACAACTTTCCGTATCTTTTTCATCTTGCAAATCTGAAATTCTATACCCATTAAAAAAATAATTCCCTTTTCCACAGTCTCCCCAGTCACTGGTAATAACAACTATTTTACTTTCTGTTACTATGGATTTGACTACTTTAGCTATCTCATTTAAGTGAAATTATATACACAATTGTTTTTGTGTGTGTGGCTTGCTTATTTTCGTTTAACATAGTGTTCTCAAGTTTCATTCATGTTGCTGCATATAAGATTTTCTTCTTTCTTAAGGTTAAGTAACACAATATTTAAAACAATCTGATTTTAGAGTTTAAGTTTTATTTCTCCCATGTATTTTCGTTCAAGATATGATGGACAAGAGAGATGTATGTGGTTATATCTAATTACAGTTAGGATCAAAAGACATAGTGATAAAATACCATAGAATGTAAAATACAAATAGTGACACATGCGATGCATTATTAAATTGCAATAAATAACAAATATGAATTTGGCATAATATTTAAAGGTCTGTTTTCCAGAGATCTAACTATATGTTTTAATTTTACAGTTGGAAAATAAACGTGATGCTTTCTTTCCTCCATTACATCAATTTTGTACAAATCCAAACAACCCTGTTACAGTAATACGTGGCCTTGCTGGAGCTCTTAAGTTGGGTAAGCTCTAATAAGAAAAAGGAAAACTTATATGTATATTTCCTTTGCTACCTATTGACTTTTGAAGCACAGGCAGAAACTTATTTCTATTTATTTTTTCATTTTTTTCACATTTGTATTTTAATATTTTTCTGGCTGTGTGTGTGTGTGTGTGTGTATTATTTCTTTAAACAACGTGAAGTTACGATGATGATACTAGTTACTGGAAATTTTACGGGTTGTTTTTTAATTTAGCTTTCATTTTGGTCAAATTACATAGTTATACTTTACATTGATTAATGAAAGAATTTTTTTTTTAATTTAGGTAGAATTCAATGCTACTAATAAATAGAATTGCCTCCTGTGTTGTTCCTGGCACCTGTAGAGATTAAATAAATACATGAAACTTTAGAACCCACCCCTTGATTCTGCCTCCTCTGTTGGCCACATGATGAATAGGTCCTGGGTTTCCGTATATGGTTGTGGAAACCTGACTGGAAACTCAGGGTGTGCAGAAGCTCCAGTTGACTTCATTGGAAATCTTAATGGAACACCATAAAAAGTTTTCTGTTTTTTCCTCTGTTAAATAAAGCACTTTTAAAATTTTACTTCAAATATAATTTTTATTTATTTAACTACCTTTATTTATTTATGAAGACCTAGGACTTTTCTCTACCAAAACTTTGGTGGAAGCTAACAATGAACATATGGTGGAAGTGAGGACACAGTTGTTGCAGCCAGCAGATGAAAACTGGGATCCCACTGGAACAAAGAAAATCTGGCATTGTGAAAGTAATCGATCTCATACTACAATTGCTAAATATGCACAGTACCAGGCCTCCTCCTTCCAGGAATCATTGAGAGTAAGTAATTACTTCCCGAAGAATATATTATTTTGGAGATATTTTTTATTTTATATTTTAATTTGAAGGACTCTGTTACTCTTGTAAGCATCTCATTATTTTATAGTTATATAAAATATAAGTGCTATCCAGTTTGCTTTTAGTAAAGTCAAAACAACCTGTAGGTTGATAAAGTAAATGTTATTACTATTTAGTGAGACATCTTCGTCAACTCTGGGATATTCTTTTTTAGAGTAGGTTTACTTAATTCTGGCATTATTGACATTTTCGGTTGGATAATTCTTAGTTGTGGGATGTTGTCCCTTGTATTGTAGAATGTTTAGTAGTATCCCTGGCCTGTCACACTTAGATGCCCTTTACCTCCAGCCCCAGCTCTGATGATCAAAAATGTCACCGGATATCCTAAATGTCCTATGGAAGGCAAAATTGCCCCTAATTGACAGGCACTGATATTAGAGATTAACTAAGTCTCAAGTTTGATTTATTCTTGCACAGTTGCTAGTCTTTGCCTTCTCATTTTTCTCATTTATCAAGTTAGTATCATCTGATAGCTCCTCCAGGAAGCATCAGTGTTATTCTTACCAATCTCAGTCTGAAAGAGAAAACTGAGGGACAGGTGTAAATTATTTGAAAATACATGGAAAATTAAAGAAAACTTTGAAGAATAATCAGAGGGTTATTGTTAAAAGGC
Source organism: Anoura caudifer (assembly GCA_004027475.1). NCBI lineage: Eukaryota > Metazoa > Chordata > Mammalia > Chiroptera > Phyllostomidae > Anoura > Anoura caudifer. The sequence goes on from PVKU01001756.1 coordinate 214,258, forward strand.
TCATAGGCCTTTCAACAATGAAGCATTACTAAAATCCTGTAGAACTATAATAACAACTTGGTCAGTTTTCCCATGAAGTGAACATAAAACACCTGCAAACTGAGTTTATTAAATGTATTACTCAAATACTTGTCTGTACTTATGCTACAGGTGAAATTTAATATGTGCCTGGGAGTCTTTATTGTAATTCATTAGATTTGCTTATATTTGTTTAAAATTCTGCCCTGAGTTCATGTTTTCAATAAAAACAACACTTGTACCTGTAAACCATACACTTGTATTCCTTTCTCACTACCACTCCTTATAATCCTACTGAGAAATTTATCTAATAAAAATTGTCCTGTAATTTTCAGGAGTTGCAGTGAATTCCTTGTCCATATAAATCACTGTAGTTCAAACTTTCAAGATACTTCGACTGTGTGGTAGTGTTATGATCAGAATAGAATAGATAATAATAGCAGGATTCAGATATCATCAAACGCAAATTTGGTGCAAGAGTTGAAAAGCAAAGATAATAGGAGCAGAATGGACCCATAACCAAAGAAAGGGTGTTTTGTTTTGTTTTTCTTATGTGCTTTGGAGGCCTGAACCACATTGCATGTAAAAAATCTGACAAATATTTAGAAACTGTACATATAAAGCGAAGGAGGCCAAAATGTAAGTATTGTTAAGTCAAAAGTCATAGGACATTGTTAAGAGGTAACCATATCTGTGACACAAACATTGTAAATGATAGTAATTTTGCCCTGAAAAGCACCTATATTTATCTTGTACTTAATTTCCTCACTAATGTTTTAAATGTTCTATCATTCATGCATAATTCATTGTGGAAAAAAGATATAGCCCAGGAAGACCATTTTACATTTGTCTAGAATGAAGAATTGAGAACTTCTTACCTTCCACCCTTGTTACATACGAGGTCTCTCCAGAAAAAGTCCAGCCTTTTTAATATAATGAGAACAGTCTGCATGACATTGATGTAACCTGGCAACCAAAGAGAGTGGACTAGAATGCTCATGCTTGAACAGTGACGGCTTCACTGTACTAGTCAGTGAGGATAGTAGACTCTGTATAGTGAGCGTACTGTATGGCTGTCGCATTCAAAATGACTGAGTGAGTAAAGTAACAAATCTACATCGAATTTTGCAAGAAGTTTGAACATTCCTCCACAGAAACTATTCAGATGACTCAGGATTTTGGGATGATGCAATGAGTGCAGTGCAAATAAAACTGTTGCACAAGTGCTTAAAAGTGGTCGAGAATCTGTTGAAAGTGATCCACATTCTAGAAGGCCTGCAGCAAGCAGAACACCTGAGAATGTTGAACATGTATGGGCTGCAATCAACAAAGATCGGCGACTGACAGTGCAAGAACTAGAAGCTGATCTGGGGATCCAAAAACTACTGTGTCTGAGATTTTGATGCTGGATCGTGGTGTGGCAGAATGCATTCCATGGCTTTTGCCACCAGAGCAAAAGGAACATCATGCTGCAGTTACTGATGATGCTGGGAAAACTGTAGTGAGGTCCCAAGGTGCCTACTTTGAAGGGGACCGAGGTGTCATTGTCCTATGTACCTTGTTTCTTGTATCCTCTTCAGTAAATGTGTCTCTTTCCATAGGCAATGGCTGGATACTTTCTGGACAGACCTTGTATATAGCTGATACACATGCATACATGTGCCTTTGCTAGTTTAGAAATTTTATAATCAAGATTGCTACCTCTTAGGCCTTAACTTTCTTTAAATTTTCTCTCCTTGAAAAATGGAGCAGAAATGAGAATCTAGTTTGTTCCACTTATAGAAAAATGTTAGTAAAGAACTCTCAGGATTACATTATGGCTGATGGAAGGGAGCTGAATACCGTTGACTTCTTGGGTTTTTATGTAATGTGGTCTTCAAAGAAACTTTCATGTGGAAAAGGCACACTGAAACTTAGTTTCAAAGCATAGATAATACCATCAATCTAGATGTGGATTTTTCTGTTGTACATATGATGGGAAGGCTAGCTGGTTATAGAATAGTAAACTGGAATGCTTTTTGCTTAATTTATAGGAAGAAAATGAGAAAAGAAGTCACCATAAAGAACACTCAGATAGTGAATCTACATCTTCAGATAAGTAAGTTATTTTAATTGTCTGCTTAGTATTTCTATATAAAATGCATGTTTTTAATATTGTCTTTCTTTTTTAAGTTCTGGGAGGAGGAGGAAAGGACCTTTTAAAACCATAAAGTTTGGGACCAACATTGACTTATCTGATGACAAAAAGTGAGTCTTTGTAGTTGTCTGTGAACTGATGTAAAGAGATATTGTTTGCAAGATTGAGGATTTTGTACAATTTCCTCTTCTCCCTCATTCCTTGTCAGTTTTCTTAGTTGATATACCAATTTTAGTTAAATTATTTTTGCTAGGTTTTGCAGTTAAAGTATTTTCTTGAACTGAAACCCTTGTCACCATGACCCTGAGTAAATGCTAATTATACAATCATAACATTATATTTTATGATTAATAATATAATTTTATAAAATAGAATTATACAGTGATCATAAAAATTTAAAGTCAGTTTTTTTCTTTTATTGTCAAATAATTTTTATGTTTGTTTTTTATTAGGTTTTCTGTGGAAAAAATTAAAAAATTAAGCATTTCGGTGTTTCCTATGTGAAAGTAAAATATTTATACATTCATTTATTTTTCTGATTGGAACAGAAGGTTTTTGAAGAAATGGTTAACTTCTACAAATATTTATAGCATAGTTTCACTCTTAATCTGTTATTTTGTGGCAGGTGGAAATTGCAGCTACACGAGTTGACTAAACTTCCTGCTTTCGTGCGTGTTGTATCAGCCGGAAATCTTCTAAGCCACGTTGGTCATACCATACTGGGCATGAACACAGTTCAACTATACATGAAAGTTCCAGGAAGCAGGACACCGGGTAACTTTTATGAACTAATATAACTGCTGAAATTGAAAAATAGGATCAAGATGTGAAATATATAAGGGAGAACCACATTTTTTCCCATTCTATTTCATTTAAAAAAAGACAGTGTGGATTACTGTTGCCTAACTTTGTCTCAGTACACAGTTTATAAAGTACATGATGATATGGAGACATAACTGGACTCATCCTGGTATCTAATCTGGACTTTATCACTAACTAAGCTTGTCACTTTTGGCAAGTCACATTCCTTCCCTGGATCTTTTTCTTCATTTGTAAAATGAATTACATTGGTTTTAGACTTCAAATTCTGTCTAACACTACTGTGCCATCTTCTCCATGCTGCCTAACATTGATATGAAATTTCATAAGGTAATGTTCAAAATATTTAATATTTAACAATTCAGAAAAATGCTAGTAGTAACGAGTTCAGCTTTGCCAATGCCTTTGAGTAGCATATCACCCTCAGGTATTTCTGTTTGCTACTTAAAGCAGCCATAGCTTGAACGCCAGACTTTCTTCTTTGTTGTCTGCTTATTGAATAGTAGCTTAAGAATTGTTTTATAATAGGCCTATGCTTGCTTCTTGGTAACATAGTTCAGTGGTTCCCAGTCTTGGCTGTTCATTAGAATCTCCTGGTAAGCTTTTTAAAAAGATGTAGTTGAGTAATCTCTGGAGATTGTGATCTAGTCATCAGTATTTTTTTTTTTTAAGCTCTCCGGAAGAGTCTTATGTACAAACTTAGGTTGTAGTTGTTTTAACCTCAGGCCATTTGAAGCCCGGTTCTGTGATGTTTTATCCATAGTTGGGTAAAGTAGAAACAGTTACAGAATAAATGGCAGAAGACCTGTCTGCTCCCCACTCTGTTCCCACTTTAGACACCAGTGTAAATACTGGGCAAGTTGTTTGAACTCTGTGGAGTTCCTTTTTCCTGTATATGTAGTATTGGATTATTTCTATTAACATACATTTAAACTGAAAATGTCTCATCCAATTTGAATTATTTCATATAAATAATATCCTCAAAAAAGAATGCAGTTTTTCATTATAAATCAAGGGGAAAAGTAAACTTGATCAATTACTTCTTTGTCACTGTGTATGCCTAGATTGTTTTAGTTTTTTGTTGGTTTGTATACAAGGCATTATTTTTCAGAAATGTCCTGTGGAACATTAAAGAAATCTCTAAAGAATTCCCTTAGGAAGTAGCAGTGTCCAATAGAAATATAATGCAAGTCACATACATGATTTAAAATTTTATAGTAGTCATATTTATATAAAATGAAATAGGTGAAATTAATTTTAATCCAGTACAGACAACTATTATTTCAACACTTAATCAGTATAAGCATTATTGGGGTATTTTTGCATTTTTTAATGTTAAGTCTTCAAAATTGTGTATGTTATAGTTACCACACATCTTAGTTTATATTAACCACATTTCAAGTAGTTATTGTATTGGATGACTAAGTCTTGGAAGAAATGTTGAGTTGACCCTTAAAATGTTAATTCAGTTCAAATTCTTTTAAAGATTTTATTTATTTATTTTTAGAAGAGAAGGGAAAGATAAAAAGAGGGAGAGAAAACATCAGTGTGTGGTTGCTTCTTGAGCACAACCCCCTACTGGGGACCTGACCCTCAACCTAGGCATGTGCCCTGACTGGGAATTGAACCAGCAACCCCTTGGTCTGGAGGCCAGCACTCAATCCACTGAGCCACACCAGCCAGGGCTAATTCAGTTCCAATTAAAAAAATATATTTTGAATACTTTTTTTTATGGGGCAGACACTTGGTTCCTGGAGTTACATAGATAAATAAATGTTACCTGTTTTAATAGACTTTATGATCACTTATGTATGTTCTAAACTATAGAGATGTCCTCAGGCTCTACCCTAAAATAGTTTTAGTTAGATAGTGGGGTCCCAGCATTCTAATTTTAATTAGAGCTAAATTTTATTTGGAGTCTATGCCATGAACAATTTCAACCATCTACCTGTGGTAAGAGACATTTGTAAGTATTAAAAATACCATCTTCACATTGTACTGTAATATGTAAAAAAAAAGACTCAGGGTATGATGTGCACAGGGTGTGATAAGAACACAGCTACTTTTTTTGTTGTTGAGGTAAAATTCACATAAAATTAACCATTTTAAAGTGTGCAATTCATTTGCATTTAGTTATTCACTGTGCTGTGTAGCCATCACTTCTGTGTAGTTCTAAGACATTTTCATCAGCTTAAAAGGAAACCCTGTACCCATTAACCAGTCAGTCTGCATTCCCCACTTTCATCAGCCCCTGGCTACCGCTATAGCAGGTCCTCAGTCCTTTCACTCAGTATCATTTTGTTATAACTCTTGTTTATATTAGCCTATGGTAAAATTGGTTTCATTATACAACATTTTACCACAGTTCTGAATCTATCAATGATGGTGAGGACTTACTATAGTCTGCTTTCTGGCTCTATAGATTTACCTGTTCTGGATGTTTCATATAAATGGAATTGTATATGTTGCCTTTTGTGTTTGCTTCTTTCATTTAGCATGTTTTTGAGGTTCATCCACATTGTTATCAGTGTTTCATTTTTTATAGTCAAATTCTATTCCATTGTAGGGATGTAGAACATTTTGTTTATCCATTTATTAGTTGATAGACATTTGGGTTGTTTCACATTTTGGTGTTATGAATAGTGTTTCTATGAACATTTGTAGACAAATATTTGTTTGAATACCTATTTCTAGTTCTTTTGACTATAGATATACCGAGCATTGGAATTGTTGGGTCACTCGCCATTTGTACATTGAACTTTTTAACTGCTGTACTGCTTTTCACAGCAGCTATACCATTTGACTTTCCTGCCAGCACTGTACTAAGGCTCCAGTTTTCCCACATCCTTACCAGCCAACGCTGATGATTTTTAGTTTTTTATCTTCTTATGGCCAGCCCAACACATCTAAAGTGGTTTTTCAGTTGTGGTTTTAATTTTCATGTACTTGTTGGCCATTTGTATATCTACTTTATAAAAATACTTATTTAAGTTCTCATTTCATTTTTAATTGAGTAGTTTGTCCTTTTGTTGTTAAATAATAGGAGTTCTTTATACATTCTGAATATTAATCCCTTATCGGGTAATGATTTGCCGATATTTCTTTCTCTTCTGTAGTTTGTTGTTTCACTCTCTTCATGGTGTCCTTTGATGTACGAAGTTTTTAGTTTTGATGAAATTCATCTTATCTATTTTTCCCCTTGGTTGTTGGTGCTTTTGGTGTCACACAAGAAACTATGGGGTGGGGGGGAGCGGTGGTGCTAGAATAGGGACAACTGTGCTTGAACAACAATTAAATAAAAAGAGAAAAAATATTCCATGTGCACTAGCAAAAAAAGAAACCATTGTCAAATCCAAGGTTGCAAAAATTTACCTTGGTGTTTTCTTCTTGGAATTTTCATAGTTCTAGCTCTTATAATTCAATCTTTGATCCATTTTAAGTTAATTTTTTGTATATGGTATCAGCTAAAAGTCTAAAACTTCATTCTTTTACATATGGCTATCCAGTTGTCTCAGTACCATTTGTCAGAAAGACTATAATCTTTTCTGTATTGAATAGTCTGGGCACCCTTGTTGAAAATTAATTGACCTTGGAGATATGGATAGTTTATTTTGGGAATCTTAATTCTATTCCACTGGTTATAGCTGTATGTCAGTACCACACTGGTTTGACTACTATAGCTTTTTGAGGTAAGCTTCAAAATTGGGGAGTGTGAATCTTACCACTTACGCAGTGACCTTTTTTGTAGTTGTTTATATCTCATAGTGCTTGGGGTTACTGTAGTGTTGTTCCATTTCAGCCTAAAAAACTCTACAGCCTTTCTTAAAATTAGGGTATGTTGACTAGAGACAAATTTCTTCAACTTTCATTTATCTGGGAATGGCTTAGTTTCTCCTTTTATTTTTGAAAAATAGTTTTGTCACATATAAAATTCTTGGTTAATATATTATTTAGTTTCAGCAATTTAAATGTGTTATCCTATTGCATTTCTGGACTCCATGGTTTCTGATATGAAATCAGCTGTTAATTTCATTGATGATCTCTTGTATGTGACAGATCACTTTTCCTGTTTTCAAGATTCTCTTTGGTTTTCTAGTGTTGGTTATAATGTATCTTGGTGTATGTCTCTGAGTTTTTCTTACTTGAAGTTCCTTGAGATTCTTGGATGTGTAGATTCATGTATTTTGTCAAGTTGGAGGAGTTTTTAACCATCATTTCTTCAAATATTCTTACTGCCCTTTTCTTTTCCTTTAGGACTCCCACAATGCCTACGTTAGTATTTTAGATAGTATCCCACAGGTTTCTTAGGCTCTTCTAATTTTTCATTCTGTTTTCTTCTCAGAACAGATAGTTTCATTTGACCTACATATGTTTGCTGATGTTTTTTCTTTAGCCTGCTCAAGTCTGCTTTTGAAATCCCCTAGTGAATATTTCAGATGTACTTTCACCTTCAAGTTTTTATTTCTTATTATCATTTGTCTCTTTATTGATAATGTCTGTTGAGACATTGTTTCCTTTGGTTCTTGTCCATGGTTTCCTTTAGTTCTTTAAACATATTTAAGATAGTTGATTTAAAGTGTTTGTCTAGCCCTGGCTGGGGTGGCTCAGTTGGTTGGAGCATCATCCTGTGCCCCAAAAGGTTGCAGGTTTGATCCCCTGTCAGGGCATATACCTAGGTTGCGGGTTCAATTCCCAGTCAGGGCATGTATGGCAGGCAACCGATTGATGTTTCTCTCTCTCTCTCTTCTTTCCTCTGTCTCTAAAATCAATAAACATATCTTTGGGTGAGGATTTTTTTTTTTTAAAGTGTGTGTCTAGTAAGTACAATGCCTAAACTTTTTCGGGAATAGTTCTTGTTAACTAACTTAATTTTTTTCTCCTTTTTTGCTTGCTTTCTTGCTTTTTTCTGACTGGGACATACTTGTTTGTTTCTTTGCATGCCTCATAATTTCTATGTTGAGAACTCTTTCATTTACTTACTTATTTTTAATAGCTGTATTCTCTCTTGGATGTGGACCCTGAAGTTTTGGTTCCTTCAGTGTAGTGCTCTGGTAGTGTTTTGACATTTTTAATATTATGAAGTAGCTGTTACAGAATTCAGATTCTCCTCCATCTCCAGGGTTTGTTGTTGTGGGCTACAGTTGTCTATTTATTTAGTGACTTTTGTATACTATTTTTTCAAATAGTGTATTCCTTGTCATCTGTGGGCACTGAAGTCTTTTTTCTGTCATCTCAGCAGTTAGCCAGTAACATGACAGAGGTTTCCTTAAATGCCTGATGCCTAAAAATAAGAAAGGAAGAAAAGTGGAAGAAAGAACAGAAAGAAAAGGGTGGGGGGATTCTCTTTTAATTCCCTCCTCCTATACTTTGCTACACTGCTTACAACTCTGCTTTAGCCTCCTTGCTTGTGCTGAGTTTAAAGATCAACAAGAGGTTAAAGTTTATTGTATTCTTAGTTTTTTGGTTTTTAGCCTGTTTCCTGCCCTGGTACACATGTGGCTTTCTAAATTCTCCAGTATACATAGGAACTTTTCAAAGAGTTTATTCCCCTTTAAATCTCACTCCCCAGCTTTTCCTCTCAAGCCTTTGCATTTCTGTTGTTTGCCCCAAGGAGATATTTTGTTATTTTGTTGTTGTTGTCGTTGTTTTGAGCCCCCCCCCCCCACCCCCATAGTGTCAGCTTGTGTATTAGTTTCTGAGTGTTTGGGGCAAACCTTCTCCACTGAGACACTTGCTCTGATAGACTTCTGAGGTACATGAAACAAAGAGAAGCCCTTTGTGTCAGTCTTTGGGGAAACTCCAGTTAGGGCGAAACAGAAAAATACAATTCTTTGGGAACAAGATCCACTCTGCTCCCTCCAGAACAAGGGACACTCACTCCGAACACAGACTACTGTTTTTAAGACCACTACCATACCAGTGTTGGGGATGGGTAATAAGGTGACTTAAAATGTTATGAAAAACTCCTAACATGTTTAAGTTGCCTTTTTCTGGTCAAGAATTCTCTTGATTGCTATAAACTTTGACTGTCATTCAGAGTTCTGGTAAGATTGCTTCTGATAGTTTTTACTACATCGTGTGTTTGTGTGTATTTCTGTTTCTGAAGAGTTCCCCCAGAGTTCCCTGCTTGACACCACTCCTGCAGTACATTTTGAAAACCAGACTTCTAGTCTGTTTACTGATGTCCTAATACTACTTCTGAGAAATGGGGGTTAAGTCCACAAGAAAGAGGTGGTAATGTTATCAATAATAGCTAATGTTCATTACTTACCATGTATTAGGCACTGTTTGAAGCAGTCATTATTTCAATGATTCCACAAAACAACACAGCGATTTATTGTAATCATTATTGTGTAGTCTTATATATAAGGAAACTGAATCATAATGAGTTAGCAACTTGCCCAGATTCACATAATGACTAAGCCAAGGAGCCTGGCTCAAGCTCCTAAGCTTTTAACCATGATTATAGACTGCCTTCCATAGAGGTTCTTTTTACTGTGCAAAGCTAGGAATTGATCAAACTCAGCTCTAAAACTAGACTTGACACACACAAAAAATACTGTAATGATAACTGAATACCACTAGTTTCCCTGTTGAACATTTCTAAGGTTTCGTTTCTAAAGATATGTTTTCTATAAAATACAGTATGCTGATCATTTTTTTCTTTTTATATTTTAGGTCATCAAGAAAATAACAACTTCTGTTCAGTTAACATAAATATTGGTCCAGGTGACTGTGAATGGTTTGTTGTTCCTGAAGGTTACTGGGGTGTTCTGAATGATTTCTGTGAAAAGTAAGTTTCCAAACTAAATTTTCTTTAAACATTATTATTTTAAAACAGTATTGTAAAGGGCAACTTACTAAAAGTGGATGGGAGGTACTAATGCATATAACCAGTTTTCACTTAGCAGTCAGCAAAAAACCCATTTTAAATTATTTGATCGCAAGCCTATCATTTTGTGTTATCGGGATTACTTAAGATGCCTTAAAGCCACTTCATGCAATTATAGTAGTCTTGAATTTAAAAGGTAGAAAAATGACTTGTTTATTAGGGTCATTAAACAGTTGATACATAAGTACTTATTCATGTGAAAGGTCTGTATTCCAAGAAAAATTGTTTTTGCTATAAATGGTTTTAGAACTAGAAGAAATTCTATAATTGAGCACCCTCATAGATTGTTAATAACTCAAACTTGAACATAGTACTCTTTGCTATATCATTATGATATAAATTCTTTTTAAAACTTCCTAGTCTGGCAGCTTTTCCTATAAAGGAATAATAAAATTTACTCAGCTGTTTCAGATTTTGTTTTGTATAATTGAAAGAACTCTCCTGGTATAAGTGTTCCTTTCCTAGAATCCTAGAAGTAGCCTTCATTTATTTGTTTTTATCTTGTGTTAAAGGTTACCTTGGGATTGTTTTCATTTTGAAAAGATTTTTATGTATTGATTTTTTTGAGAGAGACAGAGACAGACATCGATTTATTTTTCCACTTTTTTATGCATTCATTGGTTGATTCTTGTATGTGCTCTGACCAGGGATTGAACCCGTAACCTTACTGTATCAGGGGTTATGCTCTAACCAACTGAACTACCTGGAAAGAGCATTTTCATTAGTTTAAATTGAAATGTTTATTTAAAAGGAAACTCACTCTCTCTTTCTTTAAAGTACTCCATTGTGTAAGCATATGATATTTTCAGTTAGTAATAACATTAGAAAATTATTATGGTTAATATATTCAGTATTAATCCCCCATTCTAATTAAATAAAGGGAGAAAAACAGCAAAAACATTTATGTGTGTGAGATTTTGAAAACCAAACCAGTTATATACATGTTCTACATACTTAATGATTTTTTAATTAGGGGTTAAAAAATCTTTTCTGTAAATATATAAATTTAGTAAGAAGAGTAAATACAGCTGCAAAACCATGTTAATCTAAAATTTCTTATGTATAACTAAAAAGTAATCACCTTTTATTGTCTTTGCTATTTAACCACATAGGTTTCCTTCAGTGTAAGAAAGGCAAAGACGTGGAATTTTAAGGTTTCAAATGCTTTGATGAAATAATCTACTTTAATTTGTATTTCATTTTATGGACCAGCAACCTGGTAATAGCAGAGAAAGAACAGTGTAATGTAGGGAATCTCTACTGTGCTACAGAAAGATTTTTATTTTTTAAACTTTGAGATAGTAGTATATTGTTTCAGCTACAGTACAGCAATTCATGTATTTTTGAGTAGGGATTGACTGTTTTTAGGATTTCATTTTCTTTCCTATCTAAATGGAAACGTAACCTGGGAACAAAGATAATTAGAATAGGCAGATAATGTGTAAAAATCTTGAACTTGGGGATAATAAAAATGTCAAGTTGGTATAAAGAGCTAGGTAAATTTAACTAAGTTGCAGAAATAGCACTCACTACCTTAGTGTTTCAGTATAATTTTGTTTTGCCCAAGGATTGTTTTATACTGATCAGTATTGACCATGTCTGTAGTTTGTTTTATGACTTTAAATAATACCTATCTTGAAATAACCAGTCATTTGAACAAGTGATAAAAAGGATGTTTGCTTTTTGAGGTTGGTTTTTGTTTTTGGTGTCCCCCCCCCCCCTTTTTTTTTTTTTAACGCTTGATAATTTGGTAGTCTTGCTTGCTTTTGGATAGAAAGTTTTTACCAATTATATGATAGCAACATAGGGTGACGTACAGCTAGGATTTGTGTTTGTAGCCATATTTTGCTTTATAGGCAAATTTTTCTGGACTATATCTTCTTAGCCATATCACAAACAGTAAGCCAATCTTTATCCCCTTGCAATTAGGCTATTCTGTTCTAGAATTTCAAGAGCAGCCTTGGTTTTGTTGTTGTTGTTGTTGTTTTGTTTTGTTTGTTTGTTTTTTTTTTTAAGGAAAAAAGTAAGACTAAGATTGCATCTAGATTACAGATTGGTAAACTTTTCATAAAGGTCCAAATAATAAATATTTGGGGCTTTGCAGTTCATACAGTCTTTGTCACAATCATGTCATTGTAGTATGTAAACAGTCATATCATATGTAAATTAAGGGTCATGTCTATGCTTTAATAAAAATTTTCATTTACAAAACTAGGCAGTGGGCTGGATTTGCCAACCCTTGATATAAACAAAAAAATGAAATTTAAACCAGTGAAAATAATTTAAAGATACACTTTATCATATCCTTTAGCACAAGGCACATAAATATTAAGTGAAGACTAGTTCTTAGATCTTAAGCAAAGGAACTTTCCACTCTGGAAGTTTTTTATTCCCCAAAATGTGAAATCTAAAGTATAAATTGGATTTAAAAAAATGCTTTGGTAGAAGTTGCTACATAGTTTAAAAAATATTTCATATTATATCATGATGAAGTACAATAACAAGAAGCTAGATTTTAAAGTAAAAGCTTAATAATGTGATCTTTCAAATGTTTCCAGAGTATATTGGTGTTGGTGGCAGTGATATGGTTATTTGTGCATTTGTGTGATTGTTCCTTTTTCATAGTCAACCAGTCATGAAAACTGTACAGAGACTGACATCCTGTCTCCCTTTCCTGCGTAAGATTCAAAATAGCAGTACAGACCATCTCTGTTCTCTACTTTACCTCCAAAATAGAAGTTCCTAGTACTTAATATTTGCCATAGTATTTCTGTTGGTGAATTTAAATGACTTGATGTCTGCTCCACCTTCCATTACCTTCCAGTACTGAGAAGTTTCTCAGTACTCCAGAGAGAAGGGTCCAGTCAAAATAGCTTTTAGTAAAGTGAAATGAAAAGTTAATGTATATAAGTGTTGCTTAAAAGTAGTTTTGGATGTCATTTGAATCTTTAAAAAATCATCTTGAGGTAGTAGTACTGCTGTTTGGTTAAGTCATCTAGAACTTGACTATAATTAACTTTACTCACTTTATATACGGCAGTTCTTACTGTACAAGCAATTAAGTTTCAATGCAGTGAGTGAGCATATTTTTAAAACTTTTGACATTGTCTTCCAGTCTTGTAAGGAGTTTATTAAAATACTTGATCTATTTGCATTATTTTTTCTTATTTCAGAAATAATTTGAATTTCCTAATGGGTTCTTGGTGGCCCAACCTTGAAGATCTTTATGAAGCAAATGTTCCAGTGTATAGGTTTATTCAACGACCTGGAGATTTGGTCTGGATAAATGCAGGCACTGTTCATTGGGTTCAGGCTATTGGCTGGTGCAACAACATTGCTTGGAATGTTGGTCCACTTACAGGTATTTTAAAGAATATGCTAAAAAAGTTTAATTTATAAGGGATTGTGACTGATAGGTCTTTTTTTTCTTGGAATATACCCCACTAAAAATTGGAAGACAAGTCTCCTTGAATAAAATTTTAATTTTGTAGTACAAGAAATTAAATTCAAGTTAAATAGAAATTCAAGACCATAATTCTCAGCAAATAACAAATTTATGTCTTTGTATACAAGGAAAAGATATATATATATATATTTTTCAAAAACAATAGACGTTTATTATTTCTCATACAATAGTCCAGAATGGGTATTTGTGGTCAGTGGGTGGCTTTCCTCCATGCGATGATTAGAGTGCTTTGTTTGTCTTATAAAAGAAACCCTTTATGGGAGAAAGCAGAGTAGAATAGTTACTCATTCTTTTTATCTGGCATCAAATGAATAGCCCTATAAGTCAGATTCCATTTGAATAATGCCTGCCTTCAGGCAGTAGATAGTTGAGATTAAGAACATGGCCTTTGGAGCCAGAAAGCCCTGGATTAGGACTGGAACCTGGCTCTTCCAACTTGGGCAAGCTATATAACCTCTCTGGACCTCAGTTTTTTCATCTGTATAATGAGGATAATAAAATTAAAAAGGTGATGCTAAGGAATAAATGAAATAATGTATTAAAATAGCACAATGCCTGGCACATAGTTATAATAAGCACTCTTTACATGATCGCTATTATTATTACTATAATTATCAGAAAAAACATAAAATTATGTTTGTAATGTTTTGAGATTTTCAGAATTAGTGTTGTTGATATCACCCAAGAAGGTGATAATGGTTATCTTCATATATTTTGGTACTTTGGTGCTTTATAACTTTTTTTTTTTTCCTAGCCTGCCAGTATAAGTTGGCAGTGGAACGGTACGAATGGAACAAATTGCAAAGTGTGAAGTCAATAGTACCCATGGTTCATCTTTCCTGGAATATGGCACGAAATATCAAGGTCTCAGATCCAAAGCTTTTTGAAATGATTAAGTAAGTGCTTTCTAAAACTGCTGTAGTCCCTCTCTTTTGGGAGACTGTTAACTATTCAGTACTCTCCCCCTCATCCCAACAGAAGTATGTTGACATCAAATGGTCCAGAAGTCTAGAAGAATATAATACGAAAATCCACATGTGAAAAGTATTTTTCCCTTCCAAATAGTCCGTACACTGTGGTGTAAAGAGGATCAAAGGCATGCAGATGACTTTTAAACCAGTAGATTCACAAACCTGTGCTTCCTCACTACCTTCTGAACCATCTGATTCCTAGAAGAAATTTACTTTTAATATTGAAAGATAGCCCTTAATATTGGGGGTAGGAAATGACATCACAAAGTACTTGCTGGTACAGAGAAATTGGCATTTAATATATAGGGATTTGAATAAAATGTTAATTATTTTAATGTTTTAAATTAAATCATCTGCCTTATAATTGTCCCCCTTTTTGGCTGCTTTAAACATGTAATATAAGTTACTTGAATACTTATGTCTTAGTAAATTTCTAAATTATTGAAAGTTTCTATCTTGGCTATTTTGTAAATCTTTTTACAAGTAACATTTTCAAATATAGTGATATATATATATATATGGCAGTGTTTCCCTAATTTGTATTTCTACCATTACTACCCGTGTCCCTAAAAGGTAGGGGATTCTGGTCAAAGAAATATGGGAAATGATGGATTAGGTGAAGTTCCATTCTTTCTTTCTTTCTTTTTTTCTTTTTTTATGAAATGTTTTAAAGACTGAGTGTTGGTGTGTTTTGTGAATGGGGAGTAGGGTTATAATGCATTGTATTTCTCCAGCCTATTTGTTTGACCATTATCTTTTGAAGACTTGACCTCCTCAGAAACTCATTTTGGAATACACTGTTTTATACTCACTGATAAAATAAATATGTCTTTGTTAAAATAATAATTATTTTTCCTGCAGCTATATTAATTTGGTCAGGCCGTGTTGTTTTTAAAATACTGACTTTTCAAAGTAATCATGACTTACTAAAATGATTTCAAGCCTCGGTCTAAATTTTTATTCAAACAAAAATTGTGTGGCTAAAATAATATGCCTATGGAATATCTTATCATACAGTCCTTTATCAGTTGCAGTGTTTTTTGTAGTCCTGGGCAGAAGTGGTACGAAGTGACAGAAAGTAACAAAACCTAAATCATAGCAAAGCCTTGAAAAAGTATAATGCTCTATGCATGTAATTGGTAGTGGGGGATTGGAGGGATAGACTGTTATATCTCAGAATAGTATGTGGTTATGCATAGTAAATTCAGGGTTTCTTACATGGAAAAAATTGTCTGAAGTCACTAAAGATGTTTAGTTAAGTTGGTGATAGACATAAACTAGAGGCTAATTCAGATCACCTGAAGGTAAAGTGATGGTACGGTATAGAAACCATTTATTCAACAGCTATATAGAATGAAAATAACTCATTACATTTCAGATAGATTAGAATTTTATAATTGTAAAGTATTTTAAAGGTCATTTGAAGGTTATTGAGGTCCTATTTAAGGCCATAATCTCTTCTATAGCATTCATAACTTGCGGTCATTCAGTAACATCTTGACCCTTTTCATTACTTCACTGTAATTCTTGAAGATTCTTTGCAAATTGGCCTAAAATCTACTTGGCATCTGGTCCCAATTCCCTAAGCATATTTGGCGTTCATGTAGAATGTATCCAATTCAACAGGTATTTGAGAAGACGCTCTATGCCAAACACTGTTCTAGGCACTGATGATAGATACACTGGAGTGAAAGTTAAAATTCCTTCCCTTGGAGGACTTAATTTCTAATGGAACAAGACAGCAATCTCCAGATAGATAATTAAATTACTGATAAGTAATATGAATAAGATAAAATAGATAATATTTGGGTTGGAGGTGTGGTGAGAGTGCAGCTTTTTTTAAAGTGGTCAGGGAAAGTACTTGAGAAGATGAGTTTTGTGCTTAGACCTTAATAATGAGATGGAGTCAAATATGCAGAAATCTAGGAGTAGAACATTTCAGGCACAGGGAACAAATGGATGCTGAATTTGGAACAACTTTGGCATAGTTATTAGGACAAAAAGGCCAGTATGCTGATAGCAGAATGAGAGAAGGAAAGGGGTGGCAATTAGCAGTAAGCTCAGTGAAGTGAACAGGAACTAGATTAAACATGGATATTTATTTATTTATTTTAAGTATATTTTATTGATTATGCTATTACACTTGTCCCATTCCCCCCTTCATTCCCCTCCACCCTGCACACCCCCTCCCACCCACATTCTCCCCCTTTACTTCATGTCCATGCGTCATAAGTTCTTTAGCTTCTACATTTCCCACACTATTCTTGCCCTCCCCCTGTCTATTTTCTACCCACCATCTGTGCTACTTATTCTCTGTACCTTTTGCCCCCCTCCCCTCCTCCCACTCCCCTGTTGCTAACCCTCCATGTGATCTCCATTTCTGTGGTTCTGTTCCTGTTGGACTTGGTTGCTTAGTTTGCTTTTGTTTTAGGTGTGGTTGTTCATAACTGAGTTTGCTGTCATTTTACTGTTCATATTTTTTTATCTTTTTCTTAGATAAGTCCCTTTAACATTTCCTATAATAAGGGCTTGGTGATGATGAACTCCTTTAACTTGACCTTATCTGAGAAGTGCTTTATTTTCCCTTCCATTCTAAATGACAGCTTTGCTGGATAGAGAAATCTTGGATGTAGGTCCTTGACTTTCATGACTTGGAATACTTCTTTCCAGCCCCTTCTTGCCTGGAAGGTCTCTTTTGAGAAATCAGCTGATAGTCTGATGGGAACTCCTTTGTAGGTGACTATGCCCTTATCCCTGGCTGCTTCTAGAATTCTCTCCTTCATTTTAATCTTGGGTAATGTGATTATGATGTGCCTTGGTGTGTTCCTCCTTGGGTCCAACTTCTTTGGGACTCTCTGAGCTTCCTGGAAGTTTATTTCCTTTGCCAGATTGGGGAAGTTCTCCTTTATTATTTGTTCAAATAACTTTTCCACTTGTTGGTCTTCCTCTTCCCCTTCTGGTACCCATGTAATTTGGATGTTGGAACGTTTAAACATGTCCTGGAGGTTCCTAAGCCTCTCCTCATTTTCTTGAATTCTTGTTTCTTCCTTCTTTTCTGTTTGGTTGTTTCTTTCTTCCTTGTGGTCCACTCCATTGATTTGAGTCCCAGTTTCCTTCCCCTCACTATTGGTTCCCTGTGCATTTTCCTCCATTTCACTTAGTGTAGCCTTCATTTTTTCATCTAATTTGCGACCAAAATCAACCAATTCTGTGATCATCCTGATCACCAGTGCTTTGAACTGTGCATCTGATAGGTTGCCTATCTCTTTATTGCGTAGTTGTATTGGTTCTGGAGCTTCGATCTGTTCTTTCGTTTGGGCCTTTTTTTTGTCTTGAGCACCTGTTACGCAGTGAAGGGTGGAGCCTTAGGTGTTCACCAGGGCTGGGCAACCCAGTTGCTGGGCTGTCATGCTGTATGTGGGGGCAGGGTCTGAGAGGGAACAGTGGCACTTGCTCAGTTCTCTCTGGTATTTCAGTCCCTTCCTCCGCTTTCCACAAGCAAATTGGGCCCTTCTGGTGCTGTTTCCCAGGTGGGTAGGTTTGTGTATGTTCTAGGACCCTGTGTGTCTCTCCAGTGAACTCTCCTGTGAGGCTGGGAGTCTCTCCCAGGACCTCAACCCCCATAAGTGTTTTCAATAGGTGTTTTGAGGCTTTATTCCCAGTGCTGGGGCCCTGGGTTGTGGGGTCTGTCTCGCTCCCCGTTTTCGCCTGGTTTATCTGTGCGCGAATGTGTGTCTGTGGTCAGCCAGCCACCTTGTGCACCTCACTGGGTCTGCCCATTGCCACCCTGGGCCTGGGGTCTGCCAGCTGCCACCTGCACATCCAGGATCGCCAACCACCGCTTTTTCCTGCCGTGGCCCCTCTCCGCTGGCCGCCAACTCCTCGGACTTCCTTACAGTCCAGTTTTCTGTCAGATCTGTATTTTTTTTGTTTGTTTGGGTTTTTTTTGTTTGTTTTGTTTTTTTGTTTATAAATTTTTGTTGTCCTTAATTTTGGTTGTTCGAGGAGGCACAGTGTGTCTACCTACACCCCCATCTTGGCCGGAAGTCCCTGGACATGGACATTTAGGATATGGTAAGTTTATGTATTAGTACTGGATGTTACAGGTTACCATGAGAGGATTTTAAGCAGACGAGGGATAGGTTCTAATTTAAACTTTAAGAAAATGAATCTGGTTGCTTTGTAGATGATAGATTCCAACGGGCAAGGTTTACAGGAGGGAACATTTAGGAGACAATTTTAACAGGACAGATGAACCCAGAGAGATACTTACCCATGAGGGTGGAGAGAGAGATCAAACTACGGACTGTGGTGGAGCTGAAGTTCACAGGACTTGCTCTTAGATTGGGTGGTGGGGAAAGAGAGAAAAAGATGAGTTTATTGTCATAGTCTAGTCTGTTCTTCTTCTTACCCGGTCTCTATTGATTTTAAACATTGCTTACCTATGTCACCTTTTCCATACATCCTTTTAAGTTATCATTGTCCCTCTTAATATTTGAAATGTTGAGTGTTGACACTTGCACCATCTTTGTTATAAAGTTGTCTGCTATTGAAATTGCATACACATAATTTGGATATTTTTTCACCAAAAATTACTGGTGATACTGTTGTTCCTCATACTTTCCTTACATTTTTTTTTTAAACTTCAGTGCACTTACATATTTATCTTACTCCATTTTTACCCTCCATTATAAAATGTCCAATCAATTAAGTCTTGATTTTGTTCCTTATTATACTAACAGTTCTGCACCCATCTTGCATCGTCATGTGATATGATTGGCAAAGTCTTTTTGTTATCATACTGATTGAAAATGTTAGTCATAAATCCAGACCCCTAGGCTTGCTTTATATACTTCCTTTTTAAAATAGTCATCCAGCTATTGCTAAAAATGTACTTTTCATCAATTAACAATACTCTCGCTTGTTTATACTTCCTTTCATTTGTACTTTTTTTTACTTAATTACTTGCCCGCTGTATTCAAGGCTCTGGGCTAAGCCCTGAGAATGGGGTGTGTGTGTGTGTGTGTGTGTGTGTGTGTGTGTGTGTGAGAGAGAGAGAGAGAGAGAGAGAGATGTGTATATGTAGTGTAGATCCTGTCTTGAAGTAAAAGTTTGTACATATAAATAAATATACTGAAAGAAATACAACTACTGATCCACTGGATTCTTTCTAGTCCCAGAGAGCCAGAGAAATCTGTGTATTTTGGGAGGCAGATATGTTGTGTGAAGAGTGAAGATACGGAGGTAGAGTGAGAAAGTTTTTGTGGGTTTTTAACTAGTATGATCTAATTTGGGTTTCATAAAGATCTACTTTCTAGTAGTTAAATAAATAGAATAAGCTTTTGGATGACAAGAGTGAGTCAAAGATACTTTGGGTTTTCAAGTCTGAGCTCTACATGGTTTAGTAACTGTTAATAAATCAAGCTTGATATTTAGCCAAGCAATAAGCAAAGTGCTCCCCAAAGCAAAGTGCTCCCCAAACTATCAATTATACCTCTTAGCATCCCAAGGTTACCCACTTGGTTAGAACCAGGATTTAAGCCCATATCTGCCTCATCTAAAACCCACTTGTATGTATCTACGCCACAGGATTTTATTTTGGATCAAGGGCAAGATTAAAGAGCCAGTAAAATAGTTGGAAAGAACTGTTGAACAGAGGCTGTAGGAAATACAGAACTCTTAGATAGCAATCAAAGTCAGAGCTGACTGGCCAGAGGGTCTTCTGTCTAGTGGTTTGTGATTGCCTTGAGAGGAAGAAGAGGATTCTGGGGACACAACTTGGAAATTCATCTATTGAGTATTTAAGAAAAGCAAATAGTTGAATTAGATAAAGGTCAGAAGAGAGCATGGAGAATATACTGTTACAAAAATAGAGACGGAGGTCTTTTTTTTCCACAAGCTCAGTTTTACTGTAAAACTGTAGCCATATCATTTCTTTGGTCCTCAAATCTAGCCTGCCCTGGCTGGTGTGGCTCAGTGGATTGAGCACTAGCCTGTGAACCAAAGGTTCATCGGTTCAATTCCCAGTGTAGGGCACCAGCCTGGATTGCGGACCAGGTCCCCAGTAGGGGAATTGCCAGAGGCAACCCCACACATTGATATTTCTCTCCTTCTCTTTCTCCCTCCTTTCCCGTCTGTCTAAAAGTAAATGAAATCTTATTTAAAAAACTAGTATCCTGCCAACAAAGGTATTGATTTGTTCTGGCTTCTGTGAGCGGTACCAATTCTCTCTCTCTTTTTTAATCCTCACCCAGGGACATGCTTACTGATTTTAGAGAGGGAGAGGGAGAGAAACATACTAGATCGGTTGCCTCTTGTACATGCCCCGGGCTGGGGACCGAACCCGCAACCTAGTCACATGCTGTAACATGGAATCAGACCCATGGACGATGCTTCAGCCAACTGATTCTTAAATGGTACTCTCTTATCATTCCTTCCCTCTGCTCTGAGTCCTTTTCTTCATCCCCTGTTCACTCTACCATCCCTAGAAATGTGGCTTTCTACCTTTATTATGTCCCTGTCACTTCTTGCTGAGGTCACCAGTGACCAACTATTTTAAGCATATTAAGCCACAAATATAAACTTTCTTCAAAGTCCCCATTTATACCTCAAATCTGACCCCTACTTACCTTGTCAGGCATTTCTCCCAGTGCTGCCTTGAGACATGTGCTTGAATTTTCTGTTTATTTTTATCACTCTCTTTCCTACTTTAAACCATCTTTAATATGGACTGCAACTTTTACACCTCCTCTCTTTTTTCTCCTTTCAGTTATTTTTTAGTAAAGCATAAATTCAGTATACTTTGAGCATATGAGTTGTATAGGCTATTTAAAAATATATTTAAAAATATATATCAGTGAGATATAAGAAGTGGAATGGAGAAGATATACAAATACAGTTCTCTTAACTTCCTCCTTGTAAGTTATTGTTTTTAATTCATAAATACTGTGAATCTACAATGTATGATGTTTAGGTTTTCACATTAAGTGATAAGTCTGCCCAATCAAAAAGAGTATAAGCAAAATTTGCCTTGCACCTTCTCATCCACTCAGCTGACTCAGTGAGCTCTACCCAAGAGAGCTCACTCTTTTCATTCTTTTCATTTCATTCTTTTCATTCTTTTCTTTTCATTCTTTCATATTTGTTTAATACTTACTGTGAATTGAACCAATGGTCAGGTATTGTGCTATGTGATAGAAATATTTGATCACCTCTCTAGCACTTAAATGGGAAATAGTCAAAACATTAAAATACATGATCTTTACTATAATGGTGGAAAAAATTGCTTAAAAAAATGTACAGAGCCCTCACTGATGTGGCTTAGTGGGCTGGGCATTGACCCAGTCACCAACAGAAAGGTCACTGGTTCATTCCCGGTCAGGACACATGCCTGGGTTGTGGGTTTGGTCCTAGGTTGAGGGGCATGTGAGAGACAACCAATCTGTGTTTCTCTCTCTCTGTCTCCCCCTCTCTTTCTTCCTCCCTTCCCCTCTCTCTAAAAATAAATAAATAAAATGTTTTTTTAAAAAATGAGAGAAGCACAAAGGGAGGCATTTCTGAAAGAGGGGGAACATTCAGGAAAGTTTTCACAAAAGTACTGCAGTTCCATAATTCCTTATCCTAAACTCCTTAGGCCAAATGTGTTTTGATAGTTAGAAATCTTAGGATTTAGTAAGGTAATAAAGTACATTTACAATATATTTTACCTTCCCAACAGGGTCTGTGGCAGTATCCTAGAATCAAACACATTAATATTTCTGCAGTAAAACATATAGTCACTCTGATGAGCTAGGTGAAAACTATAAAAAGCCTCAGGTCAAGTTTCAACATCAAATGAGTTTATGAAAAATTTGTAGGTTTATAGTAGATTATGAACCTGTATTTATACTAAGTGATTTAATAATGGGAAATGATGTTATCTCCTGTTGTCACCTACTATCTCTCCTTATTTTGAGAATGAATTACTTGTGGTTAAACCAGTCAACATCATTCTTTCTCTGGGCTTTTTGTTTGTTTGTTTGTTTTTGGGGTTTGTTTGGGTTTTTTTTTTTGACATTTTCAAAATCAAATTGGGTCTTTTAGAGCCCTGCAATTTCATAGCATCCTTTAAGTCATTGAGTAAATCTCGTTCAATTTTTACATCCCAACTATTTTACTAAAATACACTAATCTTTATATTCCATATTCTTCCAGATACCTCCTACATTACCGTGATTCAAAAGAATATTCATTATTTTGAGTACTTCTTTCATTTCATAATGCAGTGACATTGACTTAAAAAGTTCACAGCCTAACTGGTTAGGAAAATTTTAGTGGAAGCTCAAGGAATAATTTCTTTTTTTATTTCCTTTAAATGTTTAAATGAAAAATATTTTTTATACATGCCCTATATATTGCAAGCAACCTTAATTTCTCTTTCTTTAGACAAAACTTATAATGTCCCTCAGGTTTAAGGCCTACCTGTTAGTTGTTGAGTTTTCTGGATCATTAGCTATTTTTAAAGTAGAGCAGTCTCGCACAAAAAAATGAAATAAGGAAGACTTATAAACATAAGGCTGTTGATCTCTTTCTTTAACTCATTGAACTATGATAGTTTTTCTATGTTGATATAACTTACTCTCCTTTAAAATATATAAAATTTGCATATTATGCATTGCTACTTGCCCACAAAAGTTGTTCACCCTTTTCCCCCCAACTTTTTATTTTGAAATATTTTTTAAAATGTAAAAATGGTTGAAAGACTAGTGTAGTTAATACCTACATAACCTCATCAGGAGTCATCAGATAAGTCTGCCACAAACACCCTCCCCTCTGGCAGGCATCAGTTCATTCTCTGTGTCTGTGAGTCTGTTTCTGTTTTGTTTTATATTGTTCTTTAGATTCCACATATAAGTGAAATCACAAACTTAATTTCTTATATCATTTTGTCATTCTTTTGACCATTTTATAAAGCATTCTTTTTATTTTAGCTTTTAAAAGTGCCATCTTATATTCATAATAGTGACATTTTATGTGCTTTTTTGTGCCTTTTGTATATGTTTAATCACTATATATTCATTATTTGACTTGCCTTTTTAATTCTTTTAAGTGTTAGAATCTGTGCTATTTAACATCCCAGTGAAATATTACAGGCACAGCAGCATTGTACAGTTGTTTGTAGTCCAGCTTACCTTCATATCTTAGATTCTCTGTTTTTACTGGCTGGGAGACCAAGGGCAAATTACTAAACCTATTATTCTTGTTTACCTTTCTGAAAAATGAGGATGATAATTTTATCTTTCTAATATAACTTTTATGAATATTATGTAGGTCTCAGAATAAACTGTTGTTACTATTCATATTAATTATGAAAACCTCAATCACCTGTTTTGGGTTTGTTTTTTTTTTTAAGAAGGTTAACATTCGTGCATCTAGTACGGTGGTTCCCAACCGTGGGCAATTTTGCTTCCCCTTGCTCTTGTCCCCATGGGCCATGTGGCAGTATCATGATTAGAGTGGCGGAGGTGCTACTAATACTTTGTGCGTAGAAGCTAGGGATACTGCTAAAAGTCCTATAGTGTACAGGACAGTCCCTGTCCCCCAACCCCAGCACACACACACAACAAAGAATTATCTAGTGCAAAATAGCAGCTGAGGTCGAGAAATTCTGACTTAATGGAATCTAAACTAAACTCCTTTTAAATAATTTATGTTCTTTTTGATGTAACTACTGTACTTTCAGTTGGCACTCATTGTATAATTTTTTCAAATTAAAAAAAAACTTAAATTTAGTAATTATATAATTACTTTAACACAATTTATGGATTTTATTTGTGAAGTTCAGATGTAGATCACTGCCAGGCACTAATCTAATCATTTATATGGCATGTAGCCCTCATAATAGCACGGTAAGTTAGGTGCCCCCTTTTTACAGTTGAGCAAACTAAAGTACAGTAAGTATGTGTGGAGCTAGGATTTGAACCCATGCAATCTAGCTCTGTAATCTGTGCTCTTACCTACCCTGAAGCTTTCTCTCTGTGGCTTTTTTAAGGCTCTAATTATAAAAACATGGTGCCCTGGCTGGTGTGGCTCAGTGGATTGAGTGCCATCCTGCGAACCAAAGTGTCGCTGGTTGGATTCCCAGTTGGGGTCCATACCTGGGTTGTGGGCCAGGCCCCTGGTGAGGGGGCACATGAATGGCCACCACACATTGATGTCTCTTCCTGTCTTTCTCCTTCCCTTCCCCTCTCTCTAAAAGTAAATAAATAAAATCTTTAAAAAATAAAAACATGGTGATTTGTGAAGTTGTTATAATACTAGTGTATTGGAAATTTTACAAATTTTTGACATGTTTTCCAACTTCACTTATGAAACAAGCGTTTGCACTGTTTTTTACTTGCTTGATCATAATAATCACCTCTGACTCTTATTAAAATAGATTTCTAGGCTCTGTTTCTAACAAGATATAAAGCTCAATGAAAAGAACCTTGGAATCTCTTTCACGGTGGTATAGATGAATCCTGTGATCAGGCAACTTAGGGACTCTCTAAGAATAGAGAAAGAAAGATTAGATTTCTTTCAGAACTAACAATATTTCTGTTTTCCCTTTTCTTTCACACATACAGATTATTGTCCTACCTACATAATACACATTTTATCACAAGCACAGAAGAGTTGAATAGGAGTTAAATCAAATGGTATTCATTCCATTTTCCCATTAATTCCCATTTTTAAATGGATAAATTAGGTATTCTACAACTCTAGTCAAAGCCATTTGGCCTAATAATTGAACAAGAGGGTATAGTTATGAAGACCAGTCCATAGTTAGCATAGATCCTAGCGCTGTTGCCCAAGGGGATCTTCTGATACACTATAGGGTAACATGTACAATGTTTTGTGTTAACATTGAGCAAACAAAATTTAAAAGCTGTAAAACTCTACTTTCTCATGGTTAACATATATTTTTCTTTAATGCTTATTTTTTCTACTTGAGAGTTTAAAGCTAAGATACTCATTTTATCATTGTCTGAGACCTTGATTTTCCGCCATGTGGTTGGTTTTAATGAAGCTATTAGATGTCTTACTGACATTTAAACCCTCACTGTTGTCCAAAGAGGAATGCAACCCTGGAATGACTGGTGGCAAGTATGTTAATGAGGACTCATGTGTTGGCTGGCTTTCCCTGCATGGCTCTTTCAGTAAGAGGGATTGTACAAGGCAAAGTGCCTCTTGGTGTACTTGAATTTATACACCATCTATTTCCTAGTGGCTGAAGATTGTTACCATAGTGACTTAAAAAGTGCCATATCAAGTTAACCCATGCCTCATCTGCCTCTACACTGGTATTTGGGAACTTAGTTTGTAGTCAGGTTGCCTCCAGAACGTCAGAGTAATCCCCAGTGTTGTCTTAACTTCAATATAATATTATATCACTTATGGCTTCATTTGTTTATTTTCCTGCCCCATAAACCTCATCCCAAGATTAAAAGCTTGTCAGAACAGTCATTTGTTCCCTAAGTAATCTTTGCTCTTGGCATTTCTTCTGCCTGGAAAGTGCCTCCCTCCTCCCTTTCCTTCCTGCTTACATCTAAATGGACAACTTCTTTATGCACTTCTGTGATTTCTACCTCCCCTCTCTTGAAGATGAGCTCTCCCTCCTTAGCATCCTTGGTATACTATGTCTATTTATCTTTTGCCTAATTTATGAATGTATTGTGTATGATCATTTGTCCTCATATTATCCTCTTCAGCTTTCTTATTCTGATATTTTAAGTTTATTTTCATTTCTATTTGCAGATTGGTTTTTGAGTGGACTTAGAGTCTACTCTGTAACTTCAAATACACCAAGCCCTTGGTCAGCCTTTTGTTGGTTTTCTTCCAAGCCAGAATTGTCTTTAATATTCTGCCATTTTACAATAGTCTTTCATCCAAATAACTAAAAACAGGGATTAGATCCTGAAACTACATTGATCCTTAAAAGTCAAAGAATTTCCCGCTTCTCTAATCTCCTGAAATTATTTCTGACCCTATTTCTAAAATGCATTTATTGAAAACACCATATCTGCTACATTTTTACAGTTTTTGCTAGTGATTTAATATGCTATTTTTAACAAATTGAATTCTTAATTGCTGTAAGGTAAAAATGATAGAGGAACTGACAACCTTGATTTTTTTAACTTATTTTTTAGCTCTTCAGTACACTCAAACATCTGTATGTAAAATCAAAGTCTAGAGTTAATCAAAGCAGAAGAGATTACTGTTAAGTCTTGAATATTATATCTTATCTTCCCTAGGATCCTTCTAAATCTTTATTTTCTAATATTTCCCTACCCTTCAATGGAATCATTCTTTCTTTAGGACTTGCTCATTGCTATGGACTTCAAAAGAGCATGTGCACCCACCTATCTCTCTTTCTCTCTCTCTCTCTCTCTCTCTCTCTCCTCCTCCTCCTCCTATTCCAATGGCTACATTTTTAAAATGGGAAGGAGCAAACAATTTCAATGTTGAGGGCAAGGAAGAAACTATAATTTGGTTATTCATTGTCAGATCAGATTAATAGAGCTGTCTGTTTTCTAGGGTTCTAATACCTCACAGAATAAAAACTCTGGAGCTGTGATTCTAGACACAGAATATTCATGACCTGATATTACTAGCAACCCTATCTCTAACCCTTTACTCTTTTCAGGAAGTAATATATTGCCTTTTTCTAGATGAAACTAGCAGACTAACCATAAATTATAAATTGCTGTTTAACTGCTGATGTAATCAGTACCATTGCAGTTGAAAGTTAGTTTGCTGAGTAAAGAATGGGATAATAATACTCCACAGAACCAAGGCTTTGTGTTTGGGGGAAAAGAACTGCACTGAATTTATCTCATTTTCAAAAAAGAAGAGAGGGAGAGGGTAAGAAGACATGTGAGAGTCATTGTGATAGCCTTATAACGTAAGACAAATTTCATTTCTGAGCACTAGTCTCCACATTTGCAAGATCAAGATAATAATGCCTCCTGCACAGGGTTGTTAAGAGGCCTAAGTGGCATAATATGTGTTAAGTACTTAATACCATGCCTCCTGTCTGGTCCTTATTTTTTATTCTTTATTTTTACTTTATTTTATTATTTTTGTTTATTCCTGCATGAGAACATAATGGAGTCTACCATTCTTCCAGGGGTATCTTACAGGGTTTTAGGCATTATTTTCCTATGAAATAGACCTTATTTTGAAGCCCTAATTGGCTAACTTGTTCAGTAAGGTCAGTGCCTTCAGAGGTGAATTGTATGGGTCACAGGGAAAGAAGGGAAAGGGAAGGAATAGCGTACTGTTCAAGAGCTAGCAGCATAGTCTAAATTATATTCTCTCTCTTTTTGCCATGATCTAAGTTTTTACTTGCTACCTCCCTGGCACACTTTCACAAACACATACTACAGTATGTGCGCGCGCGCGCGCACACACACACAAACGAAGACAGAAAAGAGAGCTGTCCTAGCTTGGATTTGTAACCTTTTTATTTTTTTTTTCTAAATAAGTTAAATGTGCACGAATTGTTGAACAAAGACATTCTTTTAATATGATACTTAATAGATTTGCCTTACAACTGTGAAGTTGATATTGTTTTATGTTTGTTAAATAAATTAACAAGTTTTACATATATTTTTAGTCATCTTTTATCCTGGCTTAATTTACAGGGGCTCTGATAAAGTGATGATAACTTCAACTTAGTCTCATAAAATAACAAGGAAATATAAATTAAGAGAAATCAAATATGCTATTAATTATCATACTCTAAATTTTAGTTTTTCAGTAATCAAATGTTCATTGAGCACCTACTATATGCCAGGCACTGTCATAGGCAGAGTAAACAGCATGAATAAGACAGATAAGACCTTTGCTTTCAAACAGTACTCAGTTGTTAAACCCATTTCCTTTTCTTTGGGGTAGTTCATTGTCTCCAGATTTTAGAGGCAAAAGTGCCTCAGAGATCATTTAGTCCAGCCTCTTTGTTGAAGTGGAGAACCTGAGCCACTAAGATTCAGAGGAGAGTAAGAGAATTTAGCAGACAATGCCAAGTAATGAGAGCAAACCTGTAGGAAAATCAGCACAAATTGTGAAAATTCACTATATCGTTAGTATCATAAGTATGTGTTTAGAAAAAGTACAAGTTATAAGAAAAGTTCAATTGTGTTAATATAAATAAAAGATTCCACTATATTATTTTCAAATTAAAATAGAGGATTTAAATGTCTTTTTTCTTCATTAGTTTCTTCATTAGTGCAAGAGTGAAACCAATTTGGTTTTCTACGTGTGGACTCAAAAAAATTTCCAAAGCAACTATACAGATGATGCTGTTTATGATTGTCTGGGTAGTGTTGATAGAAATAATGTGCCTTCCTGCCTTGCAAGAATCACAGCAGTTCAGATCTGGAATTCACACTCCTTATTTCAAAGATGAGAATATTGACTCCCAAAGAGGTTAACTGACTTGCCCAAATAAGAGCCAAAATTAACAGCTTATATTTAAGCAAGGAATCAGGTTTTATATATTAACATCATTATATTTTTATGTTCAGGTGCAAATTATTCTCAACTTTAAATGATGTAATGTTACCATCAAATCTACTGAACATAAACCTTTTTTTTTTTTAATCTGACAATGTCTGAGAAATTGACAAGAAAAATAAAGTCACAGGTATTGGAACAGTACCTCGGCATTATTTCTAATAGTATATCTCGGCATTATTTCTAATAGTATATCTTTTGTGCTAAAGAATATACAATATTCAGTTGCTGGTCACAAATAACTTTTTCCCCACAATAGGTATTGTCTTCTAAGAACTCTGAAGCAATGTCAGACATTGAGGGAAGCTCTCATTGCTGCAGGAAAAGAGATTATATGGCATGGTCGGACAAAAGAAGAACCGGCGCATTATTGTAGCATTTGTGAGGTAAATGACGGTTCTTACCCACCCTTGTTTTATAAAGCCCCTTACCGTTGTGGTTTCTCTTTAGTTATTTTTAAAAATGTATTTATAATTTCATGTAATGCATTTTACTGAAATTGATAGGTTTAATCTTATTTTCTTGTTACTTAGCTATTATATTAAAATTTAATCTGGTGATATATTATTTTACTAAATATGAGTTGACCCTAAAAGTAGTACTACTACAGAGTCTTTCATCTGGTATTAGATAGTTAACAGATGATAATCATCAAGAACTTTAGTCTTGAGATTTTAAACTGAGAACAGTCCAGAAGCAGACAGATGCCAATAAACTGGATGTACAGGATCTGGCAGAAGTACTGCCTCCTTAAGTGTAGTTGGTAGGGTAATAATATACGTGTAATAATTTATAGTTTTAATTTGAATATTTCACCTAAAATGTTGTCTGGTGTGCTTGAGTGTGATAGTGTTATGTTACAGAATTACATGCTTATGATTTTGTAATAAAATAGGCATTATTTGTGCTGGACCCTGTAGTTCATTATAGCTCCAGGCAGATCAAGGTTCAGTCCTGTCAGATGCAATTCACAATACATTGGTCAGTCTTCTTTTGAAGCCAATGCTTACAGAGATGCAGAAATAATGAAGATATGGTACCTGAAGGAGCTTCCTTTCTACTCCAATAACACAAATTATAAACAAATAATTATAATGTACATGAGACTTGTAAATGCAAAATTGGTCTTACTGTTATGATAACACTGAGGGTAAACAAATTTTTGTACCTATTATTGGCATAAGAGTTCATAAAAGTATTAACATTTGAGTCCATACTTAAGGCTGACCATGACTTCAGAGGGCTAAAAAATGGTCAGAATTGGAGGTAGAATGAATGTTATTATGAGCTATAATAAAATATGGGAAATGGAATGGCTTATTCATAAATGGATAAGTAGTCCAATGTGATTGGAACACAGACTCTACTAATTATACTTATAAGTCTAGGTAGTAGGAAGCTTACAGAAGATCTTGAATGAAAGGAATTTGCTATTCTGAGGTCATTGAAGCCATCGAAAGATTTTGAGAGGAAACCAACTTGGATATGTGTTTCAAAGAGAGAAGTGATTTGAAAAGATGGAGGTAGAAAGCTGTTGCAGAGGTCTTAAGTAAGAGTTGTTATCTTAAGGCCTAGACCAGAATTCAAAATTATTTCATAGATAAAATCCGCAAGACAACTTCTTAAGTGGCAAAAGTGAGGGACAGGTTGAAGGATGCTCACAAATTTTCTAGCTCAAATCATGAGTCATGTTGTTGCCCATTGGTGGTAATGGAAGACATGGTAAACTCTGGGGTTTTGATTGACGTAACTTTTCAAAGAAGACGTGAAGTCATGAGAGTATTCTGTCATTGAATAAATTCAAGGACATGCCAGAGATATTAATGAACCATTCCAAATCTTGACGTTCTCTAATTTTGTCATTGGCTTTTATTTTAAATAATCTATCTGCTGTTTTAATGTTGTATCACCTGGCCAAAGTAAGTCATTAGGAGCTTAGACAGGTTCTAATTAGGTATGTTATACCTCAGGAAGATGAATGCATAAGCTTTCCAGTTTTTCACAATGACTCCTATCCTGCAGTGTTATTCCTTATCCCACCTCAACCTTAGCAACTCACCATTCTTTCTGTATAAGATATACAGGTATTATTTCTGTAAAATCATAAGTTCACTTTTTGTTTGTACTCATACTCCTTAACATGAGGCTTATAGCTATATACTTACTGTCATTTACCTGTCAGTTTCCTCATCTGTAAAATCAGATTATATTCATTCAGCAAGTGTTTTGAGATTTGGCTAAACACTAAGCATTATGATATGCCCTGGAGATGCAAAGGTGAGTAAACATAGTCTTATCTTTGAGGAGCTCAGTCTGTAGAGGAAGACAAATATCTGTACACAGTGCTCTGTTATGAAAAGTAAAAGGAAAATGATGGCTACTCTTATGTGATTGTATACAAATGTTTCGGATTTAAAAATAAAATAGACTGACCTTTATCCAACTTTTAAATTAGTCTTTTGATGGTGGTTGTGATGAGTATGCCATACCCTTAGGTCACTGTCTTGAATATGCATTACTACTCATGTCTTTGGGTTTAGTTCAAAATAAACCTGGTCCATTAAAGAATCTTAAACACAGCAAAGTTTGTCTTGGTGCCCATCTTAACTAGAAATAACTGTCCACAATTCCATGTAAAGTAGAATTCTATAATTATATTAAAGCAATGCAATAAATAAATACCACTGTCACTATTGAATGGTTTTTCTCTTGTATAAAATAGGTGGAGGTTTTTGATCTGCTTTTTGTTACTAATGAGAGCATTTCTCGAA
This sequence comes from Anoura caudifer, assembly GCA_004027475.1. Classification (NCBI taxonomy): domain Eukaryota; kingdom Metazoa; phylum Chordata; class Mammalia; order Chiroptera; family Phyllostomidae; genus Anoura; species Anoura caudifer. The sequence continues at coordinate 245,867 of PVKU01001756.1, forward strand.
AGACCTACATAGTGCATTGCCAAGATTGTGCACGAAAAACAAGCAGAAACCTGGAAAATTTTGTGGTGCTAGAACAGTACAAGATGGAGGACCTAATGCAAGTCTATGATCAATTTACATTAGTAAGTGAAATCAACATGTGAGTACATAGTTAGCTGGATAGGGAAGCAGCATTGTTTGTTCTGACACCTGGTAAGCAGGAGGTAATGAAATACTTCAATTTTCCTTTGGTTTGTTGGCTATTGCATGAAGAAATACTCATCTCATTCCCCTCCAATGGCAAGTATTTATTCCTATGAAGATAGCATATTTCATTTTCACTTTTATTCCTGGGTGAGATCAGCCTAAAGAATGTAACAGTAATTATATTTTTAAAACTTTATTTGCTTTTTGAACACTTATCGTATTCTTTATGCCATCTAATGGCAGTTGATAAAATTTTTGTGTACACACAGGTTATTAGTATCAACAAAATGAATCAGTAAATGTGCTTTTAAACATACTTCTGCTTTTAGAGCTCATTGTATTTTTTAAAAATTTTATCTTTGCCAGAAGTACTAACCTCATGGGAATATTTGATAGAGTTTAACTTCTGGCTATGTTACAAAACCTTATGAATTCAAGTATACTTATAAATTGTACATTTTTTTAATTTTAAACATTTTGGGGGGAAGCATTTTACTCTAGCACATCACCAGTTTTATGAATAGAAACAGGCATAATTTATGAATTGTTGATTTCCTCCATTAAATTTCTCTTATGTATGAGATTAAGAACTGAATTTTTGAAATTTACCTCCTGATATTTTCATTTGAATGGTCTTCAAAATTGCTTGAAGAAGAAAATTATCTGTAGTATGTTAAAGAAAATGTATTACCTAGTTGAGATAGGTTCTTAAGCCAGTCACTAATAAAATTATAATTGATTTGTTAAATTATTTTCCAGAAGCCTTTTTTTAAAAGCAATTAAAAAAAATGGTCTACCAATTAAAAAAAAATGTTACCGACTTTTAATGTTCTTGAGTGTATGACTATTTGGTGAAAAAATTCCCAAAAAATGCAGGTGCTCTGTGTAGGGTAATGATTTCAGACTCCTAGGAAAATTGGCTAGGAAGTCAGTAAGGGAGGTTGTACTTTGACATCATCTTGCAGGCTGTTGAAACTTTGTTGAAAATTGTTTTTTCCCTACCTTCATAAGCAGACTATGTTTTCAGCATTAAGCTAGGGGACACTATTAACAATTTGTATACCAAAGTAGCATACCTTACTTTTCTTCCTTTTTTTTTTTTTTTTTTTTTTTTTTTTTAAGGCTCCTCCATTACCATCTTCCTCATCTTGATATTGTTCCACGGACATTAAATGCGACCTTTTCTGCTATTCAGGAAGTAATCCGGTTCTGCACCACTGGTTTTTGTAGCTGTCTCGTAAGGCTGCTGGCTAAAAACTGTGTCTATGCAACCTTCCAAGTGCGGAGTGTCAACCAACTGGACAGAGAGCACTGCTCCTCCTCCAGGACTCTCACAAAGCTGATCAGCTGTACTTCAGAAAAAAATAATAATAATTTCCGTGTTTTGTATATATCTGACAAAACTGGCAACGTCTTACAGACTACTGACTTGAAGACAACCTCTTTTATATTTCTGTATTTCTGGGCTGATGAATCAGTTTTCATCTTTTCCCCATTCAGAATTTTCCTTGGAAAAAATACTAGTCTAGCCAATCATTTCTTTGTAAGGTAGTTAGCAATTTTAAGGCTTTCTTTGGTCAACTTTTTTTTTAATGTGAAAAGTTAGGTAAGGAACTTTTTTTACTGCTTTTATGTTTCTCTGTCTTGTTTTGAAACCATGACGGTTATTACACTTTTGGTTCCTAAATAAAATGTTTAAAAAATTAACAGCCAAGTCACAAAGATAATGGATTGCACATAGACTAAGGAATAAACTTCAGATTTGTGATTTTTGTTTCTAATCTTGATGTAAATTTACACTATTTATAAATACATATTTATTGCTTGAAAATATTTGTGAATGGAATGCTGTTATTTTTTCCAGATTTACCTGCCATTGAAATTTTAAGGAGTTCTGTAATTTCAAACACTACTCCTATTACATTTTCTATGTGTAAATAAAACTGCTTAGCATTGTACAGAAACTTTTATTAAAATTGTTTAATGTTTAAAGAGTTTTCTATTGTTTGAGTTTTAAAAAGACTTTATGTACAGTGCCCAATTTTTGTTCATTTTTCAAATCTGATTATATATATTTTATATATACTTGTGTATGTATATATAATATATATAGAAATCTGGATATATATGTATAAAAATTTAGAACTTAAAATTTTCTCATTTTAAGTTTCACATCTATGGTAGATTTTTGAGGTGTCTACTGTAAAGTATTGCTTACAAAAGTATGATTATTTTTAAAGAAATATATATGGTATGTATCTTCAACACCTAAAATGTCAGACTGGTTTATTGTTAAGTTGCAATTACTGCAGTGACAGACCAATAAACAATTGCTGCCAAAATCTAGTATAATAGTAGAAACCCAATAGTGATTGAACTTAAGGGAATGTTATATGGGCTTGACAAATCCTGTACATCATCACTTAGTAGCATTTTATATGGAAAAAAGATCAGATGAAGGACTCTATTTTAGAATGCAAATAAATTAAGACACTTATTTTTTTAATGTTAGGTAATTTTGAAATTTCATGCTTTCCTTTCCTCCTTGCATGATGTGATGGGTGGGGGTTAGTCTGCAAATTCCGTATCACTAGTGAAATATAGCAAGCTATATTAGCATTAACAGGTCACTTCTGATTAACAATAGTATTTTATTTTATAGTAATAGTACCTTGCATTTGGTACATACTCTCATTTTATTACTCTGTTCTTGATAACTTTCTAATATATTCCCAGGAAGCTTTCGTGAAGAAGCACAGAGAATGCTATAAATGAAATTAGAAGTATGACTAAAGAAAACTTATACTTCTTTCTGTTAAAATGCCATGTTGATTGCATTGACCAAGCACTTTTTTACTGTACTTAAGAAGCAAGAATGCTTGCCTAAGTGCTGCTCAGTATGTTTAACCATTAGTATTTCTAAATGAACTCAAGACACATTTTTTGCAAATAAAAATTGTAAGCCAGCTATCCAGAAACACCGATTATAAGAATGCAAAAGTTATACCTAAATGTTTATTAGTCAGCTCTAGTTTATCTTACACAGTGTCTTACTTTGTAAGGTTTTATCAAGATAGTTTATTGCCAAGATTAATGTAAGTCATGTGACATTTAGGAGTAATTTGGTGGTGTTTCACCAATACCTATTTGGAAGTTGTATGTCAAGAATAATACTTCCTCAGCTTAGTCTTTGAATGGATAGAGAGGATAGGATATAGAAATCAAACACCTGAAAATTACTCCGAATTGTAACTAGATGAAAAAAGTCATATGTGAAACTGCTTTTCACTAATTTAATATCCTTTATAATCATCAGTATAGGCAGTTCAACTTGCTTAACCTATTTAAGTTAAATCAAAAATGCGGCTTTTGCATTTTGAAATAAAATCTAAAAGCTGAATTACTTTTCCAAAGTAGTAAGTTGACAGGACCTTCAATATACTAGTAATTGGTCAACTGAAACTTCAGGTCACATGATATTATGAATTTACCTTAAATGAAGTATCTGGTCCTCAGAACCTACTTATTAAATCTTTAAGTTATTATGTGTATTTTCAGTCAATATATTTATTTAGCATCTCCTAAACAAATCTGAGTAAGATGTGATTCCTGCCTTCTACCCTCCATACACACATACAATATGGGAGAATCATGTAATAAATCAGGCAAAACCTAGAAGGGGTAATAAGGGTGAGTAGTATTGGGGCTTGCCTTTCAGCAGGGTTTAATTTACATCAATGATCACACCTTACAGAGCAAGAGGACTTGGGAACTTTGACTTAGGGGTTTGACAAGTGTTGAAAGACAACTGGACAGGGAGGAAGGCCCTGATACTAGAAAGCTTCCTGCCATGAGAGATGTTTATACCTGACCCTGTGGTTAACATGGAACCATCCACAGAATTTATGCAAAAGTACAATATTGAATTTGCAGTAGTCTTCCTGCCTGCTTTTAACACATTTGATCGATCTAGCACATTGCTTCCAGAGGGATACTTCCTTTTTAAATTTTTATAAAAAGTTCTTTGAGCCAGAGGGTATGCCTGAAAGCAAGATCTCGACAGACACACATATTTCCTGAGGTATAATTCTAAGCACAGAAATTCAAGGGAAAAAGTGTTGCAAGGATGGAAATAAGAGCAAAGATTTGAAAGACAAAAGGTAAAGTCCACAGAACCCCTTAGATGTCTTCAAGGTGGGTGGAGGTGCTTCTAACCAGAATAGGAAATACGGAAGTACAGTTCTGGAAGTAGAAGATAATTGCTTGTAGGGCATCTAAGTAGTTGGAATTAGGCCTGTGCCAGAACCATCTATCTAGCTGACCGTTAAGGTGGTGCTTAGAGCCAGAGGACATAAGATCATACAAGGAGCTGTGGTAAGGAAAGGTAATGTCAGCATAAAGAGAGGAGTTTGCAAAGGAACAGAAGGCTAAAAGAAACCAGCCTTAGGTGATGTTACACGATCTAGAGCCTTTGAAAACCACTCCATGCCGCAAAAAATGAGGGTTAAAGGGATTCTTTTGGGTTGGCACAAAATGGTGACATTTATTTGCCAGGTACCTTCAGTGGAACAACAATCTTGATTGTCATGGATGGAGAAAAGTGTTGAATTTGAGAGGAAGTGGGAGTCAGTTTGGTCTAAGACCTATGTTGGTTTTTGATGAACAAACCACCAGTTTTAAGCATTTCATGTCATTGTCCTGGACTGCTGTACACAGTAGTAGTTCTATATATACCATGAAGAACCCCTTGTGGTGTTTTGTTTTTGAAAGGAAAACATACTTTTTTAGTTACGGTATTTTTTAGCATGGTGCAAAGATTACCTACCAGTTAACTGAGTATTTGTGCAAAGCACAGTGCTAAGTACTTTATATACATTATTTTTAGTCCTAACAATGACTCTGAGTAAGGTACTGTTTTATTCCCATGTTACAGATAAGTAATTGAGGAAAAGAGATCATGCAACTTGCCCAAGGTTTGCAGTTACTAAGTGTTGAAACTAAGATTTTCATTGTGGTAATCCAACTTCAGAGCAAGTGCTGGTCTACCTCTGTCTACAGAGAAATAGGAATTACTGAGTGCTTACTCAGCAGTCATCTTTGAAAGAACCTTTTCATTTTAAGTACTTAACAAAGGTGTGTTTAAATTTAAGAATGTATAATTAGTCTGGTCATATCTTTTATAGTCCAAACCAGAATTTCTTTGAGATCAAAAGAGGATACTATTAGTAATTGGAAGGGGCAACAAAAACAACAACAACAACAAAAATGATGTCCTGGGCAAGCTGGGATGTATGACACAGTGTTTAAACTCATCTTTAGAAAGGGCATTTTGGGGTTAGTATTGGGTTGGCCAAAAAGTCTGTTTAGTTTTTTTCTGTAAACTAAAAGGCATTTTTCATTTTCACCAATAACTTTATTGATTTGGCCATTTTGAGTATGCCAGCTATCACCCTCATGGTATAATGTTGATCTCAGTGACTCAATTTGGTGGCTGTAGACTGCTCTACCTGACCATGGAGCATTGTCCAGTGAGAAATCTTCAGCATGAAACTTCACAAACCACTTTTCACACGTTTGATCGGGTACAGCACCTTCTCCATACACAGCACAAATCTTTTTTTGTGTTTTAGTTGCATTTTTATCTTTCTTGAAATAAAGTATAATATGTCAAAAATGTGTATTTTCTTCCATCTTCAATGTTAAAATGACCACAATACTTCACGAATTTTGATTTTTTAAATGCATGCTGATATGACAGCTGTCGTGATACAATCTAACAAAATTGTTTTGAATGAAGTTAAAAACTAAGCACTGCTAGAGCCATCTTATGGGAAAAACTGAACAAACTTCGGCTGACCCAATATTTACTTTCAATATCATACTCCTAGATACTTAAATTATAGCCATGTATGTGTGTAAGTGTATGATGACTTCAAATAGATTAAAGGTATGATTAACACAAAGCAATGCTCTGAGACACACCTATTTCCAGAAATGCTCATACAACATCTATGAAATTACTCGTAAGGGGAGAAAACAAACACTGCTTTTCTAGGCTTGTATAGTTATTGGTAAGCGTTAACTGGAGCTCTCCACTTTGTTGTAGAAGAATACATTTGGTGGAGTGGAACTAGAGAATGTTATCTTTAGAAAACCATACATGAGATATAAATGTCATCTTTCATTAAATGTGCTCAAATGCAAACACTGAACTGTATGTACATGCAAAGGATTCTATGTCTACAGAATGGAAATCAGTACCCAAATCAGCGATCAACAAGATTTTTTGGTTTAAGTTACTAAAAACGTTGGGGTGGGGTGGCAAGGTCAAAAGTATATGAGAGACTGATACATCAAAACTTTCAGTAAAGAAAAACTAGAAAATACCAGTGATTTAAAAATACAATTAGTATATAAAAAGCTGGGATGGTTTTTAAGTTTTGATTAGGCTACATATCACCGTGTTATACACCAGTTTAAATCCGATGGAGCTCCTGGTCCATGAATTAGAATTTTTAAGATTGTATCTGCTCCTCCAGATATATCAAGAGCCCACTGAAGAGTTGTGTGTCAACGGTAGGCAATCAAGATAACGCTGGAGGCCATGTGATGCTAGCACTCTGAACCTTGCATTTTAGGCTTGCTTCAGCCTCTGTCTAGCCCCTTCTCCCATTCCTTTCATTTGATTTAACTTTATTTTCAAAGATACATAAATTGACATGGTTCAAAATGCAAAACTATATTAAAAGTTACTTTCAGAGAAGTCTTGCTGCCATTCTTTTTACCTTCATATTGTCTCTACCCACCAGTTTTAAGTACCATTTTCTTTTTTTTATTTTCTTAATCCTTACTCAAGCACATAGTTCTTGGAGAGAGAGGAAGGGAGGGAGAGAGAAATGTCAATTGGTTGCCTTCTCCTATACTCCCTAACCCCCCCATGCCCTGACCGGTAATCGAACCCACGACCTTCGGGTCTACAAGCTGATGGTCCAAATAATGCCACACCAGCCAGGGCAGTCATTAACTTTATTTTATTTTATTTTATTTTATTTTATTTATTTTATTTTATTATTTTATTTTTATTTTATTGTATTTATATTAATTACTTATTTTTAGAGAGGGGAAGGGAGGGAGAGAGGGGGAGAAATATCAATGTGTGGTTGCCTCTCGTGCGCCCCCTACTGGGAACCTGACCTGCAACCCAGGCATGTGCCTTCACTGGGAATCTAACCAATGACCCTTTGGTTTGCAGGCCGGCACTCAATTCACTGAGCCATACCAGCCAGGGCAACCATTTTCAATTTATGAGCTCATATTTCCTTTGTTTCTTTTTTTATAACTAAATTATGCATAGCCCTATTTCCCTCTTTTTTATACAAGCTGTAGCATGCTGTATACATTTTTTTGGCACCTTGATTTTTTTCACTTAATATATCCTAAAAATCATTAATTCATAGTGTACCATTGTTGTTTGCATGTACCATCTCCTAAAAATTGACATTTGGAGGTGTTTCCAATCTTTTGCTATTTCAAATAATGTCTCAATGACATTATGCATATGTTACTTGGTTTTTGTGGAGGTATATCTTCAGGGTAGAGTCCTAGATTAAGTGCATATATAGTTTTGCTTGTGTTGCCCTTCATAGCTATACTGTGTTAAACTCACCCAAGCACTGTATGAACATGACTATTTCTCCTATAGCCTTGCCACCAATCATGTATGGTGAAGCATTTGTAGTTTTGCAAATACAACAGGTAAAAATGGAATGTTAGAATAGTTTTAATTTGTATTTCTTTTATGACTAAGGCAGAGTGGTTTTTCATATATTTAAGAATTATTTGCCTGTTTTTTAAACGATCTTTTTTTGAGATATGATTATGTACAGTAAATAGAGCAGATCTTAAGTATACAGTTTGATGAGTTTTGACAGGTACACTGTACCGCAATCAAGAATAATGCATTGCCCTCATCCTAGAAAGTTCCCTTGTGTCCTTTTTCATTCTATCCCCTTCCACCCTTGCTGCCCCTTCTCTCAACTGCTTTTCTGATCTCTATTCTCATAGATTAATTTAGCTATTCTTAAACATCACAAAAGTGGAAGCATGAAAATGTACCTTTTGTGTTTTCAACTTTCATGAGAATAATGTTTTTGAAATTCATCTTATGTTGCTGTGTGTATGAGTAGTTTTATTTTTCTGAGTCCTATTTCATTGTGTGAATTGTCCATTCTCCTGCTAATTGACATTTGGGTTGTTTCCTATTTTTGCTACTAAGAATAAACATGGCTGGATCATGAGGTAGGTATATACTAAATAAATAAGAAATTGTTATACATTTTCCACAATGGTTGTACCATTTAACACTTCTGCCCATGATATGTGAGTTCTAGTTGCTCTACATTCTTACACACACTTAGTGTTGTTAGTTTTCAGAAGTTTAGCCATTGTAGTCCATGTGTGGTATGTCTTTGTGGTTATAATTTATATCTCTGTGATGACCAATGTGGAATATCTTTGCATATGTATATTGACCATTCATATAACTTCTTTTATGAAATGTGCAAACATTTTGCCCATTTTAAATTGGTTTGTCTTTTTATTGATTTGTGGAGGGCTCCTTGTCTAATCTGGTTATAAGCCATTTGTCAAATATTTGTGTTACAAGTATTTGTCCCAGTCTATGATTGGCCTTGCCATTTCATTTTCTTAATGGTGTCTTTTAACATTTTTTTTTTACTTTTCAATTGCAGTTGACATACAATATTATTTTAGTTTCAGGTGTACAACATAGCAATTAGACATTTATATAATTTACGAAGTGATCATCCCAGTAAATCTCTTCCCATATAACATCTTAATGGTGTCTTTTTTTAGTATATTTTATTGATTGTGGTATTACAGTTGTCACTTTATTACCCTTTATCTCCCTCTGCCCAGCACCCCCATCCTCCAGCATTGTCCCACCTTAGTTCATGTCCACAGGTTATACAAGAAGCCAAGTTCCTTCCTATACTATTCTTAACCTCCGCCTGTCTATTTCATCTATTTTATACCTACCAATTATGATTCTCACTCCTTGTGCCTTTTTTACCTATTCTCCCCCCACCCCCTTCCCACTAATAACCCTCTATGTGATCTCTATTTCTGTGATTCTGTTCCTGTTCTAGTGGTTAGCTTAGTTTGTTTTTGTGTTAGGTTCAGTTTTTTGTAAAGATTTTATTTATTTATTTATTTATTTATTTATTTATTTATTTTTAGAGAGAGGGGAAGGGAGGGAGAAAGAGAGGGAGAGAAATATCAATCTGTGGTTGCCTCTCACGTGGCCCCCACTGGAGACCTGGCCCGCAACTCAGGCATGTGCCCTGACTGGGAATTGAACTGGCAACCCTTTGGTCTGCAGCCTGAGCTCAATCCACTGAGCTATACCAGCCAGGGCAGGTTCAGTTTTTGATACTTGTGGGTTCATTGTCATTTTACTGTTCATAGTTTTGATATTCTTTTTCTTAGATAAGTCCTTTAACATTTCATATACTAAGGGTTTGGTAATGATGAACTCCTTTAACTTGATCTTATCTGTGAACCACTTTATCTGCCCTTCCATTCTAAATGACAGCTTCGCTGGATAGAGTAATCTTGGATGGAGGTCCTTGCCTTTCATGACTTTGAATACTTCTTTCCAGCCCCTTCTTGCCTGTAAGGCTTCTTTTGAGAAATCAGTTGATAGTCTTATGGGAACTACTTTGTAAGTAACTCTCTTTTTTTCTCTTGCTGCTTTTAAGATTCTCTCCTGACTTCCAGCCAAGATGAAGGTGTAGGTGGACACACTGTGCCTCCTCGCACAACCAAAATTAAGGACAATAAAGATTTAGAAACAAGAAAGCAACCAGTACTGATAGAAAATTGAACTGTACGGAAGTCCAACAACCATTCATCCAGACTGGCAAGAGAGGCAGAGTTGTGGCAGGAAAATGTGGAGGTTGGTTGACCCAGGTGTGCAGGCAGCAGTGGCTGGCAGATCCCAGGTGCACAGGTAGCAGCTAGCAGACCCCGGGTGCCAGGTGGCAACAGGTAGACCCAATGAGGCTGCGCAAGGTCGCGGGCTGACCAGGCGGTCTCGCACACAGATAATCCAGGCAAAGGGGAAGTGGCAGAAGGGACTGGAATCTGGGAGAGAACAGAGCAAGTGCCATTGTTCCCTCTCAGACCCCGCCCCCACATACAGCATCACAACCCAGTGACTGGGCTGCCCCACTCTGGGGAACACCTAAGGCTCCACCCCTCACTATGTAACGGCCATGACCAGACCAAACAAACAAACAAAAAAATGGCTCAAACAGAAGAATAGATCAAAGCCCCAGAGCCAATTCATCTAAGCAACCAAGAGACAGCCAACCTATCAGATGCACAGTTCAAAGCCCTGGTGATCAGGATGCTCACAGAATTGGTTGATTTTGGTCACAAATTAGATGAAAAATGAAGGCTATGCCAAGTGAAATGAAGGAAAATGCACAGGGAACCAATAGTGATGGGAAAAAAACTGGGACTCAAATCAATGGAGTGGATCAGAAGGAAGAAAGACACAACCAAACAGAAAAGAAGGAAGAAACAAGAATTCAAGAAAATGAGGAGAGGTATAGGAACCTCCAGGACATCTTTAAACATTCCAACATCCGAATTATAGGGGTACCAGAAGGGGAAGAGGAAGAACAAGAAATTGAAAGCTTATTTGAACGAATAATAAAGGAGAACTTCCCCAATCTGGCAAAGGAAATAGACTTCCAGGAAGTCCAGGAAGCTCAGAGAGTCCCAAAGAATTTGGACCCAAGGAGGAACACACCAAGGCACATCATCATTACATTAGCCAAGATTAAAGTGAAGGAGAGAATTCTAGAAGCAGCAAGGGATAAGGGGACAGTCACTACAAAGGAGTTCCCATCAGACTGTCAGCTGATTTCTCAAAAGAGATCTTCCAGGCAAGAAGAGGCTGGGAAGAAGTATTCCAAGTCATGAAAGGCAAAGACCTACATCCAAGATTGCTCTATCCAGCGAAGCTGTCATTTAGAATGGAAGGGAAGATAAAGTGCTTCTCAGATAAGGTCAAGTTAAAGGAGTTCATCATCACCAAGCCCTTATTATATGAAATGTTAAAGGGATTTATCTAAGAAAAAGATAAAAAATAGGACAGTAAAAAGACAGCAAACTCACAGATGTTAACAACCACACCTAAAACAAAAGCAAACTAAGCAAACAAGAAGAACAGGAACAGAAACACAGAAATGCAGATCACATGGAGGGCTAGCACCAGAGGAGTGGGAAGAGGAGAGAGGGGGAAAAGGTACAGAGAATAAGTAGCACAGACAGTGGGTAGAAAATAGGGGGAGGGCAAGAATAGTGTGGGAAATGTAGAAGCTAAAGAACTTATGACACATGGATATGAACTAAAGGGGGGAATGTGGGTGGGAGGGGGTGTGCAGGGTGGAGGGCAATGATGGGGCAGAAATGGGACAACTGTAATAGCATAATCAATAAAATATATTTTTAAAAAAGATTCTCTCCTTATCTTTAATCTTGGGTAATTTAATCATGTGTCTTGGTGTGTATCTTCTTGGATCCAACCTCTTTTGGACTCTCTGAGCTTCCTGGATTTGCATATGTGGTTCCTTTGCCAGACTGGGGAAGTTTTCCTTCATTATTTTTTCAAATAAATTTTCAATTTCTTGCTCTTCCTGTTCTCCTTCTGGCACCCCTATGATTCAGATCTTGGAATGTTTAAAAATGTCCTGGATCCTAAGCCTCACCTCATTTTTCTGAATTCTTGTTTCTTCACTCTGTTCTGAATAGTTGAATGTTTATTTCTTCATTCTGCTCCAAACTGTTGATTTGAGTCCTGGTTTCCTTCCCTTCACTGTTGGTTCCCTGTATATTTTTCTTTATTTCATTTGTATAGCCTTCACTTCTTCCTCTATTTTGTGACCATACTCAGTCATTTCTGTGAACATCCTGATTACCAGTATTTTGAACTGTGCATCTGATAGGTTGGCTATCTCTTCATCGCTTAGCTCTTTTTTCTGGAGTTTTGATCTGTTCTTTCATTTGGGCCATATTTCTTTTTCTCACACACCTGTTATGTTGTAAGGGGTGGAGCCTTAGGTATGGGCCAGGGCAGGGAAACCCACTTTGCTGTGCTGTAGAGCTGTATGTGGGGGAGGGGTCAGAGAGGGAACAATGTCACTTGCTTGGTTCTCCACCTGCCTTCAGTCATTTCTCCCTCTTCCCACAACTGGATTGTATCCTTTCAGGCACTGATTCCCAGATGAGTGGGCTTGTGTATGTTCTAGGATCCCATGGGCCTCTCCAAGGGACTCTCCTGTGAGACTGGGAGTTTCTCCAACTGCTATAACCCCCATGTGTTTTTATAGGCAGAGGTTTTGAGACTTTAGTTTTCCACGTTGGAATTCTGGATTGTGTGACCTCTCTCACTCCCCAGTTGCTCTTCTCGGTTTATCTGTTCGAGAATGTGGGATATCTTGGTCCATCAGCTGTTGCCTTATTGTGCATCCTCACTGTCCAGCTTCCCATCTGTGCCCGTTCTGTAAGTCTGGATGAATGTTTCTTCTTTAACTCCTTGGTTGTTGGACTTCCATACAATTTGAATTTCTGGCAGTTCTGGATGTTTTCTAGTTTTAAATTGGTTGTTATCCTTCTTTTGGTTGTGTGAGTAAGCCAAATGTATCTACCTATGCCTCCATCTTGTCTGGAAGCCCCCTTAATCTTAATGGTGTCTTGATGATCACAAGTTCTTAATTTTAACAAAGTCTAGCATATCATTTTTTGCTTATAGTTAGTGTTTTTTTCTGTGTTCTGTATAGGAAATCTTGGTCTCAAAGGTATTCTCTGTTTTCTACTAGAAGAGTTATAATTTTAGTTTTTATATGCAGGTCTCTGAGTCATCTCAATTTAGTTTTTGTGTTCTATGAAGTCTTTCAATCAGGTAGTGTAACTTTTCCAACTTTGTTATTTTCTTCCAAAGTTGTTTTGAGTATTCTAGGTCCTTTGCATTTCTTGATGATTTTAGCATTAGCTTGCCAATTTCTGCAAAATAAATCCTGCTGGAATTTTGACTGAGATTACAAAGAATCTATAGATTAATTTGTGGAGAATTGACATCTTAACAATATTGATTTTCTGACCCATGAAAAAGGCATATTTCTCCATTGATTTAGATATTCTGTAATTTCTCTCAAAAGTGTTTCATAGTTTTCAGTAAACATATTTTCATATACTTAAATATTTGATATTTTTGATGTTGCAAATTGTAGATTAAAAATTTTTAATTTCCAGTCTTGGCTGTTGTGGCTCAGTGGATTGAGTGCCGGCCTGCAAACCAAACAGTTGTCACTTCAATTCCCAGTGAGGGCATATGCCTGGGTTGCAGGCCAGGTCCCCAGTAGGGGGTGTGTGAGGGATGACCACACATTGATGTTTCTCTCCCTCCCTTCCTCTCTCTCTGAAAATAAATAAAATCTTTTTTAAAGCAGTAAAAATAATTGAAAAAAATAAAATTTTAAGTTCTGTTTGTTGCTAATTCATAAAATTACACTTGATTATTGCATATTGAATATTGACTTTGTGCCCTGCAACTTTGCTAAGCTCATTTATTAGTTGGAGTAGCTTTTCTATAGACTCTTTAGGATTTTCTACATAAATAATTATGTTATCTCTGAGTAAAGATAATTTTACTCTGTTCTTTCCAATCTGGAGGCTTCTTATTTCTTTATCTTGCCTCTTTGCACGGGCTTGAACCTTTAGTACAACGTTGAATTCAAGTGATCAGAACAGACATCTTTGCCTGTTTCCAGTTTTAGAGGAAAGTAAATACAATGTTAACTGAAGGTTTTTCATCGAAGTCTTCTATCAGATTTAGGATGTCCCCCTTCTATTGCCAGTTGGCTGAGGTTGTCTTCTTAAAATTAGGAATGTATGCTGTATTTTATAAATAATTTTTCTGCATTAACTGAGGCGATTATATGGTTTTTAGTTTGCTAAGATGGTGAGTTACATTGATTTTTAATGTTAAAGTAATGTTCATACTCCTGGGATAAAGTCCACTTGCTCATGATATTTTATTATTTCACATATTGTTGTATTATATATTGTTGCCAAAATTGTGTTGAAAATTTTTGCATCTGTGTTCATGAGGAATATTGGTCAATAGTTTTGTTTTTTTGGTAATGTTTTTGCACAGTTTTGTTATCAGAGTATCATTGGCTTCAGAGTATGAGTTGGAAAATATTCTCTCATCAGTTTACATGAAGAGTTTGTGTAGAACTTGTATTATATCTTCTCAAAATGTTTGATAGAATTCATTAGTAAGGTCACCGGGGCCTGGAATTTTCTTCACGAAAAAGTTTTTAACTATAAAATCAATTTCTTCAATATATATATATAGGCTGCTGAGGTTATCTATTTCTTCAGGATGGAGTTTTGGTAGTTCGTGGGGTTTTTTTTAAAGGAATTTATCCCTTTTAATATTTGTGAAATCTGTAGTTCTCTATCATTCCTGATATTAGAGAATTGTGTCTTCCCCCAACCCCCAACCCCAACCAGTCTGGCTGGAGGTTAACAAATTTTCTTGATCTTCTCTAAGAACCAACTTTTAACTTCTAAGATTTTCTTCCTTATTGTATTTCTGTTTTCCTTCATCTCATCTTTATTTTTATCCCTTCTGTTCACTTCAGGTTTCTTTAGTTGCTCTTATTCTAGTTTCTTTAGGTGGAAATTGCTCATGTAACTACAATGGGTGCTCTTCATATGCCAATTCCCAATTGCAGAGTTGACCCTAGAACAATACGGCATTGAACTGTACAGTTCAACCGAAAAAAATCCATGTATAAGTGGACCCATGCAGTTCAAATCCAGGTTGTTTGAAGGTCAACTGTATAGTAATTCAGTCCTATAAATTTCCACCTAATTAATGTTTTAGCTTGTGTCAGGATCCCCCCAAGACTAATTTCAGGCTTGCTGACTTGCTATGGAGTTACAGGACTAAGAAACTGTTTTATGCATGGTTATAATTTATTTACAGTGAAAGATGCATATTAAAATCAGCAGATGGAAAAGGCAGACAGGGAGAAGTATAAGGAAAACCAGGTACAAGCATGAGGGAAACCAGGTTTCTAGGTATCCTCTCCCGGTAGAGTTGCTCAGTAGATGTGCTTAATTCCTCCAGCAACAATGTGTGACAACATGTGAAGTGTTGCCACCCAGGGGAGCGCCAGGATTTTTATTGGGGGTGGGCACTATAAATCGCATTAGCAGCATAAGCTATCTGGTTAAACTGGCAGAGCATTGCCCAAGATCTCAGACATACAAAAACACTGAATAAAGAGAATGTTTCCAGATCTCAGTATTTTGTTCCCAGGAGCTGCCCAAGAGTTTTTCTTGGGAATGTGCACAATTTGAGCAGCCTAGGCCAACTGAGTCAATCTTTTCCTATACAAGTACCTTCCATAAACTTGGATATAATGTATTTTCATTTTCACTCATTTCAAAATACTTTTTGATTCCCCCCTTTGATTTCTTTCACACATGGATTTAGATAATAAGTGTGTTATTTAGCTTCCAACTTTTGAGGGCTTTTCAGGGTATTTTTCTTGTTGGTTTGTAATTTAATTCCATTGTAGTCATAGAATATGTTTTGTATGTCTTGAATCTTTTTAAATTTATTCAGACTGTTTTATGGTCTGAAATGCTCCATATGTTCTTGAAAAGAATGTGTATTCTGCTGTTAGACGGGCTTTTCTGTAAGTAAGAGTTAAAGCAAATTTGCTGACTGTTATTCAAGTCTATTTCTGTACTGGTTTTCTGTCCATTTGTTGTATCAGTTATGGAGAGATTTGTGGATTTGTCTATTTTCCCATGAACTTCTCTCAGATTTTACTTCACATATTTCAAAGCTTGGTTATTTAGGTGCAAAAACATTTAGAATTGTTATATTCTCTTGATGAACATACAGATGAACAGACCCTCTTTATCATTATGAGATGACCTTCCTTATTCCTGGCAATATCGTTTGCTCAAAAATCTATTTTCCTTTTATTAAAGCCACTCCAGCTTTTTAAAATTAGTTTTAGCATGCTTCATGTTTTTTATTTTAGTGAAGATTTTTAAATGTCTTATTTTTTGCTTTTTATTGAATCTTTTTGGGTGACACTGGTTAACAAAATTATATAGGTTTTAGGTGCACAGTTCTGCAACACATTAATTGTACACTGTTGTGTGTTCTCCACCCCAAGTCAAGACTCTGTCCAGCACCATTTATTGCCCTGTACCCTCTTCCACTGCCCCCCACTGCCCTCCCCTGGTGGTCACCACATTGTTGTCTGTCCCCATGAGTTTTTTTCTCTTTTTATTTCTTTTTAGCCCCATCCTCCCACCCCATAGCACCCCCAGACAGCTGTCAGCCTGCTCTCTATGAGTCTGTCTCTATTTTGCTTGTTAGTTCATTTTGCTAATTAGATTACACATATGAGCGAAATCATATGGTATTTGTCTTTCATTGACTGGCTTATTTCACTCAGCACAATGCTCTCCATGTCCACCTATTCTGTTGCAAAAGATTACATTTTTCTTTTTTACAGCCAAGTAGCATTCCATCACATAAGTGTACCATTGCTTTTTTACCCACTCTTCTACTGATGGGCACTTGGGTTGCTTCCATATCTTCACTATTGTAAAATGTGCTGCAATGTACATAGGGGTGCATATATACTTTCAAATAGTGATTTTTTTCAGACGTATTCCCAGATGCTTTTACTTTTAACCTTTAAATAAAGTTTAACTAACCTTATTTAAATAACCTTTAAATGTCTTTAAATAAAGAGATTTTTAAATGCAGCATATAGTTAATCTTGCTTTTTAAAAAAATCTAGTTTGATTATCTCTGTCCTTTCATTGGACTGTGTGTAACTATTCTATGGATTCTATAACAAATTACCACAGACTTAGTGGCTTAAAGCAACACATATTTATTATCTTATGGTTCTGTAGGTCACGAGCCTGGTATGGGTCTCATTAAATTAAATCAACGTGTCAGCAGATGGCATTCCTTTCTGGAGGCTTTAGGGGAAAATTCCTTTCCTGCTCATTTGGGTTGTTGACAAAAATCAATTCCTTAGGTTTTAGGACCAAGGCTCGCATTTTCTTGCTGGCTGTAAACTGAAAGACATTTTTGGATTTTAGAAGCTGTTGCATTCCTTGTTTCATGTCCTGCTTCCTCCATCTTCAAAGATAGCAATGGCAGGTTGCATTCTTCTTATGTCACATTTCTCTTTCTTATTCTGTCTCATTTCTTTGACCTTGCCAGGAAAGGATTTCGGCTTCTAAGGACTTTGACATTGGATTCACCTGGATATTCCAGGATAACTTCCCATCTCAAGGTCCGTGCCCTTAATCACATTTGCAAAGTCTTTTTTTGCAGTGCAAGATAATGTACTCAAAGGGTCTAGGGTATCTAGGAGTAGGAGCATTCTTCTGCTTACTACAGGTTGTCTAGATCAACTTTAGTATGCTTATTGATGTGGTTTGATTCAAATCCACCTTGCTCTTTGTTTTACATTTCCTCCATTTGTGTTTTCTTTTCTTTTTCCTCTTTTTCTGTCTTCTTTTAGACTGAGTATTATTATGATTCTATTTTATCTTCTTTGTTGGCTTATGAACCACAAATTTTTGTTGTATTATTTTAGTAGTTGTTTTAGGGTTTATATTATACATCTTTAACTTACTACAGTGTACCTTCACATGATATTATACCACTTTACATATAGCATTTTCTTCACACCCATACTGATCCTTTCAGTTGAAGATTTAAAAACAATCCTAGGCAAATCTCCACAGATAATATGCTGTGCATTTCTGTCTTTTCTACAGTACTCTGAATTTTTAGCTGTTTTGGCCTCCTTGAATTTTCAACTTTGTTTCTTCAACTCAGGGAGAGCTCTGGGCTCTGGGTACTCACTCTGGGGCTGTAGCCTAGAAACTCCCTCCAAGAAGAAGCTGGGACAGTTGTAAGGATCACTTTAGTTGTTTCCCTTTTCTGTGATTAGTGTCTTATGGTGCCTGGTGTCCAATGTCTAAAACTATTGCTTCATATAATTTGTCTACTTATCTCCTTGTGTGAGGCAAGAAGGTAGTCCTGATACTCTATATTTGCTGGGAGCAGACATCTCTGCCAAGGAGGGGAGGAAGACTCTTCTCTGTCTATTTTTTAGTTGTGTGTCTTTTCAATTTTGTATTCCCAGTAACCATACTGCTTGTGTTAGCCAGGTTATCAAGAGAAACAGAAGCAGTAGATTTTATTTATATCTATATAGAGAGATGCATTTTAAGGAACTGGCTCATGTGATTGTGGAGGCTTGGTGAATCCAAAATCTCCAGGGTAGGCTAGCAGGTGTTGCATTTCAAGTCCAAAGATAGTTTGCTGACAGAATCCTTTCTGGCTTGGGGAGGTGAATCTTATGTTCTATTAAGGCCTTCATCTAATTGGATGAGGTCCACACACATTATGGAGGATAATCTACTTAAAATTCATCAATTTAGATGTTAATCTCATCCAAAAACACCTTTACAGAAAACACCCAGAATTTTATTTGACCAAATATCTGGGCACCATGGCTCAGTCAAGTTGACCCAAAAAATACCATCACACTGCTTATTTTTAAAGACTTAATTTATTTATTAAAAAATACATTTGAAGAGTACTAATCAGGTATTTTGTAAAATATGTCTCAATTTGGGTTTACCTGTTTTGTCATGATTAGACTTGAATTATGGGTTTTGAAGAACACTATATAACTAAAGTGTTCTTCTTACCACATTATATCAGGGGGTCCATGGTATCACATAAGTTTATCACTGGTGATTTTGACCTTGATCATTTGGTTAGGGTGTTGTCCATGTGTTTCTTCTACTATAAAGTTACTAGTCTCCCTTCCCATACTCTATTCTTTCTAGGTGAGTCACTAAGTCCATGAAAACACTCAAGAGGAGGGAATTGAACTCCATTTTCTAGATGGGGTAGTATCAATGTGTATAATACTTGGAATTCTTCTATAAGGAATATTCTGTGATAAATATTTGTTCCTTTCACCCCATTTATTTATTCAGTTATTTATTTCTATCAGTATTAAATCATGGATATTTATCTTATTTTTGCAGTTATAATCCAATACTATTATTATGTATTTTGTTACTCAAACTTTTTCAGTTTTGGCCATTGGGAGCTCCTTCAAGTTGGGTCTTGTGTACTTTTCACAAACTCCATTGCATTTTTTTAATCACTTTCAAATTTTCTGGTGCTACAAAATGCTTTAGGCTCAGCTTTCCTCTGCTCCAGCCCTAATCTTAATCATTTCTCTTATTTCCTCGGTTCTTTTTTTATCGAAGAATGGTATTTGAAACCAAGATCTAGATGATGGATGTGCTCATTACTACTGGGATGTCACTGCTTCAAGATGCTCTAAAAGGACAGAACTAGAAAATATATGTATGCAACACAGGTATACCTGTATATCCATGAGCCTGTTTCTGTCTTCATGTTTATTAAAGTAGACATAGGTTTACTCACAAAAAAAACATTTTAAGAAAACTGATGCAAAAAAATTAGTCATGCCTTTCCAATCTTCCATAATTATTCCATCTATAACAAAAATGAATGTGATGTAATCACATACATACATACATTGTCTTGAGTTCATACTAATATCTGTGACTTGATTCCAGTACCACTGGATTCAGTCTAGCCTTCCACCCTCCCCTTTGTTTATTTGTGACTACTTACTCTATTGTCATGGCTCCTATTATCTATAATTTATTTACTCATTTGTTCAACCCTGGAATACATACATGTAAAGTAGTTTCAGAATTATTATCCTGTTGCCCTGTGATTAAAAAAGAACTTTATAAACTAGAGTGAAATATTTATGCGTAGTCTTTTTTTTCTTTAGTCTTTGAGTATTTAATTAAAACACTGTTTTACAAAGTTTATTTGGTCAGCTCCTTTTATCCTCACCTGCCTCCAGGTTATATCACACGTTTGTAATATAGTTAGATTCATTTGTCACAGTCTGCATTCCATTCATCCTGAACTCCCCTGACACCTTTGTTGATTTTTTAAAAAGTTGTGTAAAGTTCCCTCTGTATGGGTAGAGTCTTTTATCCACCACCTCAGGGCAGTTCTATCACCCTAAAAATTTCCCTTTGTGCCCTTCACCAGCTCCCCCCTCCCCAATCCCTAGGGCCAGAGCCATTTTGAAGTTCTGGTTTCCAAGTCTGCAGAAACCTTAACATTGACCCGCTGAAACTGCTGAGATCAAAGACAGTTGGGTTGCAAAAGAACAGAATGTGATTTATTCTTTTTGGCTGCCTTCTAGAGGCTGAATGAGAAGCTGGCAACAACTCCCAGAGGACTAGAAAAGGTGATCCATAAAAATCTTCATATAAGTATCAACTAGTTGGGCCCTGGCTGGTGTGGCTCAGTGGCTTCAGTGCCAGGCTGCGAGCCAAAGGCTTGCTGGTTTGATTCCCAGTCTGGAGCACATGCCTGAGTTGCAGGCCAGGTCCCCAGTGGGTATGCGTGAGAGGTAATCACACATTGATGTTTCTCTTCCTCTCTTTCTCCCTCCTTTCCCCTCTCTAAAAATAAGTAAATAAAATACTTTAAAAAAATATCAACTGGCTGAGATTGTATGTCTTCCTTATGGATAACCATAAAGAGAAAAAGCCTATTTACATAGTCTGGAGGAGAATAAATCTCTTAATATTAGTAACATGATCTCTTGACCTAACCTTTAAGCAGTGCTGTGAGAGACCAGAGAGGAGACCTATGCTTTTGAATAGAGACCTTGCAATTGGCAATGAAGTAGGTATAGCATTTTTCTTATATGCCAGTGAATTCAGTTGAAAGTATTTCATTTAGCATTTTTGCATCTCTAGGGTTTTTTTTTTTTTTATCTCTAGTTTTTAGTGGGATTAGTTTATAGTTTCTCTTTCTTTTTTGCTTTTGCTATCTTTGGGAAGGTTTTGGTATAAGGATTTTGCTCCTTTTGAAAAATACATTAAAGTTAGAATTCTGTAAAAATGACATACTGGATATGGTATCAACAGAAATATATGATCTGCTTCTGAAGCTGATAGTTGAGGCAAGTGAGTCATGGAAGTCCTAGCAGGGAGAACATGGGTAGAGCTTTTTCCAGGCTAGACTGGTCAAGCCTTGTAACCAGGACAGGAGAGCTCCAGGGAGAGGATTAGAATGAAGTGTGTACTATAAAAAGCTCAGGCCACCAAGGCATGAATCTCAAGGTGTGGAGGAGAAGGACTGATATTGGATGCCCTCAGGTGGGTTTGATTGTAGGGGCTTCCAAGAGACCAAAGAGAGCTAAAAGGTAGACTGTGTCCTCTCCAGGCCCAAATCTAGGGAGGTGAGAGGAGACTAGGGAGCAGAAAGGTTTTTTTTCCCCAGGGCCTCCATGGGATGAGAGTAGCCTCACTGTTGTCATGGAGAGCTAGCTCATGAAGGGTGAGACTAGTTCGTCTTCCCCCACTTTGAGGCCTACAGTCCCTATACTTTAATAACTGGACCTCAGCTCCAAGTAGAACTAACTCATCCAAGTGGTCCCAGAGGCTAGAGAAAAATCAGTCAGAACAAGGATAGCATGTCCAAAAAACTTGCTCAAGATAACCACTTGAGTTAAAAACATATGAATACAGGAAGAGTCACTTGTAGTGCAAAGTATTTTCTGAATTAGCATGACTTCCCAGCTACTCAGTTCAGTAGATTATTAGAAGAAAAACATAGTCATTGTTGGGACACAATATAGTGGCCTGCAAACTAAAGTGGAAGAAATACTTCAAAGCATAGAGAAAACAAAAATGAAACATGTGGAACTTGTCATGAATTGGGATGAATAATGGATGAGTTTCTTTACTATATACCCAAGAGTGAAACTACTAGGTCATAATTATTCTTTATATATTCTGAATGTGAGTTCTTTATCAATGAATGTATTGCAAATATCTTCTTCCACTCCGTGGCTTTGTAGAAGAAAAGTCAGCTAGGACAAAGTGACCCATAAGAGGGACCGGGAACTGGGAAAGAGTTTTGTTTAGGTTACTTAGAAACCGCAAAACTGTCGGGTTTCAGTTAGGTAGTCATAATTTCTGCTTTGGCTTCTGTACACCCAGCTTCCGATAAGGACACCTCAAGGCTAGAGTTATTTTCGCATCAGCTTCTGTACCTCCTGCTTTTGCCATGTAGGATAGGGCATCCAGAGAGCAATAAAAGCCCTGCCCAGCCAAGGTTCAGGGCCCAGAATTTGGAGACTGCCTCCTCTGGGTCCGCGTGTATAATAAAGCCTCACTCTGTTACCCCAATCGCGCCAGAGTCATTATTTTCCGAATTATTTTCCGTAACAGCTTCTCTCCTAATGGAACCTTCTGATGAATAAAAATTGTTAATTTTAATGTAATCAAGTGTGTCAATCTTTTCCTTTATGGTTATCATTTTTTTAAATTTTTATTTTATTTTATTCTAATTGTTGTTCTTGTACAGTTATCTGCCTTTTACTCCCATCCCAGCCCACCACACCAACCCTCCCCACCTCCCTGGTTATCAATTTTTGTATCATATTTAACAAAACTTTTCTTTATGTCATGAAGATATTCTCCTATATTATATTCTAAAAGTTTCCAAGTTTTGTCCACATTTAGTTTTATAATCTACCAGTACTTATCTAAGGCATGAGGTAGGGATCCAATTTACTAGTCTCTTTCAAGCTGCCAAATCTCACATGAGCAATGATCTTTTATTAACTGCCCCTTGTTCTAATCAAGGACCTCAGCGGAGGACTCTCTGGTACTTCTTCCCTCTTCCATATTCTCATTAAAATCAACATAGTTCAGATCTTTCCTCTCACTTGGAATGGAGATGTACCTGCCTCACTCTAATATCCCTCACCTATGATACCACCACTCACCTCTTCCTAAAATACTGAATTTATTATATTATACCTCTTTTTACTGATTCCCATAGCAGTATGGATGGAATGTTAGCACACCAGTGTGTCACCAAAGCTCACAGGCTGTACTTCTTCCACATTGTTTGCCCTATCTTCCCCTCTGTCCCATCACAAATTCTGATGTTTCCATTCTATTGAATGTCTTTGATCTTCATTTTATCATATTCATGTTTGAATTCCTGGTTCTTTGCACTTAGTAGATACTCAGCAAATGTCTATTAAAATATAATTAAATGCAACTCACACAAATCACATGTTTTGGTTAGTGGCACATCCAAAGTTCTTAAAAGGTATTTACTTGTTGAATGAACAGATGGACATTTTGGCACTTATTATCTATATCATTAATTTTGGTATCTAATATACCAAAACAAAGTAAACTGTGCCACACTAGCGCTACTATCATTTACATATCTCATGTAATGATGTGATCTAGTCCTTGGAGAAATGAAGCAATAAGTTAATGACAGTCATATATGATGTAGCAAAGTGTTTCAGAGAGATAATGAATAAGATAGTGAACATGGGGCTGTATGTATAATCTGGATAGTAAATATAAGAAGTGCTTAATAAGAGGGACTACTGAGGGGCAGTGTCAATGGGAAAGGCCCCTAGGAAGATGTAAGCTTCAGCTGGATTTTGAAGGATGGTTAGGCATAGGGAATCCCAAGCAGGGGGAAAGAAAAATGCAGGGTTGGGCCTGGGCTTGGAGTCTGTTGGGACAGTGGGTTTGGTGGTCACTGCCCCTGCAATCTAATCTTGTGGCCTGGCACACAGGATCTGCTTGCCTGAAGCCTATCCTGAGGGTTAGTGGTGGAATATGAATGTGAGCAAAGGTCCTGATGTCACTAAGCAGTATAGCATGGTGATAAATCAGCAGATTCTAGAGTAAGGCCTAGGCTCAGATGCCATGTGCACTGCTTACTAATGTGTGTCCATGGGTAATTTTCGAGTATGCACTGAATTGTGTCCTCTCCAAATTCACATATTGAAGCCCTGAACCTTAATATCATGGTATTTGGAGATGGGACTTTTGAGAGGTGATTGGATAAGTTGAGGTCAGGAGGGTAGAGCCATTATGATGGAATTAACGCCCTTATTAGAAGAGACACCAGAAAGCTACGTAAGAAGTACTGTATTTTTCGGACTATAAAATGCACTCCCTCCCCCCAAAATTTGGGAGGAAAAGGGGTGTGTGGCTTATAGTCCAAATGTAGCTTACCTGGTTCACTGCTGGGGGGCAGCAGTTGAGCGGGGTCACAGGTTATTAAATATTTTACCACATTTTTTGCTTCAAAATTTTTTTTCCTATTTTCCTCCTCCAAAACCTAGGTGTATCTTATGGTCTGGTGTGTCTTATAGTCCTAAAAATATGGTAAATGCAAGCAAAACACATACAAGCAAGCAAACAAAAGTCAGAATGGTTCCTGGCACACAGCAAGCTATGGGAGACAAAATAGAATTACTCTTAGGGACTGGAAATGGGGGCAGGGCAAACACTTGCCCATCATTGTGACTGCAGAGAACTCTCTTAGCCTTATGGATTGTGCAAAGAAGACCAGATCTGTTTCCGTGGTCTTCATGGCACAGGGTAGAATCAGTATCCTTTATTCTGCAGTTATCACTGAGTGCTGTAGGACAGCTAGGGAATGAGTGGATATGATAGGGTCATCCACAAAGAGGTTGTTTCAAACCACAGATGGTGTCCAAGTCATTTATGTTAGATTTCTCAAGCCACAGATAACATTTTTTTCTTTTTAAAAAATATATTTTATTATGTTATTACAGTTGTCCCATTTCCCCCCTTTATTTCCCTCCACCCTGCATACCCCTCCCACCCACATTCCCCCTTTAGTTCATGTCCATGTGTCATACTTATAAATTCTTTAGTTTCTTCATTTCCCATACTACTCTTAACCTCCCCCATCTATTTTCTACCTACCATTTATGCTACTTACACTCTTTACCTTTTCCCCCTCTGTCTCCCTCCCACTCCCCTGCTGATAACCCTTCATGTGATCTCCACTTCTATGATTCTGTTCCTGTTTCAGTTGTTTGCTTAGTTTGTTTTTGTTTTTGTTTTAGGTGTGGTTGTTAATAACTGTGAGTTTGCTGTCTTTTTACTGTTCATATTTTTTATCTTCTTTTTCTTAGATAAGTCCCTTTAACATTTCATATAATAAGGGCTTGGTGATGATGAACTCCTTTAACTTGACCTTATCTGAGAAGCACTTTATCTGCCCTTCCATTCTAAATGACAGCTTCGCTGGATAGAGCAATCTTGGGTTTAGGTCCTTGCCTTTCTTTACTTGGAATACTTCTTTCCAGCCCCTTCTTGCTTGTAAGGTCTCTTTTGAGAAATCTGCTGACAGTCTGATGGGAACTCCTTTGTAGGTGACTGTCCCCTTATCCTTTGCTGCTTCTAGAATTCTCTCCTTCATTTTAATCTTGGCTAATGTAATGATGATGTGCCTTGGTGTGTTCCTCCTTGAGTCCAACTTCTTTGGGACTCTCTGAGCTTCCTGGACTTCCTGGAAGTCTATTTCCTTCACCAGATTGGGGAAGTTTTCCTTCATTATCTGTTCAAATAAGTTTTCAATTTCTTGTTCTTCCTCTTCTACTTCTGGTACCCCTATAATTCGGATGTTGGAACGTTTAAAGATGTCCCAGAGGTTCCTAAGCCTCTCCTCATTTTTTTTTTTTTTTGAATTTTTGTTTCTTTGTTCTGTTCTGGTTGAATGTTTATTTCTTCCTTCTGGTCCATACCATTGATTTGAGTCCTGGTTTCCTTCCCTTCACTGTTGGTTCCCTGTACATTTTGCTTTATTTTGCTTAGTATAGACTTCATTTTTTTAATCTAATTTGAGACTATATTCAATCAGTTCTGTGAGCATCCTGATTACCAGTGTTTTGAAGTGGGCATCTGATAGGTTGGCTATCTCTTTGTCACTTAATTGTATTTTTTCTGGACCTTTGATCTGTTCTTTCATTTGGGCTATTTTTTTTTTTTTGTCTCAGGGTGCCTGTTACGTAGTAAGGGGTTCATCAGGGCAGGGCAACCCACGTTGCTGCGTTGTTATTCTGTATGTGTGGAAAGGGTCAGAGAGGGAACAGTGCTGCTTGTTCCGCTCTCTTCCAGTTTTCCATCACTTCCCTGGCTACCCACAAGTAATTGGGCCCTTCTGGTGCTGATTCCCAGGTGGGTAGGCTTGTGTACATTCTAGGACCTTGTGGGTCTCCCCAACAAACTTTCCTGTGAGGCTGGGAGTTTCTCCTGCTGCTGACTCAACCCGCACAGGAGTTTTCAGTCAGAGGTTTGAGGCTTTATTTCCCTGAGCTAGAACCCTGGTTTGTGTGGTCTGTCTCACTCCCCAGTTGTTCCTCAAATTTTATCTGCATGACAATGTGGGACTGTAACAGGGTGCAGCCAAGAGGGGGCCCCAAAAGGGAGTTGGAATGGGGCCCAGAACTCACGGTGTCCAGGAAATATTAGAGGGATATATAAGATGTCCTCACCCCCTCCCCCACAGGTATGAGTTGGGGGAAGGGACAAATGGAGCAGGGCCATTGAGTTGTTTCGCATAGCAATGGTTTTGCAGATAACCTCCAGAATGGTCATTTAACATATCTATAACCTTTAACTGGTTTCATAGATATGTTAAACAGCTGTGGCCATGCTCTGAGCCAGGGAGGATGGAAAGGACTTCCCCAAGGATGTGACTGGGGGAGGAACCCTAAGTTAAAGCACCTGTGTGGGAGCTTGGAGAAGATTGGCTCCAGAAAATGGGACACACCTGCCCAGACTCATGATGGCATCCCAATAACCTTGGAAACATACAGGAATGCTGGCAGGTGTAACTGATTGTAGGAGGAGTCGGAAATGGGGCTGCAGAGGAGGATTGGCGTGGGGATTTA
>PVKU01001757.1:0-273029 GCA_004027475.1 Anoura caudifer
AGATTTTGTTTCTTCTTGTGACTTTTAGAATCTATCCTTTTATCCTGATATACCTCTGAATACCTTTCTGTGGATTAGTTGCCTTCTATTGTGTGTATTAACGGAGAAGGGCACTTGTAGGTGGCACTCTGCCAGGGCTGTGAAGGAATCAGAACACACTCCTCTGGTCCTATCACAGCCACGGGCAGTCAGATAAGACAAGGACCAACAAGAAGCACCCTCCGTGGACTTTGACACCTGAGAAGGTTATACACAGACTTGAAGTGGAAAGAGGTATCACAAGCTCAAAAGAGAGGATGGACATGAGTATAACTTACAAACTACTGGACTAAGTATTCATCATGTTTCAAGAATTATTGTCTCCAGCAATTTCCCTTTGAAGGCCAATGTCTGTGTGCACACTTCATGGCAAAGTGAAATAAATAGTAGATGTTCTCTAGCCATTGAAATCCATGCGGGCACAGGTAGAAAATTGTAAGTTTAGTTCTGTGCCACTGATGTCAGTTTATACACTGGTAAATATATGATCATTTGCTTTTCCAGCAATAGATATGAAAAGTAGGTCAAAGCTGGGGTTAAAAGATTTCTGCCATCCTGAAAAAAAACAGCTATTCTGAAAATTATTCCTATGGTATTTACCGGTATTTTTGTGGAGGTTACTAGAAATATGCTATTTGTAATGATCAGTTATCTGGGAGAGATTAGAATTCAGTTTCAATTCACTAAATAAATGTTCTGTTTCCTAACTTACTATGAAATTTCTCACTTTTCTGGATCACTTATGTAAACTGTAAAATGTGAGATTTTAAATTTTGACTGACCTAAATATAACTTTTAATACTACTCTTTTTTGCTTTAGCTATTTTAATAACTCTAAAGATGATCAATCTCATATGTCCTTGTTATATGGAACACCAAAAAATTCTAACAGATCCCATATGAAAATCTGAGCAACAAATTGATTCCTCCAATTGAAATACTGTCTTTAAAGTGATGAATGTGTTCAGTTGGTTTTGATCAACATATGAAGTCCCTTTCTATCATCACTCATGGGTCTCTCTTATCAGCACATTCTCTTATACTTAGGTCATTAGCCATCAACTATCTGTTCACTTTGTCATTCCAAAATTGATTAATACTCCCTGCTTTTATATTTCAAGAAGACATATCTTATCTTAACAGAGTCTGAAGGAATTGCACAGTTAGGTGAAGTTGAGCCATAGCTGGAGGTAGGCAGGATGATATTTCTTCGTTCTCCTGCTTTTATTACCATACAAATAGGCAGATCTGTCTTTTTTCTCTTCACCTTTGGGGAGACCAAGTTGGAGGAGATCCACAGCAGGGAGCAAAAGTGTAGGCAATGGAGCATGCCATCTGGTAGGAGCATGCTGGAAGATCTTCAGCTTTCTCATTTCAACAAAAGTAAAAGCAAAAAGTCTATTAATTCAGTTTCTCACTTGGCTGAGAAATAAATTCCACAACTCTCAAATTGCATCTGGTTTACTACATGTCTGGCTCTAATATGTACAATGAAAGCCAGACAATTTGGATGGAAATATTGTTCCTCTCTGAGCTTTCAGCAATTAGAGAGGATAACAGTGTTTTTCGTTTCTTAAATTCTGACGCCCTCCTTCTCATGGCTCCATGGTATTGCTCGGAAATGTCAGGCTGTCTGTTTGGGCTGTCCCCAGGATGGTGGGATCTGGTCTAAAGATCTCTTCCTGAGCAGGAGAGGGTAATGATGAGAAAGATGGTTCCCTAAATCAGCACACCTATCAGTGAGACCCAGTGCCAACACCATCGTAGTGCCAGCTTTCCACGCTTTGCACTGGTGAGATCTTTGAATCATCTCCTTGGGGAAATATGACTATCTTTGGAAGTTATTATGGCTCCCAATTATTGTAAAGTTTTGACCACACGCTCCTTCCTATTTTATTTTCTATATCTCTACAAATACATTACAAATGTTTTTAGGGCAAAAGTCATGCTAACACTGACTTTAAGCTCCCTACAGTGCCTCCCACTGTCTTAAAAGTACAAGAAGTATTTTATAACTCTTCTGTCTGTCAAAGTAAGTGTGATTCTTTTGGTCTTTTCCTCATGGGCACAAAGTAGCTGCTGCAGCTTGAGGCATCAAATCATATTGAAAACAGGGAAAAGGGGTGATGGTTGGTCATGCCAGTCTTCATCCTTTTCATCAGGAATGGCAAAAGCCTTTCTAAAATCTCCTCACCAGTAAATGTCTGTTTAGGTAGTTTGGCCAGAATAATGTCACATTGTTCCCCTGCAAAAGAGGGTAAGTATGTGCTTATATTTCTAGCTTCTATAGTGGAGATAGGAAGATGAGTTTAGGAATGGGTGCTGGGCATTGGTTTAGCCAATCTACAATTCCCCAGATATGCATGAAAAGCAGTTAATAAATAGTAAGGACTCAATAAATTGTAGCTGCTCCTAGGTACACATTTGAGAGCAGAAACTTATTTAGTTCATGAAAATTAACATAATATGATTTCATAGCCTGAACTGATAAAAAATGCACCTAATTTAAGTTAACCATCAGGCAGTACTTAATAAATTTTACATTCCACAGTGCCTATTTTTTTATTATATCCAGAGAAAGAAACACTATGAATGTGAATTCATAATGTTATACTCACTGAGGGTTTCTAAAAATGATAATATCTCAACAGTACTCAGTCAGTATAATAAACTCAAATAATTCATATCTTAAATTTAAATTTAGGAAAACATCTAAGGAGGAGAAAAAATTGCCCAGGATCTTTACAGGACCTAATCTGATGCTCACTAGAGCCAAAAATGCAAATGAGACATTGTCAGGCTTTCCTGGACACTATTGCCAGTAAAGGCAGGCTCTTTCCAATCCCTAAGCACTGGTGGCCCTGGAATCCCAACCGGCTCATGTAGGATGCGTGGGGGCTTCTCTGGGGATAGGAATCATCCTTATCAGGGGCAGGGGGAGACATCCCAGGGAAGAAAAAATCGAGGGTGAACACCAGTGATAAAGCCAAGAGCAAGACCAGAATAGGAAAGATTTTGCCAGCATACCAAACCAAAAGCAGATGAAATTTATCTTGTAGCATCTCCAGATTGTAAAGCAACAGCCCCACTGTATTGGAGTCAAACACATGTATTTGGAAAACAGGCCTTATTGACTCCTAGCTCTGAGGCCTTGGACAAGTTACTTCATTTCTTAGAATCCTAATTTTCTTAAATAACAGGAAAGATAAGATGACTTCTAGGTTAGGGTGAGAATTAGAGAAAATATAAATAAAATAT
The DNA here is from genome assembly GCA_004027475.1 of Anoura caudifer. Taxonomy (NCBI): domain Eukaryota; kingdom Metazoa; phylum Chordata; class Mammalia; order Chiroptera; family Phyllostomidae; genus Anoura; species Anoura caudifer. The sequence goes on from PVKU01001757.1 coordinate 3,298, forward strand.
TTTACAGATTTTTTTTTTGTAATCAAATGTAGTTAGTTGCCTTATTTTAGGAATTTCCCCAACCAGGGCCTCAAGCTAGACTTGTGTTCAGGTAGCTCATCTGGGAGATTGATTCAGAGGAAAAATGGAGGACAATGAGAAGGAAGAAAGAAATCCTAACAGAAGGAAGCATTATCACGTTTACCACTGTGGACACTAGGGACTTGGCTTGGCTGGGAGTGCCTACAGAGCAGAGTATGTTTTTCAGAGTGGGTGACTTCAAGGGCAGAAGGCTGGCCCATTCATCCAGTCTTCTCCATTGGTTGATGGAGGGTTTCCATTCTTCTTTGGTGAGCTCTTCTTAAGCAGAACTTCCAAGACAGAAGGCAAAAGATTCTGGGTATATGGTTGAGGTAAATGCTATCAGGGCCCCATGAATCTGAGTTTCTTCCAGGCAACAGCCCATTTTTGTCACAGCTGAAATCAGAGGCAGGTCCTGGGACATGTGACCTGGGTAGAGGACATAACTGCTACAGTTTTTAATAAAGTTAGTGATTATTATAGTGGTAAAATGAATGGACATGAACCAGTTTTCAGCAGTCAGATCATGAGGACAAACTCAGACGTTAAGCTAGAAGAATTGCAACAGACAGCAAATATCCAGGGGCTTGGGGAGCAGTATGTTTGGTCAATGCGTTGAGCAGAACCTGTGCTTTTTCACTGGTATAATCTTCCTCTGTTGTGGGTATATTTTTCTCCCCCTAAACTGGCAGTGTTAATGAGTTACCATATCATACAGTTATCGAGAATTTAGTTGTTTCAGTGACCTATTTGCTAGTTATATGAACTGAAAACACTATTTTGCCCCATCTCCCACTCCATTACTATTTGGAAATGTTAGTGGTCTCATTTTTCTGGAAGCAAATGTTTAGGACTATGTTATTGAACTATCTTCACCTTCTTTCCCACAAGATACAGATCTACCTCCAAACCGTATCCCAAATATCTTTCCTATGTGCCATTATCAATATCTCCATGTAAAACCAAGGCTTGTTTGGCATGTACTGCTTTCACTCTGGCTAATCTACCTTCCTTTATCTCCAAACATATTGTGGTGACATCTTGAAAACATGTCAGATTTTTCAAACCTTTCAAAGTATTTCCATTAATTTTTGAGTAATATCCAATTTCCTTTTCCTGGCATATAGAACTCTATGTGCATGGCTGGGGAGAGTAATGGGGGGGAAATGGGGACAACTGTAATTGAACAACAGTAAAAAAAAGAAAAAAGAACCCTATGTTATTTGTCCCTTGATTACTTCTACAACTTTATTTTATTTATTTTTATGAGTCTCCTTATTAGCTACAACAGTTTAGCCACAAAGACTTTCTTTCTGTTCCCCAAGGTCATTATTACACTGAGAACTTTCCACTTCCTGTTTTTTCTTCCTATTCCTGGAATGCTTTTCCCTAATGATATCTCATTCTTCTTTATCATTTACATTTTAGGGCTGTCTTGGCTACCCTGTCACTGTCTATCAAATCACATTATTTTAATTGCCTGCTTAGTACTAATCACCATTCAAATTAGCTTTTGCTTGCTTATTTGTGTGCATAGTTTCTAATTTATCTTACTGGGATGTAAATATTGAAGAGCAAAACCTTTTGTCTTGCTCAGGGATATATCTTTGGTAGCTAGAATAGTTTCCGGAACAGCTTATCTGTTCAAAAGCTATTTGTTAAAGTGATGAATGAACATATGAATGTAGTGGTCAGTGTATACACTTTCAAAAGCATTTCTGAAGAGGTGTGGTCCTTAGTCCCCAAACCTAGATTCTGGAAGACACACATGTAAGGGTCCTGAAAGAACAGGGAATAATTTATTCCTCAGATCACTCTAGAAACCCAAATGACCCTATATTTAGGGACACTCCCTTTTTACCCCCTGTTGTCAGTGACTTGGTGCCCTCTGTGGAATCCGTAGGGCAGGGCTGCTGGGGCCTGCAAGTGGCACTCACCCACTGACTGTTTTTACGGTCTGTGAGGAGGTGAGTGCAGAAATCAAGAGCACACATTTCCAAACTGTGGTGGCAGTTTGACATCGTGACAAACAAGTGTGTAACCATGTTTCAAATGATTGTTTTATTGTTGTTTTAAAAGTGTCAGTTTGTGATGGATTAGGAGAAAGTAAAACCCTATTCTTCGTCATAAATACTTGGGGTAGCTGCTATACTCGTGGAGTAGAGATGAATAAAGCCCAAAGAAGACTCATGAAACCCGTTGCCATGACAGCCAGAATCTTTGGATAATTATCAAGTGTAGGGTTTCTCAAATTTCAGAAATTGTTCACCTCAACTGTTAAATAAGAGCAAATGTTCGTTGGCAACACCCTGGTATTCAGTGCTTACTCTGGACTTTAGGTAATAGCAGGCACTGAATAAACAGACAGCTAATAGCCAGACAGTGAATAGCAGACAGTGAAACTTTATTAAAAATAAAGTTTAAATAAATAAGTACATTAATTAATTAAGGTTCAACTTATGTGCAAACGTAAACACACAGTGCAACCAAGTGCTAAGCTGGATCTAATGAAAATTCATGGAAAAAACAAATATAATGTTTAGTATAATTAAATTTTCTTGATTTCTGAGACTTAGCCTTATGATGTCTAACCATTTGACAATCTGTCTAAACTAATGTATTGATTCCCTTACCCAGCTCATCCTCATAGTACCTTTATTTAAAAAATGTAAGGTTTTCCTACTGATAAACCATAGTGGTTATAATGTAGGACTGTCATGCAGTGGCTCAGCCTATTCACTGATTCTACTCCAAAACCAGGAGCTCACACATGGTGGACATTTCATCAGTACCTACCGATGCTAAAATGATTTTAGGATATTTTTTGAAAGTTCTTTTTCCCCCTGTCTCTTTAAAGAAGGAAAAAATAAATCTTGGGGCAATGGAAGGATCTGTATTTAAGACACTTCAGTTACAAAAGCTGTAGTAGTGTAAAAGCTATAACTGCAAGTATGACTGTGTTAACCCTTTATAGTGAATTGTCAACTAGATGCCCAAAAATGCACTCACTGTTTGTAACAGCATCTGTGGTTTCATGCTGCTTAGGATATAACACGTAAGCAGTGCACAAGCTTTTACAAATTCGTGTCCATCCTCACCTCTGTTACTACCTTCTCTCTTCCTTGTCATCTCTGCCTCCCCACCATGCCCTACAGTATCTAAAGTGGACCAGACAACTGGTCCACCGCATGCCTTTGCTCGTGCTGGTCCCATAGTTTGAGCTACCTTCGCTCCACCATTACATATTCAGGTTGTACTCAGCCTTCATTTTTTTACACTGAAAACCACTGCTCTCCAGAACTGTCAGGCCAACTAAGTAAATCAATATCTTCATTCTAAAGCTACCATGGCATTTGGAGTCCATTTTATCATGCAATTTATTTTAATATGTATTTTTCCTGTCTGATTAAAAGTTATCTGATAATAGAAACTTACCAACACCTCACAATTTCTTTTAAAATTTCTGTAAATATTTGTATATATAATGTGATATGCACCTACTGTAATCACTCAGGGTTTTCATTATAGGTGCTAGTAGTCTAAATTAGGAATGGAAACATATAAAATGTTTTCCATTGATTTGATTGATAATATATGTATAATATCCTTACTGTAAAATTTATTTCCCTCAGATCTTTGGAGACAGATTGTCTCATTGTCTTGAAGTTCCCGTGGAGAGAAGTCTAAAGCCAGCTTGCTCACATCTACCTTGTGAGTAACTTGCTTTTTCTTCTCAGATGCACAAAGAAAGCTTCCTTTGTACTTGAAGTTCAATAACTTAAACCTGATACCTATTGGTGGTGATTGTTCCCTATCATATTTTATTGAAATATTACCTATTCTTAGTATCTGCCAATTTAGTTCTATATTCTTTTAATGGGAATATTCTTCTGTGAAGGGTTTGAAAACATACCTTTTTTCCTCTTTGTTGCTTTTTAATTTTTTCTTTATTTCAAGTATATCAATTTTTCTTATGATATAATTGGTTTAATATGTTTTTTTGCCTTTCTGGTTTTTGAAAGGTGTTTTTGTTAATCTGTTGTGATTTGATATTCAGCTGCCTCTGTTGAAGCCCTGCTAATTCTAATGTATGTGTTAATCCAGTAATGAAGTTGTTTTCATCAGGTTTTCAATATATTTTTCATCTTTTGTTGTTAGTTTATCTGCATGCCTTTCAGATTTTGGTTTGTTAAATTCATATAGTAATTATTTGTTCTAAAATGTAATATTTATGAAGACTTGTTTTTTGTTCCTTGGTTTATGTTTCTTTTTAAATTTGATTATTTGTTTTCAAAATGCTATGTTGTTGCTATTCCTCATTTATCTTATCTCAATGTATGTGGTTACTATGCCTTTTTTTTTTTTTAATTTGCTCACTCCTGGGAAACTCAGTGACTTCTTGAATTCTGAAAGTTTTCCCTTTTCCTTACTCATTTAGGACCAGTTTGTTTAGGTATTTGATGTTCTGTCCATTCCTCTGCAGCTGAGTGGCATGGGGAAATGGGGTGGTCTGAAATAGTGGGTATGCAGTATTTATAATTCTTCATGTTTGATTCGGTGTCCTTTATCAAGTATCGTTTCTCCTAGATGTGAAGTATAATCTATTCTCACGGCACAGTTACCATTGTGCTTTGTATTATTCCCCCGACTCAGAGAGTAGAGGAGGAGTCTAAGTTTCCTCCTTTGGCCAGGTTTCCCAGCCACCATGTCCACTATTCTACCAGTAACCACATACACTACCAGTTAGAATAGAAGGAATTTAAGGATATCCACTTAATCTGCTTTTTTTTACAAAGTTGGGGTGATGGTGAAAAGGCTCAGGATCGCTCAGTTTATTAGTAAAGCGCCTAAGATTCACAGCTCTGCAGAGATGAAAAGACTCTCAGAGACCATAGAAATTTCTGTTCCATGCCATGGCCTCTACTGTTTGAAGCAGTAGATGGCTTTCTTTTCCATTTCTTTTCAATTTGGCTGCTGAAGGTAAATATTTCTTTATTTCTACTATCTAGATTTTTTATTCATTTCATTAGTTTCTGGGCTGGTGGAGAGAAATTCTGGTAATCGACCTTATTCTGCTATGTGAACCCTCAGCCCTATATTTTCCAGATAATATTTTTGTTGCCTTTAATGAAGCCCAAACTCTGGCATTGGCAAAGATGGGCTTCTTTCTGGCTTATGTAAACATCAATTATAATCGCTATCCTCATGCCCCAGCAGGAAGCTTTACCAAAAGTGACTTCTTTTGCAGAGCACATCCTAGCAGGAGCACTATCTGTGGCTCTCTCTGTGAGAATAAAGACTGAGACAGCTGCCTGCAAGAAGCATGCTCTGTGACAAGGAAAAAGAAATGACAAAACTTAGGTGTCCAGTTGTGTGATATTAAAAATAATCATCGCCTGGAAATAAACAGTGATATTTGAAAGAGTAAAGAATGCTTCAAGGAGAAGTAGGAGTTTAAATCCCTTGGCTATTTTTAAAAGAGGATGAATTTGAATAGGATTTTCCAGGAGTAGTAGGGCTTGGACTTTCTATGACAAGAGGAAATGGCACTTGAGGTGATGGGGGTTTGTGAGCAAAGGAGAAAAGACAAAGCAGGGGCTGTATTCAGGTACATCGTATCAATCAATTGGCCTTTAGTATAAGGAACTAGAAAAGAGAGAATGTAAAGTGATGTTTTAAAAAGTCACCTTAGTGACTTTATGGTTTTAACCTTCAACTTTGGAAACTGCCCACAGATTTAAGATACTTCCTGTTTCAGATTCCATGTGTCATAGTTGAAATGTTTGGATTCCTTTCCTCTCGTTGAAAAAAATTAGCTAGACTAGCAAGCCAACCTCATCTTATTGAGTTCAGATTCTAGCAGGCTGACATTAGTAACAACAGATTAGAAGTGTGAATTTCCTCAATTTATGTTAACAAGGTGCTAAATGCAAAGGCCAATTATGGCTCCCCCTGAATGTCACCTTCCTGTCACCTGAATATCCAAGGAATGGGCTTGATCCAGGCATGGCCCTAGTCCTGTGGTATTTATAGGATTCTCAGCTGAAACTTATTGGATTCCTGAAAGTGTGGGTTGCAGATTCCTCAGGGTATTGAGAAATTTTGTGGGCTAGCTGTAAATGCCCAGATGCTCTCCAGAACACCTGGCAATAAATTCCAGGCCCTTCGACTTCCCACTTCTTCTGATGCAGGGTTATTAAATATAAAATATTGCATGCTGAAATTCACATAAAAATAGCCTAATTAGTAATAGGAGGAAGTGAGAGCAAGGGCACATGTGGGAAGAAAGGGATCAGGATCTAGAGTTGCAAAAGCACAGGGAGTTCAACCCCCTTTCTGTGCCCTGCCTGCCCCACAGCTCCCTTCTGCTACTCTTTTCCCATTGTTCAGACTATTTTTAATTTTCGTGACTTCTTTTGGTCTTTTTAGAATAAACATTTTATTGCAAGATAGTTTTAGGTTTACAGAAAAGTTGGGAAGATAGTATAGAGAGTTTCCACATACTCCTTACTCAAATATTGGCTTACAAGTAAGTAAGTACCAGGGATACAGACCCAATTCATTGTAGAGAGGAGAGAGGATTTGGGTTTTTTGTTTTCCCCCTCTAATTTCTTTCCTACCTTTATTATACTCAGTGTTTTGACCTAGTTTAGATTTTTTGAAATTCTGATGGAATATGCTTACCAATATAATATCGTGACTCGGGTCTATGTCTGTTGCGCTTTGTGCCAGTGGCAGAGTCAGTCAAAGCACAGTCGGTGGGCCTCTTCTGCTCTGCACGATGTTTGCACCCAGTCCTCTACACGGGCAGTGGCTTGTGCCAGAATCTAAATCGTCTACATCACTGAGTTTCTTGTAGCAAGACAGGTTGTTGTTTTAGGGAGGAAGCCATGCATTCATTTGCATTCTGGTGGCATCCTCCGGTTCATTCTCATTGCTTTGTCTACCTGAAAGATGCCTGTACATTCTCCAAAACCAACCACCTGCATTACTTCCCCCGAGAAGCCTCTACAAACACATGGATTTCCTCCCTAACTCTGGTCATTGTTTAGATCTCAAACCACCACCAGAATGTTGGTAGCTTGTGCAAGGTCCTAAAAAGGAGTTAAGCACACAGCAGAGGGTTCATAATGGCTGTTGAGTTGCATACAACTCAGACATATTGAGTTAAATTGAAAAGTCAATGGCCACCTAGTTTCCATAGCCTGGATAATAAAGGCAGTATGTGTAATTCATATTGTGATTCGGGATTTTAAAAAAAATAAGTAAGTAATATTGATGTAATTGACACTATTGATGTAAATGCAAAATAGCATTTAATGAAAAGAAACTTTCCTACCTCCCTAGCTCTTTGGCAAAAATTTTAGGCTGATCTTTCACTACTAGTTTTTGGTGCTTTGTACCTATTCCTTATAAGTACTATGTTATGATACTCATTGGTTCTTGCTTTGTGTGTATGTTAGCAAATAGAAAAGCTTTGATTTTTTTAATGTAAAATACCTATTTCAAATAAGAAAGTAGGCCACTAATAGGAAACAGGATCATTTCCTAATTCTAATCTTGTGCCCTTATCAGTGATAACACCACACGTACACACAAAGTAGCCTTCAATGGATTAAATACCCACCTACCACCGTAAGAAAACAGAGGAACTCTAAATTCTGATCTTTGGGTCTAGAGCGGTGATATCAACCAAAAACAACCAAGGATGACTTTGGCCCATAGATGACAATGTTTAATGTTTGGACAGGTTTGTTTTTTTTTTGTTTTGTTTTGTTTTCCCTTTTGATGACTGCATGCAAGGGCAGGGCCACCTGCTCTTGGCATTTAGTGCATAGAGATTAGAGAAGCTGCTGAATGTGCTACATACACAGGGCAGCCATTAAACAAAGTATTACCTGGTCTAAAATGTCAATAATGCCAAGGTTGAGGCACAGTGGTTTACAAGACTACTTGATACATACTAAGAGGCTAATAGTTTTTCTTGGAGAAAAAGAATCTATCATGAAGGAAGCTGAAGCCATACATGTTATATGTGTCAGCTAACATAGAAGGGTACTTAATCCAATTGAGTGTTCATAAAAGCTTCCTAGAAGTAATAGTTTTTGAGATTAAATTTAAGTATATACTAAGAGAATGAAGTTGTAGTGTGTTTTACAGAAAGAGTGACTGCATGCAAGAATGCATGAAACCATTGAATAAGTTGGTATCTGCAGGAAACTTTGTATGGTTTGGTATTCACTAAAAGTGGAGCAGGGAGTGGGTAAATATGAGGGTGGAAGGTAGTGAGGTAGATTCTTCATCATTGGAGGTCTAGGAACTCTCAGAAGGGGAAGCTGAGGATGAATAAGATGGTTGAGATATTTTATACTCAAGAATTTCACAATCTGAGATGTGAAACATATAGGTAAGATAATAAATCTTAATACTCTTCTTTCAGTGTCATGGTGGAGATACACACAGGAGGACAAGGAAATGCAGAGGACAGGGACACAACCAAAATAGAGAGATACTGGGAAGACTTTCTCAGGGAGGTGACATGGTTATATTTAAACTGAATCCTACAGGGTGAGTCACAGTCAGCTGGATGACAGTGGAAAGTGGTAAGACATTTATTCCAGACAAAAAAGAAAGAAAGAAAGGAGCACAGACCAGCGGGGAAGGACAGTAGGAAGAAATGTCATGTTTCAAGTGGTCAAACATGGGTACCACGTGTTGTGTGAAGTGAAGAGAGTGGTGAGAGACAAGGCAGGAAAAGATGGAGGAGGGGTCAGAAGATAATGAGGCTCCATTTATGGCTGAAGGTTGGACAGATGACAGAATGCCATTGAAGGAAGTAAAATAAGGAGCAACATCAAGGAGGCTGGACAGGATACCATGAGGGTCTTCTAAGCAAGAGTATCTGGTGGCCCCAGTGAGACCTTCTAACATACATGAACATGTTATTTGCTTATAACTTCCAAAATGTGAAATATCTTTAAGTAGCCCACTATTCAAATGAAACAAATATGGACACTTGCCTCCAGAAGTTACAGGGGAGACAGACATGTGAATATTAACTGACAACAAAGGCAAGAGATAATGCGCTTTATGCAAAGGAAGCCGGTGCATCTCAGTGGGAACTCCGAGCAGGCGGAGGAAACTTCTGGGTAGAGAATCAGAAAGAATTCTGTGACGGTCATGGCAGTAGAGAAAGCTACTAGGATCATAAAGTCCACAGGATGTTAATAGGTGTCAATTATTAAACATTTATTATGTGCAGAATGCTTCTGGTCAGTGTCACGGTAAGCATAAGTGTTGGGTTCAGTCATCTCCATTTTACAGGTGAGGAAGCTGGGCTGTACAGAGGGTCAGGGATAGGCCTAAGGCCACTCAACCGTTACATGTCAAAATCAGGAGTGAATCCAGGTGTGGATGAAACAAATGACTTCTACTAAGCTGGAGAAGGGAGGAATAGGCTTCTCCTGTGGAGGAAAGAGCATCGTTACGGGGGGCTCTTTGGGGTACAGATGGAGAACACAGAATGACTCATTTTGCCAGGAGCTTGCATTAGATAAAGGATGTTCAAATTAGCAGATTTTTCCAAGCCATGTGGACAAACAAGCCCCTCCGAATCTTTCATAATTTAGATATTTCAGTGAGCACCATAGCATAAGTAAACTCCTAAGGCGCAGTCTATCCATCCATCCATTGCTTTGTTCCAGCTCTCTGAGGTGAGCCATCTTGAATAGTTTAGGACAATTATTTGATCACACATTCCCTAATTGACAAAAAATGCTAATATTATCTTCAAAATCCCTTACTCCCTAGCTGCCAGTGGAGCAGGCATGGAACAGATGCCAAAGACAGCTTGGAAACTTCCAAGAGGCTTGGCAACAGCGATTGCTATGAGTCCCTTACCTGCTGCATCCAGAGTTGGCAAAACAGGCGGCCCTGTGCCTGCCAAGGGCTCAGAGGTGGCCTGCACAGGGGCCACTTACAAATCCACGACAGAAACAGAGACCAAGTATATGGATATTTAATCCCCAGATGGGAAAAAAATTATTATTTCAAGAGAATATTGTCTTTTCATATTTTACTAAAGCATTTATACTCCACATTGGGCATAGGTCAAAAGAATTCTAGCAAAATTGAGTGTAAACTGACCACATTCTTTTACTGTGTCTCACTGAATATTCCTCTGATTTAAAAAAAAAATAGTGAGGGGGTTGGGATGTCCTGAGTAAAGCCATGCCTGTCAGGTCTCTAGCCACCCTGGGAGCCACAGCTCCCCTCCTCACCCCAGTCCTCCGGCCGGGCCTGGGCAAGACCTCCCGCGCTTGCTCATTCCCACCACTCTCTGCCCTGCCCTTCCGGAGACCTGCTCCTTGTCTCCCCAGTGTCCTCTGCTCTAAACTGCCTTCTCCCACTTCAGGCCTGCATTTAATGTTTCCCTCAGCTGCCCCTTTTATAAACACTTTAATTTTAACCCTCCTTCTAAAGTCTGACTGCAGGCAAACTTGAAAAGAGTTGTCTCTGAGGCCCAGTAGCTGTGGCCCACTGGGTTGGTTGGGCAGCGCCCCTCAAAGTGGAAGGTCGTCTCTTTGACTCCCAGTCCAGCCAGCAGGTTTGCTCTGGTCAGCGACCAATCTGTTTCTCTCTCACATTGATGTTTCTCTCCCTCTCTTTCTCCCTCCCTTACTCTCTAAAAACAAATAAATACAATACTTGAAAAAAATAAAAGAGTGTTTTTCTTAGAGTGTAAGTTGCTCTGGAGGCTTGGTTAGAGTCCTGCTTTGTGCTTTAAAAGAATAGTTTGTGAGTGGCAGGTCACATCCAGTCACACACACATGTGTTATCTCACTCTCAGTGAGGCTGACACATCCGGTTGGTTCTGGCTGAGATGGCCTGATGGCTCCGTTATAATGTGTTCGTATAAAATTTTCATCTATTGATGGTGCTTGCGTACATTAATTACTTTTCCCAGGGTACCAGAGAGTGATTTTTTTTTAATTCTATTTTAAGTCCTTCCATTTATTAGCTGAGGATTTTTCTACAGAAAGAGAACTCTTTAACAAAAGCTATTTGGTGACATCAATATATAGTTCATATAAAAAAAAAGACTAAATTCTTATTTCCTTTAAAAATGATTACTTTTAGAGAAAACAGTTGATGTCCTAGTAAATTTTAATGGTACCCAGTGAGTTTCCTCCCTCCCTTCCTCTTTCCCTCCCCCCTCCCCTTTTTCATCCTTCCTTCTCTCTTCTGAATAACACTATGGATTTTAATATATTCAATGTGTTTTAATTAGTCATATTTATTAGTTGTATTAATATTATTATTGCTATTATATGCTTACATTTTTGTTTATGACCTACAAGAGACAATTTATGTTTGCTACTGTGTCCTTTTGAAATGACCACATTGTTTTTAGGAGCTTTCTTGCATTTTGTATAAGAAGTCTTAGACTCCTCTTGGATTTTTTCCGCTTTAGACTTGAAATCACTGGCTCTTTTCCACGGAGTAGGTTGTGTGGAGAACAGTCTGGGTGCTAGCCCTTGTTGCTGCTGGGATGGTAGGGCTGCTGGGCATGTGCAGTAGACAGAGCTAGGGTGTGCATAGTTTAAAAATGACAAATAAAAGTAAAAACTGTGAGTCTACACTAATATTTTCAAATTTGGGGTTAATATGACAAAATATTATTTACAATATTTGATGTGATATTTATATTTACTTTTGTAGGCTGAGACCATTCACTCTATTAACATAATTTTTATTTGAATTTTTGCAGCAAGTATACACATATATACACACATACTTTCTTAATATAATAGTAGAAACATTAATAGAAACACAACAATATTGAATGCTGTTTAGGATTACTAACAGTCCTACTTAATCTTAGATTGTATTTCACTATGGATAAATAGTAAAATTATTGTAATTAAAAATCACTTCAAGTAATTGTTTCTTCTGGGTGTTTAAGTCACCATATTTGTTTTAGAGTTCTATTTCCAATTTTTAGATGTTGCTTTGTTTTATATTTCCATTGAATTTTATTTTGCAATATGTAAAACATGTAATGTTTCCAAATTCAGAGCTGCAACAAGGTATATTTAGAGAGTTTACTTTCCTTCTTGTCAGAATATTAAATTTTTAAATCATTCATATTTTAGGTTGTAATGGAGGACTTTATGGACTTTATATAATTACATGTTCAGGAAAGGAAACATATTTCTTCTTAATCATGGTATTATGAGTACTTCCTATAACTTAAGAACAAAAAAGCCTCTTTTAATTTGTTGTTTAACCCATCCTTACATAGAAACACATCATTTGTGAGAGGATTTGAGAAAAAACTTACAAAAATATTAAACATATATTTGCATGCATTTTTAAAAAGATTTTATTTACTTATTTTTTAGAGAGAAGGTAAGGAAAAGAGAAAGAGAGGAAGAGAAACATCAGTGTGTGGTTACCTCTCATGAGCCCCCCACGGGAACCTGGCCCACAACCCAGGCATGTGCCCTGACTGGGAATGGAACCTGCAGCCTTTTGGTATGCAGGCCCATGCTCAATCCACTGAGCTACACCAGCCAGGGCTATTTGCGTGCATTTTTAAAATTGTGGTAACAGCATGGAACATGAGATCTAACCTCTCCAGTTGTTAAGTGCACTGCACAGCGTGGTTAATTGAGAGCATAACACTGCACAGCAGAGCTGCAGAACTGTTCCTTTTTGCATAACTGAAACTCATGTCCATTGAACACTAACTCCCCACAGTGTAAAACTTATGGATAGTAATTTGTGTATTTTTCATCATAACCCAGCATGGCTAGCTCCGCGTGGAATGTCAACGCCTGTCTCTTGATCACATGTTATGAAGGGTTGTTTTGGACCTGTACTAAAGTTTGCTCACAAAAGCTAGTTATCACTGCTATCATTGCTATAGCTAGCTCTATGCTAAGTCCAAATCAAGTGCATAAAGAATGTAAATATTACTTAATATGCTGTGTCACAGAATTTATATGGATATTAATAGTATAATAATTTATATTAATTGATATATATTAAAGCATTGGTGTTATTAACAAAAGCTAACTAGTGCTGAGTGCACGTAATGGGCCCATCGCCAAGCCAGAAGGTCTTTATGCCTCTGCTCCTTTAACCTTACAGTGGCCCTAACTGGGAGAACGTAGTAGTGTTATCCCATTTACAAATGAGGTCACTCTGCCTCCAGAAGCCTGAGAAACTAGTCTGAAGCCACCCCAATGAGTAGTGGGTCTCTGGTCTTATCATTGAAATTCAGAGAAATTAATCTTTTAGAACATGAAGGTAATAATAATCTGAATCTGATTTCAGCCTGTACTGTTCCAAAGTCTGTGCTATATCAGTTCTATCATGTTTCCATTTGCAACCTTGCAACAGAGAAAAGATTAAACATTAATAGCAACTTGCATTTTTTATAGTCCTGTGTAAGATGTGGGGATCAAATTAGAAACGCTTTGGCGACCATTGCTGCAAATTAAAAGTTTTTACTGACTTGTTCAACAAATACAGGTGAGCCTATGTAATAGATTCATCTCTTAGAGCTTAGAAAACAGCTTATGTTCTAATGGGAGGGAGGATTTTGACAAATTATTATTTCATGTTAGAGAATGACCCATGCTCTTAAGGAAAGGAAAAAAAAAAAAAAAGAGTAAGGGACCAGGAATGACTGTGATGCAGGTGGCTGATTTAGGAAACAGGGTTCTGGAAGGGCCCTTTGAGATGTGATATCTGAGCTGAGACCTGAATGAAATGAGAAAGCGAGTCTTTAGGGAGGAGAAAAGCAGGGGCAAAGTCATTGAGGCAAAGGCGAATGTGCCTCAGGCAGATTCCAAGGTGAGTTCCATGACTTCCCACTTCCTCATGTCCATGACTTTATGGAATCCCCACCTGTCGGTTTTACATCGTGACTTGCTTCTAACTAATGAATATGGCAAAGGTTGTGGGATGTCACTTTCTTAATTAAGTTACATTTTATGACAAACATATAATAGGATCTAATTCTCATGCTCATGCTACGCTATATACAACTCCATTTTAGCCGACTGCAGTGAGAGACTGCTCCTTGCTGGTTTTGGAGAAGCAAGCTTCCATACTGTAGTTGTCTGTGGAGAGGGTCATTTAACAAAGGATACAGGGCACCTGTGAGTGCTGCAGGTTTCAGCCCTACCACCTTACAGAGCTGAATTCTGCCCATAACCACATGTGTTTGGGAGAAGATCTCAACAGTCCAAATAAGAACCCGATTCCATCCTCAGAGGACCCTACGCACAGGACCTAGATATGCCCTTGTCTGGTCTTCTGACTCATGGAGATAATAAATGTGTGTCATTTTATGCTGCACAATAGTGGTAGCTTGTTACATAGCAATAAAAAATCAATACAGTGTGTCATAGAGAAAGCAGCCACGGAAGGTTTACTATTGAGAAGGTGTCAATGGAAAGAGTAGGACATGACTGGAAATCAGATTAAGAGAGCAATGCTGATTAAAACGTGGTCTGCTGGCCGATCCCATCTCTGAACTACTGGCCCTCCATGTCTGTATAATTGAAAGCAAAGATCAGGAGGCTTTTGTAACAACCTGACACTACACAATCTTTGAGCAGTGATTGGTGCACCCATGTCTTTGAGCAGATGATGGTCGAGTACAGGTGTTGAATTTACCTGGTCAGCTCTATGTTGCAGGGGATATGGATTGATATTGACCTGCAAGTGTTGCTGGGGAAGACTAGTCCTTCTCTACAGGTAGTGTTCAGAATGCTGACTTGAAGCCTTATAGGCTATGATAAAAATTTTGGATTACATTCTAAAGGCTTTAGAAACTATTAGAGGTTTTGAGAAGAGGAGAGATGTGATATAATTTATTTTGTTGACTTAATTCTTCTAGTCTGTGCAGCTGTTCTGGGGAGGACAATAAGGAGGCTATGATATTCTGGAGGTAAAGAAGATAGTATTTTAGAGCATGGGAATAGTGGGGGTTGGTTGAGATGTGTTTGAACATAGACCTAATAAGTGTTACTTATTGTGGGATGTGAGTGAGAGGGAGGGAGAAAGGACAGGAATGTAAATTCAGTTGGAGTGTATGCACAGAAACAGGGAACACTTCTTTCCTTTATACTATGTACATATAATATGGGAGTAGAAAAGAGCTGTTTCTCATGTATTATGCTGTATATGATTTAGTAAGTTTGCTCTTCATTCCTTAGGCAGGAGATTATGGTAGGCAAAATTGTAAGGGTAGACATGATTTCTTGCTCCTTGGTATACATACTCTGCACAATCTTTGGGACTAGGAATATGATGGGACCCACTCTTGTGATTAGGTTATATTCTATAGCAGAACTGACTCTAAGAATGAGATGTTCTGGATGGATGTCCGAGGGATGCTGGAGCAAACTGAAGGGGCTCAGAATGGCTAAACTGGAACAATTTCAGTAACTAAGTAACTAACTAACTAAATATTGGCCCATAACCCACAGTGTTAAATAAGTATCTATGAGTTCATGCTGATATAAATAAATGCCTGGACACATTAATAAATGGGGGAAAGAGACAAATATATGCTATGCATAAGGTTTCCAAATAAATTACATCAATACATTCAAGGAGGTAAAGAATTCCTGTCCACCATGTAAGTATACACTGCATGGTGAGTGTGAGAGAAGGAAGCAGGTAATCTTGACTCAGCTCATTTCTCCCTCTTTCGGGTCCATTTGCTGATAAGAGGGGAAATTCTATCTGTTTGCTGTTTGTCTGACTGTCTGTCCTGGGTGTGGTGAGCTAACCAGGGCTTGGTCTGCCCTGGCAAGGGAGGGTCTACAGTTATGGCAGTTAAGTTAGAAAGAGGGAGAGAGAAAATTGGACTGCAGGACAGAAGTATATAACAAGATATGTTTTTCTCCATATTTACTTGTTTTATAGTGCATCTGATCCTTTGATCAGAATTTTCATGGCTGCATTATTTTAATTCTTGATTTTTTCTGGACTAAGAATTCTGAGGGCAAGACAGAATTGTTTATTGAGGTATTGTTTGGGGGAAGTCAAAAAGAAAGGCAAAAAGAAAAAAGTCTTATTTTTTAAAAAAAGATGATATTCTCATAACTACTAGGGAAAGTGGGGTGAGGTTATTGAGGACTGTGAGCACCAGTATGAAGCATTCTGATTTAGTGAAATTGAAGCTTTTCCTTGAGCAAGGGTGTGGCATGTTGAGAGTAAGGTTTCAAACCAATTAGTCTTATAGCTATGCAATCCAGAGGAGTGGGGGAATTAGGGATAGAGTGTGTGGAAACAATTATGCCTATGCAAATATTATATAAAATGACTTACCTTTGAGCTTCATATAAAAACTGATCTTGGCTCAAACTGGGACCTGCTTAATAAGCAAGAAGAAAGAATAGTACGAAACATAAAACTGACTCCTTAAAAGCTTGACACAGGCATGTGAGCTTATGAAGGTTGAATTTTTGCCAACTAGCTTATAAAAAAGAAAATGTCATCTCACTGCTCTTAGCACTTGCAGCTGTATTTTTATTTCCATTCACAGGGAAATGATTTTTGAAGAACTTTTCATAGTAGTTAAATTTGGCAAAATACAATACCTAAGTGTCATTTAGAAGACTTATGTTATTAAATGTAGTGGTCACCTAATCTTTCAAAAAGGTACATTTATCTTGAATATCTGACTCCTCATCTGATGGGTGAAAGCTGGCTTATCATATTAAACAATGTGAATTTTTAATCCCTCTCCTGAAGCTCCATTGGCAACATTTTGGACTCTGCCACTTAAAAGCTAATAAGGAAAATATTGCTTTAAATTTGCTTCCTTATTGTAGTAAAACATTATAGCTGCCATTCCAGCCATGGATACCCCTCTAGGGCCACGGTCACTCGGATGTGCCACAGAATCACAAACACAAATCTAATTGGTATCAGCAGTGAGATTCCAGCTTCAAGTTAGATGATGGTGGAGGCTGATGGGCCAGGGAAACCACAACATGACCCAGTTTCAACCAGGGAAGCATGCCCTCGGGTTTTGGCTTCCTCTGTCCCCTTCAGGGCAGTGCAATTCTGCCCCAGGGCTCCCTGAGGAATGCTGGTTTCTTGTAGTATCCTTGATTCTCTTCCAATGTGAGTATCAGGTTTCCAAAAACTTTTTAGGGTTGGAACAGCAGCGGACTTTAATCTAACATGTAACTTGCAGACAATACGAGATAGTAGTTACGAGGGTATTTAGATTTTGAATCTTTGGTCCACCACATCATATCTCTATGACCTTAAGGCATGTGAATTTGCTTCTTGAGTCTTCACTTTTTTTCTCATCATTGACTTGGTTAAGTGAAAGGGAGCAGTATCTATCTTCTACCTCAACCAGCTAGCTATTCTTGGGAATTTAACCCACAACTGGATAATCTGTATATTCGATTTCTTCAGTGAAACAGAACCAATAGGATATGAAGGTATAGAAAGAGATTTGTTATGTGGAATTGGGTCACTTGGTTATGAAGGCTGACAAGACCCAATGTCTGCAGGGTGCGTGAGAAAAGGGGAGATCTGAGAGAGCCAGTGGTTTATATCCATTGTAGTCTGAGGTGCTGAGAACCAGGAGAGCCTATGGTGCAGGTTCCTTCCCAAAGGTCGCAGGGCTTGTGACCTAAGAAGAGCCGATGTACGAATTTGAGTCCCAAAGTAGGAAAAAATGATGGTGCAGTTGGAAGGGCGTCAGGCAGGAAGAATTCTTTGTTACTCAACATTTTTGTTTTCTTCAGGTCTTCAACTAATTAGATGAGGCCCAATCTGCTTGACTCTACTGATTGAAATGACAATCTTTCCTAAAAAAAAAAAAACAAAAAACAAAAAACAACATCCTCATAGAAACACCCTGAATAGTTCTGGACCAAATATCTGAGCTCCCTGTGACCCACCAAGTTGACACATAAAATTAACCATCACAGTTCATACAAAGCATACAGTCTATTGCTGGGAACATGGATAATAATCGTAACCATCTTTCTCATTCACTATTAATGGTACTGCATAAGTTGCTTCTAATATTTTTCAAGTGAGCAGTCATGGTCACACTTGATAGTTGAGAAATACAGGTGTTTACAGCGGATAGACAGCTTTTCCAAAATCACACAGCCACTGTATTGCAGAGCTTCAGTGCAGAAGTAAGAACTTTCTGGCTACAAAATCTGTGTTCTTACATTTAAATTGCATTGCCTGTCTTTCTTTTTAAATAAAGGACACACTGAGAAGGCAGAATCCAGAGCCCACATAACTCCCAGTCTTACGGGTTCCAGTGCAGTCCTGTGCCAGTGTATGCATTTATATATAACCATGTGTGAAACATCTCTGCCATTTTTCTGAGAAGTTGAGTAGGTGGCATGTATTTCAACAGCTCATCTCCACCAAATGAGAGCTATCATATATGGTTAAAGATGATGTCAGCCTTTCTAAATATAATTTTCAACTGTGCTAAGAAAAATATAAACTGTAGCACTGTAATAATCAACATATAAATAGCTCCCACATCTTTGCCATGCAAATTTGGATGATATTATGGAAGAGGGCTATCAAAAGGGGCCTTCTGTTACCACGGTTTCTGCTAACCAGTGAGCAGCTGGGAATGACGACATTTTTAGTTAAAGCCAGTTTGGAAAGGCTTTTATTTCACGGAGATAAGCTAACGGCTCAAAATAAAACAATCCAAACTGCCAATGTGCCAGTGTTAGAATGGGGTATTAAATGCCTGATTTTCACACAGTTTTAGAGAAAATACACAAAGCTTTCCATTGCCCTTTGACTGCTGACAACCTGAACTTCTAGTTTTTTCATTTATTTTGTTGTTGTCATTGTTGCTATTCTTGTGGGCATTCTCTCCACCTGTCAGGGTTCAGGACTGCCGACCCATCATCTCCAGGGCTGGTAACGATGTCTTATGCAGCCTGAGCACTGCTCAGGGTCCTGGACAGACAGTCCCTCCCTGTTTAGGAAGCACCAAGCAACAGGACCTGGGAAGAGGTAGATATGCCCTTTGTCTCTTCACTACCAAAAGCACATGCAGCGCCCTTTGAAGACATGGAGAGATTCTGGCACGTTGCTGTCTCCGCTGTAGAAGGACAGGAGTCTGAGGGAACTGATCCTTTTGAAATGTTACTAATCCCAGCTAAAGATGGGTAGATTGGGTAGATATTCACATGGCAGAGATTCCCCAATGGGTAGTTCTTGGCTATCTCTGGGCTTGAGAGAGATGTTTTTGTTGTTGTTGTTGTTATTGTTGTTTTGCCTTATAGTGATCTTTCTCTCTTTCTCTTACCCTCTCTCTCTCTCCACACATGCACACACACACACACACACACACACACATATATATATACACACACATATATATATAATTTTATTGATTTAAGAGAAACATGAGTTTGTTGTTCTACTTATTTATGTATTCATTGCTTGCCCCATGTATGTACCCTGACCTAGGATTGAACCCACAACCTTGGTGTATCAGGACAATGCTCTAACCAACTAAGATACTTGGCCAAGGCTTTATTTTTATTTTTCTTAACTTCAACACTTTTGGATGGAGCTGATGCTTCCTATTGCTCCAGACTCTACATCCCCCTCTTGTCTTATATCCACATCAGGCCCTCACCTCTGTTACTATCCTTGGCTCATTTGGGTATTCAAGTTTGGGTCTCTCTTTTATGGAACTTTTGCTATTGAACAACATCACAGATGAGGTGTTTATTAATCAAGGACTATGGAAACTGAGTGATTTTGATGTAGAACTCCTGATGTGATCAGAGAAGGCAGAAACATGGGTGGAGTGGAAGAAGACGTCCCCTAGGAAGAGCAAATACATGAGATCTTCTCTGGCAGACGAATTACAATTCTCTTAGCTGTTTCAGTCTCATGGAATGTAGAATACCATGTTTTCTACCTTAAACTTTCTTTGCCTTGGTCTAAGCTCTGTACCTTTAGATGAGTTACTTCTTTCTTCCTGTAGTAGATTTTTTTCTTTCTTTTGTTTCCTTCAGAAATAACCATAAGGATTCCTCCTATCACCATATGCACGTTCTTTTGGAATGTAACTTTGCCATTTCTCATATCATGACATGGCTCTATTCTCTGCCTCTTATATCTGGGCATTGCCATGTGACTTGCTCTGGCCAATAGGATGTTAGACATTTCAACACAAGCAGAGACCTAGTGGGCACATGAAGAAGAACTGAAGAGTCCTGACCACAAGCCTACCAAAGAGTGGACATGTGATTGAAGCCACTAAAGACCATCTAGTGCCATATATCAGTTCACTGAAGAGATCAGTTAAATGAATTCATACCAGAAGAATTCTTTAGACCCATAGAATTCTGAAAACTAAGAGATGCTTATTGTTTTAAGACATTAATTTTTGGAGTGGTTTGTTAAACAGCGAAAGTTAACTGACACATACAAACTAGAATTAATAATATGTATCTTGCAGTTTTACTGTGGGGATTATAAATAATATGTATAACTCTCTGGCCCTCAAAACATTTCCCATAAATGAGATCTGTATTACTTATCAATCAGTGTGAGTTCCTGAGTCCCTCAGTATAAACACAAATTGAATTTTGCTTTCATTTTCCTATTCTTAAAAATTGATCTTGACTCCTGACAGTTCTTGATTCTGATGAGTTGGTTTTAGCGTTGCCCAAAATGATGGTATAGCCTTCATTCTCCTCTTTGATAAATCCATCTCTATGATAGAAGCTTGGAGAAAAAGCCTCAAATCCCAGCCCTTACCTTCTAGGGAAAAAATTAACAATAAATGACAGAGTTAAGCAGCATTAACTCTTATCAAGTAAAATACTGAAACTCAATCTGGAGAATTGGCATCTAATAACTTAATGTGTCCTAACCCTTAGAGAGAGTCTATTTTATTCAAGTTATACATGTTTGTTGCTATGCCTAGAGGTGGATGAATGTGCATATTTCTTACCCCTCCGAGGTATCAGAAGTTACTGGAGCAGGGCTATGAAAATGTAGCTTCCTTATAAAACAAAGTTTATAACATGCTCTCACAGAGTAATAAAACAGGCATGGAGTAAGATCAAGGTAGGAGATGTTACCATGGTAAAGATAAAATTGAGTATGTTCCTCAAGTACATTAAGCAAGGGTCTTTTAGGTTTATTAAAAAACAGCTCAAGAAACAAAAATTAAACTAGCTCAAGAAACAAAAATAGAAACACAAAACAAAATCAGTGTTTCACTTGCCTGAAAAACCTGCGGTAGATTCAATTTGAAAACAGCCTGACCCCCAGGCTCAGTGATATTGAAGGGTTGGCTCCCTCTCTTTCGCTCTCTTCCCTCTGTGCCGGCTTCATCTGCCCTCGGGCAGAATGGTTTCCGGCAATGTGCTGAATCCCAACTCCAAGTTTGTAACAAAGTAATTCTTCCTTAAAATTCAAATAAAAGTACTAGACCTGACTGGCAGTTGCCCAAATTTGGTCACCTATGCATCGGTCACTAAAATCGGCATGGGATCAGTTCATCCAAGTCCCAGACTCAGAAAGTGAAGGCGAGGAAGACGGGATCACCAGAAGGAGGGGAGGGTGGGCCCTGGGAGAGCGGGCCCTGAACTTCTGAAAAGACAAATACTCACTTTGGCACAGTAAGAGTGTTACTTTTCAGCAGCAGTCTGGTGGTAAAGTTAGGCAAAGGAGCAGGTAGGGCCTCTTTTCAGTTCAGTGGCTTGACAATTTCAATTAGAAATTATTATTTCTAAACTGTTTTTCCTTCTATCCAGTCTCATTCAAGAGGCTGAGGTGGCCATTTTGATGTGTGTGGTTTTGTGTCAGAGAGTAAGAAACAGACTTGAAGGACCAGTGTCTGTGCTGTTAATCCCGTGCATTATATTTCAATAGCACATTTCCCCAGTCAAATACCTGACAATCCCCGGAGTCTTAGCAACTCGGTGGTTACACCTACTCAGTTGTGGATTTGGCTCGCTTGCAGAATGAAGTAATCAGATGACGCCTGGTACATACTGGGTGGAAGTAGAACAAATATGAGTGAACTCATCCAACAACATGCCTGAAGGGGAAATAATCCTTTTATTTTCATTGTGAACTCAGAAGGAGCCCAAATTTGAATAGTGCCACTTTTTAGTTTACAAGAGGATATGAGTTGGGAATATAAATAACTGAGGTGAAGCAGAATTCAGAAGGTAGAAACTAGATCTGAATGGTTGCCTGACCCAGGACCTAAACAGAAAACAGAATACACTGTAATGAAAAAAATTATAGGCCAATATCCCTGATAAACATAGATACTAAAATCCCTAATAGAACATTAGCAAACTGAATACAGCAATGCATCAAAAAGACCATACACCATGATCAAGTGGGATTTTATTCTGGGAATGCAAGGATGGTACAACATTCATCAATCAATAAATGTGATTCACTGCATAAACAAAATGAAGAATAAAAGCCACATGATCATACCAATAGATGTAGAAAAAGCATTTGCTAAAATCTAGCACCTATCTATGATAAAAACTCTCCGCAAAGTGGGAGTAGAGGGAACATACCTAAATATAATAAAGGTCGTATATGACAAATCTACTGCCAGCATCGTACTCAATGGGCAAAAACTACAAGTGTCTCCCTTAAGATGGGGATCAAGACAGGAATGTCTGCTTTCACCTCTTTCATTCAACATAGTACTGGAAGTCCTAGCCACAGCAATCAGACACAAAGAAGAAATAAAAGGCATCCAAATTGGAAAGGAAGAAATAAAATTGTCATTATTTTCAGGTGACCTGATACTGTACATAGAGAACCCCCCAAAATTATTTGTAACAATTTTTTATCAGATATATCTCCCCAGGCAAGGAAAACAAAAGAACAAATAAATCAATGGGACAACATCAAACTAAAAAGTTTTGCACAGCAAAGGATATCATCAACAAAAATGGGGAAGGGGTTTCAGGAACATCTATAAAGGACATATGGACAAAAGCAAAGGGGAGTAAGATCGAGGATGGGAATTGGGGATGGCTGGGGTGAGGGGCTGGGGGGGAAATGGAGACAACTGTACTTGAACAACAATAAAAAAAAGACAACCCACAGAATGGGAGAACATATTCACTGATACATCTGATAAAGGGGTAATATCCACAATTTACAAAGAACTTGAAAAACTCAACACCAAAAAAAATGAAACAACCCAATTAAAAAATGGGCAAAAGTCCTGAATAAATGCTTCTCCAAAGAGGACATACAGATGGCCAATAGACATACGAAAAGATCCTCAACATCACTAATCATCAAAGAAATGCAAATTAAAATCAGAATGAGGTATCATCTCACACCTGTCAGAATGGCTATCATCGATAAATCAACAAACAAGTGCTGGTGAGGATGTGGTGAAATGGGAACTCTTCACTGTTAATGGGAATGCAGACTGTGGAAAGCTGTGTGGAGATATGTCAAAAAATTAAAAATGGATCTGCTTTTTGACCTAGCATTCCCACTTCTGGAAATATATACAAAGGAACCCAAACCACTAATTCAAAAGAACATAAGTACCCCTATGTTCTTGCAGCGTTATTTACGGTTGTCAAAATATGGAAGCAGCCCAAGTGTCCATCGGTAGATGAGTCGAACAGCAATGCGACACTTACACAATGGAATTCTACTTGGCCATAAAAAAAGAAATTTTCCCCTTTGTGACAGTATGGATGAACCTGGAGAACATTATGCTAAGTGAAATAAGCCAGACTGAGAAAGAAAAATATCGTATAATTTCACTGACATGTAGAATTGAACAAACTGAACTAACAAGCAAAACAGAGAGAGACTCATAGATGGGGAGCGGGGTGACAGCTAGTGGGGGGAGGTTAGGGGAGGAGGGATAGAGCAAAAAGGGGGAGGACTCATGAAAATGGACAACAGTGTGGTGATTGCTGAGGGGAGGGAGGTGTAAGGGGACTAAATGATCATGGGAAAATACAATAAAGATTAAATTGAAAGAAAAAAACAAAACTGAGAAGTAGAAATGAAGCCAGAGAGGACCCAGAAATGAATAATCAGTCACCCAAAAGGCACAACCAGGTGTTGAGAGTCTAGGCAAGGAAGCAGGTGTCCAACCTTTGGTGTCTGTTGGACACATGGAAGAAGAGTTGTCTTGGGCCATACATTACATACACAAAAACTAATGAAAACTGATGAGCAAAAAACCAAAAGATTTTAAGTAAGTTTACAATTCTGTGTTGGGCCCCATTCATAGCCACCCTGGGCTGAATGTGGCCCACAGGCCATGTGCTGGACACCCCTGGGAGGATTACACAGAATGGAGGGCAAAAAACCTCACCAATGGGGCCGATTTCAGAATGAGCAGATTTGGGGCCCAGGCAACCACATGTTCGGTGGTTGTTTTTGTTTTGGTGCAAAGCTCACAGTTTGGGTCAGTCAGTGACATGGGGGCAGGTGAGCCTCATTAGAGAGGAGTGAACAACAGAGATGGAATATGGTGGCAATAGTCCACTTCTCACTGCCATCGATCCCTTTCTCCACATCACTCACGTTCCTACTCTTCAACCCCCACCCACACATACACCAGTTCTTCAAAACTCATCTGAAACACTACATTCTCCAAGAAGGCTTTGATGGCCACCTCCATCTAATTATAAGTTCCCATGGTATACTCCCATTATATTATTTACCAATTTTATTTTATTTACTTGTTCATCTGTCTCCTTCCAGAAGACAGGGGCCATGAATCAATCACCGTCAGATGCCCAGGATCTAGAATAGTGGACATTCAATGTTGCTTTTTGTTTTTAGTAAATTATAAAGTTTAAGCTGAGTTCATCTAAAGCAGTAACACCAGAGTGATGATATTCACTTGTGCAATGACTAACAAAAAGCACAATGCCATTATTTTACAAACTTTCCTAAATAAAACCTATATCCTTGGAATCTTTGCCTAAGATTCCAAGATATTTTAATATATGGATTTATAGTATTTATGGGAGACTTTTAATAAAAAAAAAATTAGTGCCTAAATCCAAAGGATGTCTCAACCTTTAAATACACCCTTTTTTATTAGGTTCTTCTCTCAGCGACATGATAATATAATTTCCCAGGTGTATTTCATTGTTATTTGGAAACAAATTATGAAAAGTCAGAGTTCTATGACATTAAACAAATCACCTCACCCCATATATAAAATAAGATCTGTTCCCAATTTATATTTCCAGGAAGTTGCATAATCAGGATTCTTCTCAGATACAAATATATGTTAAAAATTAAACATTATATACTTCCAAATGTGTTCTTTAATCATGAGAACTTTCCAAAGATATATTTTAAATAAACACTCATTTTTTCTCAATTGCAGTTGTTCATGCATTTTAATGTGTGGTGAGAACATTTGGCTGTGCTTGAAGTTTCTGGGGTTTTGATCCTCATGATTCCAAATAAGTTAACCATGGGTTGATCCCAGGAATCTGAATTTTTAGTTTTTGTTTATTTTTAAATTTTTATTGCATTTGTTTTATTGAATTTGGGTGACCTTGCTTAACAAAATTATATAGGTTTCAGGTGTACATTTCTATAGTGCATCATTTGCATATTGCATTGTGTATACACCACCCCAAGTCAAGAAGAGGGTATGGAGGAATGAATGATGATGGGAGAAATGTGAATTTTTGAAAAACATTCTAGGTGATATTGATTCAGGTTGTTTGTCACAGCCCACACCTCGTGTACCACTTTGTTTCCTTTATTCTTGTCTTCTATGTGTGTATCTCATTCTTTCCTACCCTTCAAGTCTGTCCAACATTGAATACAATGGCTGGAACTTAAATAATACTCAAGATATACTGACTGGAAAAGGGGAATGCATGAGTTAGAGAAAGAATGAATGTATGAATGAATGAATGAATGAATGAACATATGTCTCCCCAAGGAACACCAATGCTTGTTTTTCTATCACTCCACTATTTAGGACTGTCCAGTCTCAGGTCTAGGCCAACTCTGGCACAGAGTCTGGCTCAGGTCTGGCACAGGCTTGCTGAGGAAAATGCCCAGCAGAAAGTGTCATTAGTAAGCCCAGAAGGGAGGAAGACATGATCAGGAAGCAGGCAGGAGAGGGGCCCCACAGGAGGTTGTTAGCAGAGGCTGATGTCCTAATGTATAATAGAAAAGAGCTGCCATTTTGAACGAGCCCATGGGAAATACCTAATCTTTTTGCATCAGCCAATTTAGTTTACAGTTAAGAAAGTAACTGCCCATAAAAGAATTTATTTTCTGGGTTGAGCTGTTTCGATGCAAATAATAAGCCTAGTTGGGTGAACTTCTTGTTAACTGGAGTGACCTGGAATCATGGCATGGAAACAGAGCACAGGTAATAATAATGAGCATACCACTTGTGCGTTTTAAAAATTATTGGCATTAAAACAAAGAAAAATTAATACTTAGTGTAGATTTTACAGATGTTGTAGTATAAAAATGTGGTAATACTGAGACTTTTGTACTTACAAATGATACTTCTTGCTGAGCTGTATCTTGGGAGTGTGGGTATGACTAGCAACCTCTGTGGTCCCACCCCGAAGCAGTCCTAGATACATTTTCCCTGGTTGTTCATGGTGTCTTGCAATGCCTAATGAGACTTGATCCAAGAGGATTCCTGCTTTCTCTCCTGCCGTCAGGAAGTTTAATTTTCAACTTGGCTCTCTCAGCCAGTGGCAGGTTGTTGGTTTTAGAAGGGGCCATCATTTTTTCCTGCCACTGTTCAAGCTGCCTGGCTTCTTTGCTGTTGACCTCGGAGCTTAGCTTTTACCCTCTCCTTTGACGTGGTATCTGTCCATTACTGCTTCCTTCACAGTGACACAGAGATCTTTGGAATAAAACTAAGGATGCTTCCATTCCTTTGATCCTTTTTTTTGCTTCATTAGCATTGATCAAGTCTTGACTCTTAAAGTTATTTCTTCCATTTCAGTCTCACTATTTCCACCCTAGTCCTGGCCTTTATTAACTCATTCCTGAATATTAAACAATTATAGTAATTTTCTCATTGGTTTGCCTGGATTTTCACCATACTCATGTACTACTTTCCCCAATTCCAGAATACACTTTTTAAAACATTACTTTTCTCTTGTCAACATTGTCTTTGAAATTTTTAGGTGAATTCTACCATGTTCAACTATTCACCAACATTTATTGAGCATTGATTACATTCCAAACACTATTCAGGGACACTGAGAGATATGCAAATGTATTACGAAGCCAACAGAAGAAACAGACTCATAAAGAGATAGTTAATGTGCAGTGAGCAAATGCCATGGCAGGGGTAGACTTAGAGGTTGAGGAAAGTTTCCAGAAGAAGAGACACTAAGATGTGTCTGAAAGGATGAATACATGATGGCAATGTGTAGGTTACAAGGACACCTGATCAGTGGTACAATGTGAACAAAGGCATGGAGGAGAGAGTGGACAGAGTTCTAGAGGTAGTTTGAGGTTGGGGTAGACATTTCAATGCTGGACAGGGATGGGAGAGAGAGATAAGCAAAGAAGTTTCAAGTCAAGGAAGATTCTTTCTGTCAGGCCAAGGAGAACTTTAGCTTAATCTGAAGATAGACCCTACCAAGAAGTTCTACACTTAGTTCTTATAGCTACAAATGGGTGACAAAGTGGTGGTATGGTGATGTTTATTAATGTGAAGATGGTGTGTAAAGCCATAAGATAAACATGATTTTTATAGGTGGTAAATAATTCACAAAATGATTTTTATGTTGCACTAAACATATACAGGTAGTATGTATAATAAAATTTATTTGAATTTATTAAAAAACAGAAAAAGAAATTTCAGACTTTTAATAGGCTACATTAGGCTATAACCAATTATCTTGTCATTTCCTTTCTGCGCTTTTAAGGATGTATAAGAAAAGACTCAGAGCTATTTTGTTTGATCCATTGGAACCAATGGTCACAAACAAAATACTACTCTACCCAGGTTACTCTATCTAGGTAGAATGAGTCTAATGTAGGTGCATGAGTAGGATTCAGATTCTTTTCTTGACTCCATAGCAATGTAAATTCTGCATATGCAAATATGCATATTTTTCTGGTTCCACAGTTTATTAGTCTTCACATGCCATTCCAAAATAGTCAGTGATAAAAAAATGAAAGGACAGATAGATTGATCATAATTAGATATGAAGAAATATAAATAATAAAGATGGGTGGGTAGATGGATAAAGAGTAGAAGGAATGAGTGAGAGAGAGGTTCAGAAATATGGTACTAATTTGTGGTATTCTTTCTTTGTCATGTGCTTTTGCATAACATTTTTTTACCCTTAAAATGTCTTGCTATGACTTTTTTTGGCATAGAAAAGAAACAAACTAAATACTTATACCTCTCTAAGTCCTTTAGAGGACAGGAAATAATTTCTCTGGAAATTTTAGTGTTTATTTTAGGCATCACAAATTTGTTTCTTCTCATAGACAGCCTTGATTGTGGTTCTATTTTCATCCATCCATAATGCATCTCTTCACCCAAACTGAAAGACCACTGAAAGCAGAAATATTATCTTACCCTTTGAACCCCAAACAGAACCTACCACTGGATCTTGCCTGATGTAATGACTAGTGAAATAATGTGTAAATCATGAACTGTTTTCACTTTAGTTCAACAATGTGCATAAGCTTTGCTAGATGCTGGTATTATAAGATGGCTAGGATACAGTTCTAGATCTTGAGGTGCTTGTTGGTTTTATTTAGTAACAGCTTTTAATAGGTCCCGTGAATTTACTTTGACATTCACACTATTTTACATTCTCTAGAAATTCTTTTTTGGGGGTCATAATTTTCTCAAGAGTAAAATGATAACATCCATAGCAAAGAGAAGCTGTTAACATTTAGCAATAAATCATAGGAGAATTCTTTAAATGAAAATGTCTATACATTTCAAAGTTATTAGAATCTTCTCCCTAATATCTTAAAGAGCAATTGTAACTTTTAAGTATACAATATGATAAGCCCATTACTCTGGCCTTAAATTATATTACTGATGCAGTCCAGACTGAATTATGGGAGATGTGCAAATAAATAGACAATAGTAGACATTGATTCTTACTCATTAACAACTAAGATCTGTATTCTAAAGGACAGAAAAGCAGCAGATCCTGAATACTTTGTATTATCATGCCATACATTGAGGAAAATATGCTTGAGCCTTTATTTTAGTCTTAAAAATGTAGGATGATTGAATAAACTATTATAATTATGCGTACAGAATTTACGATTGTAGATTTCTTGTTCACTTTTCAAAGTACACCCATGTCCATTACTTAATGGTGTTTATAAGGATACTTATATTTAGCAAAATTGCTACTTGATAAGCATGATGAGGGTCATTTTGATTAACTGGTGCTGATATTAATAACAATATGAAGTAGCTGAGAACCAGAATAACATGCAATGAAAGGACCAGCAGTACTTCTAGCAGTACTAGAAGAGCAACTGGGTCCGGGTGCCTTAGGAATCTACATTCTAAGATCACTGAACCTATCTAGCATCACTCTATAACTCTGCTGAATTGGAATCGGACCATGTGACCTTACTCTCTGCCCGGTCTCTGTTGATTTTGTTAAGTTTTCAAATAATCTGTCTACAATTGTGATATCTTTAGATTTCTTGATATGTGTGATAAAAGGTATCCTTTTCTTCTAGCCATACTACTTGGACCTACAGTATCTTAAAACCAGTAAGTTTACTACATAATTCATCTTAGGGTCTCACCTTTAAATCTCAAGTGAATTGATTTCCATGTAGCTCAACAGAACCTAACATACATTTTCTGTGATTTTTTTCCCTTGTATTCTGTCAAAACAAGCCTCTTAAAAAACAAGCCAAAACCCAACAAAATTTTCCCACATGTGTTTCTATTCCTTGCAAATACATTGGCCTTGACTTTGGCTCTATTGCTGTATCTCTGAAGTTAAGAGCTTTGACTGAAATCTGAACAGGGTTCACTTGTGATGTGACTATATCCACAACACAGGTTATCCATGTGGCTTCTCTGGATATTTCAGAAATGGTTGGAAATAGAGATGTCATCCATTTATGAACTATTCAATGCTACAGAAGAAATGCTATAAAAACCATTTTAAGAATAACTTCAATGCACGTGGCGGCATGATTTAACCTACCATAAAATTGCAGCATAATGCCGAATGAAAAGGGGTTCAAGTGTTCAAAGAAGGTGATCAGAATAGAACTTGAATATATTCAATAACTATTTGAACTTTTTTTGCAGGGAAGTCATTTAATACTTATCCATTTAGATCCTCTTAAAAGGAAGCTGCTCTCCTCAAAGCCTCTCTATTATGAAGCAACAGTCTCCAGATTGCCAACTCTATTGTCCATAGAGCAGAGCGTGCTTGGAAAAACCTGCCAGATAAGCAAGTTCTCACAAGCCTGGGGAGAGATTAAGGACTGCGATGTGCAGTAACTTCCAAAGATGCCTTTGCTTCTCCCGCTCCACTGCTGCTGTGAAGTTGACAATCCTGGAAATGCATTTTGAAGTAGGGAGTTTTCAAAGTGACAGGCTTAAAAAATACAATTCACCTCTTGCCCTTCCCCTCCCAGCTGCTGGATAGTAGGCCTCCTTAGACTAGGTTTTGTAACTCTGAATATGCCCTGATATCTTACATAAATAGGGTAAGCTCTCCTGGGCCTCAGGTTTCCAGTTGTAGTTTCTAGTCTAAATTCCCCCTTTTAAATGCAGATGATTATATGAAAGCGTTTATGACTTAAGCAAGACAGGACATCTTTCCTATCTCCCAGCTATATATACCGATTTCAGTTTTCTTATAAATTCAGAGAAATAATTAATAGCAGACTGGAACTGGCTCCAGCATTTCCTCTTACCTAAGCTGTGCTAACTCAAACAGAGAGGAAATCAAGTGGAATAAAACACATGGGAAAGGAAATCTGTCCTGATTGTGTCAGAACTTCGTGGCCAGAATGAGGCGGGCAGCTCAGTGTAATGGAAAGGACAGGAGATATGAGTTCTCGTTTTGCCTCTGAAAAATAAACAGTTTTGTGTCGTTGGTCATTTAAACTGCTTCCTTATACGTAAAATTAGTATGTTAGACTCCATAAGCTCTAATAACTCTTGAAATTTGGAGTTTTAGGGCTTGCTAAATTGTAATTAAATCCTTTTGTAAGAGAATAGAAAATTTGGACTCACAAAACCTAGTTTTGAAACCCACCTCTAAATTCCTCAGATGTATAACTCTAGATACAAAGTTAAACAGTTCAGAACCTCAATTTTCCCATCTGTGAGATGGAATATTGCAATTATGTTGAAAAGATGCAAGGACATAATTTATGGAATTATATTTATTAAGTATCAAAACACTTTATAATAATCCTTCTACTCCAATAACCAACATCATTAGTAGTCTTTAAGAAAAAGCATATGAAATACAATTATTTTTAAAGAAAATGACATAAAATATAATTATTAATTACTGAGAAATAAAAATTAGCCAACTGGAAGCTGTTCACTTAGCATTTTTATCTAAGTTGCTTCTTGAAGCTGTACTTTCTAGTTTTTATTTGCTAACTCCCAATATGCATCATGAGAGGGACATGTGCAAAGGTATTATTGAGTCTAATAGGACTGCAGCACCTTCAGCAGCACGACAAACCACCCCAATAAACATACAGTCTAAACAAAATGCATGATCACTAGACAAATGAGCATGCATTTAAAGGAAGCCCAGCCCACTTTCCCAATGTGAGGTCATACCTTAAACCCACTTTACAGAAAGTGCCTGCATGCACTGGGACTGCCTAAGGCATACCAGTATTCCAAAGGCTGTCTTTACATTAGCAGTAGTAGATGACTCTCCAAGTGATTTGATTTTATACTCCTTAGATTATATAAATGACTTCCTTCTACCCAATTCCTTTCCTTCACTGGAAATAAAGGAAGTCCCTTCTTTCTCTATGCTCTTGCAGTTTTTTGTGCATAAGTCATTGGAACAGTCATCATATCATAACATAGGTATCTGTTTCTAGATATTAGGTCCCCACCAGGCTTTGACAGACCCCGTCTTAATCTCCTCTGCAACAGGGAGTACTTAGCAGACTGCTTGACTATGGTAGATGTCAAGAGAGAGTTGATGAGTGAATAAATGGAATTCCAGCCAGACTTTTTTTTAAAACCAAAGTTAATATTAATTCTCTAAAGAAGGACAAGAAGTCTCACTTTGAGTTTCTAGTAATTTTTTCATGTTACTGCAAGTGAATTTCAGAGAACCCCTTGGGAGTCACAGTGCCCAGGGATTACTGACGACTAACTAATAAATCGGAGAAAGCAATCATCATTGAGAGAGTGGAGCTCACCAACTACATTCATTGGCTCCCCTTCTTCCCATCTGTTTACCCAGAAATCTCCACTCTGAATTGCAGAGAGCCTAGGAGTAAGAAGAATTAGCCTGGCTCCCACTAAGAAGCTCTCACTATGTGCTGGGACCTGTCCTAGGTAATTTACGTGATTAACCTGATTTACTTTTCAGAATAATTCTAAAATGTAGCAACTTTAACATTTCTGTTTTGCAGGTGAGGAAACTGAGGCATGGGAGCATTTTTCCAGAGGTCATTCCTCTGTTTAAGCGGAACAACCAGAATTTGAGACAGTCAGATGCTCCCAACCACAAACCTCCCACTGGAACTCAGGAAATGTCTAAATCCTGTGCCCACTGTTCCACGCTCAGTGTTTGGGTTAGCAAGGCTAATGCCTGGAACTGTAACAGGAGCTTATACGGGAACACTGCTCTGGACTGAAGTTCAGGCTGCGGGCAGATTGCAGCAGGTTGGAGATGGGGCTTGGGGAGAATGTTTGTGTGTCCCACATGTTTGGCATAGCTGACACCCTCTGCTCTCTCAAACTTGGCTGAAAGCACAGAATTCCCTGGCTGCAGATAACTCCAAATTTGCACGTACTGTTGATATTGATGTTCGTCAGTCTGGATGGGAATGACAGACGTCTTTTGTCCAGCTCTGGCAGACATTCGAGAGCAGAGCTGACTCTCCTTGAATGCAGTGTAAGTGCCAGCATCGCAGACCTCCCCAAGCAGCCTAAGTAATACCAATGCCTTTCCTTCCCTTTGTCCCCGCAATTTTTCATAAAAATATTGAAAAGGTAAAATGCAATGCAATTTATGAAGCAGCTGAACTCCAAATAGTTTTTAATCTTCCAATCCTTTGTGAAGAATGAGAGGGAGAAAATAAGCTAGGATAATAGGCAAGCATCCCATGCCACATTTGGGGTTCCCAGCAGCCTGGATAACCAAGGTAGTTCAGAGCTGCAAAAGGCAGAAATAAGTTCAAGACAAAGCTGATCAGAGAACGTTGAGAGTGAAATGCCAGAGATAACCATGCACCCTGAGTTCAACAAGGCAGAAGAAAACAAAGATTAAATATAAGCACCACATAGCACATTTTTACTATGTGGCAAGTTCTGTCCTAAGACTTTTTTTATGAATCATTTCATGTAATCTACTGTGCCAACTGTCTCCCTCCATCACCCATGAGGCAATGGAGGATATGATGTGTTTAGGATCTGCGTTAAGGAAGCAAAGCAGAGAAGTGCCTGCAGGAAGACTCACACCAAGTCACAGAACTCCACTACCATAAACAAGGTGCGGACCTGGAGCCTGTGCTCAGGCTGATTTGAGGTTAGTCTGAGGAGGGTCCTGTGGCAACGTCTCTTAGGGATGGAAAGTACAATGAGTGGATCTCTTAAACTAGCTTTAGGGTCCAGGTTATGATAATAAAGCGTGATTAAACAAAGTCAGTCCAATACCAAGGAGAGGAAGTACAAAACGTGAATGCTAGGCATTCATACATGGAATAATAGTTTTTTATGTTTTTAGTCTTCAAATCAGAATCCTTGTCTCCCCAAATGCTTTTGCCATGAGATTATTAGTTCTAAAAGGTGGTCTACCTTTTAGTTATTTTCACACTCTGTGTAACAGGGAGTACAGTATATGAGAGCTGTAATGCTCTATAGAAGAACATGCACATCTTGTTTATTTTACTTATTTTAAATAATTTTAAGAGTCTAATCTTATGTATTACATTTGGTATAAGTTGTTATATTTAGACTCCACACAAATTGTTAGGTGGTAGGCAGAATAATGGCCTCTAAAGATGTCTCAGCCCTAATTCCTGGAATCTGTGAATAGGTCACATTACTTGACAAAAGGGAATTAAGGTCGCTAATCAGATGGGATGATCCTGGATTACTTGTGTGTGCCCAATATAGTCACAGGGTTCTTAAAGAGGGAGCCTAGGAGAAGAGAAGATTCAGAGAAAGACATGAGATGGTGGAACAAAGTCAGAGTGATATCATTTGAGAAAGACTCATCCTGCTTTTCAGCTTTGTGGATAGAAGAAAGGGCCATAAGGCAAGGAGTGTGGGCTGCCTCTGAGGTTAGAACAAGCAAGGAAATAGACTCATCTTGAGAGAGTCCAGAAAGAAATGTAGCCTGATGACCCCTTGATTTTGGCCCAAAGAGACCTGTGTCAGACTCCTGATCTACAAAACATTGAGATAATAAATGTGTGCTGTTGTGTGCTTCTGAATTTGTGGTAATTTGTTGCAGCAGCAAAAGAAATTTGATATAAGGTAGACTTTTTGAAAGATATTCCTTCTTTTTCTTTTTCTCCATAAAAAATTATGATCTGGTGTTTAAAATTTTGAGGCATGATTTTCATCTTTTAATAAGAGTTTACTACTTCTCTGGAGGTGAAACCACCTTGACAAACCATGTGACATTATTGCTTCTCTTTTGAAATTTAGAAAAAACGGGGATACTAACAAAAACTCTCTCCTTGGGCTCCTCGGGGCCCCATTTTTGACTGGGCCTCATCCTTGGGCCCTGCCGTTCAGCCTGACTAGTCTAGTTGTAGCAAGAATCCTACCAAGTCACTTTGGCAATAATCACCCTGCCCTGGATATCTGAATACCCTAATCATTGTTCTGCAAGAATCCTGTTAAATTGGTTTAGGAACAATCCCTGTTGATGTCTCCTTTTAGTATTTTCTGACCCTGCTCCTTGCCTGTTCTTGTATTTGGAGTTGAGTTTGGCTCTATAATGGTCTCTTTTCTCCTATTGCAATAGTCATTGAACAAAGCCTGTCTTTACAGCTTTGATTAGCTTCCGGTTCTGCTTCCGTTTCATAATATCAAGGAACATGTAATACGTTCATGATGGAATGCAGATGACATAGCTCAGCCTTTGGTTATATCTGTGTAAAAACAATGCAATAAACTGATAGTGAAACATGCAATTATATATTTATTTTTTTGTCTAGTGTCACCAGCTGCATTTTAATTTATTTTATAGCCACTCAGTTCAGCATCAAGTGGGCTACAAGTTAGCTATTTAACCATATTATTTAGGATCATTTTTATATGTTCAATTATGAATCAAATTTTACTATTTAAAGTCATTTTAGTCCCCATTATGAGCAATCTACCCAATTTAAAGAGAATGTGATATGTCTTGACCAACTAATATTTTTCTGTAAAACTCTACAGCTTAGAAGAAATCAAAAGTTTAATTCAATTCAACACCCTACTCCTTCTTCTGACATGAAATCTTTCAAAAGCGAACTCTAGAAATTTTCAAACTTGAAGAATACAAAATTCAGTTGAGGCAATAAATTAATTATTCAAATACCTGCAAAATGTGATAGACTGTAACAGAAGTATACTGAATCTCATGGTACTTCAAGGAAGGGCTATTCACTCTTAGACTGTGGGCATTTGAAAGGTGGTGGCATGTGAGTTAGTCCTTGAAGGATGGGTAACATGTGACAGGCAGAATAAAGGGGTGTGGCTTACTAAGTGGGGAGAATAGCATGAGTGAAATAGGCACAG
Organism: Anoura caudifer; assembly: GCA_004027475.1. Classification (NCBI taxonomy): domain Eukaryota; kingdom Metazoa; phylum Chordata; class Mammalia; order Chiroptera; family Phyllostomidae; genus Anoura; species Anoura caudifer. Next base: position 39,335 of record PVKU01001757.1, read on the forward strand.
GGCATAGTGCATTTTTGTCACTCAGTGAATAGTCCAAGTTAGCACAGATGTGGAACATGTGTGTTAGAAGCCCTTAAGAAAAGACTAGAAATTATTTTATGGCCATAGAATAAAATATAATTTAGAGAGTGATGGGAAGTCATTCCAACATTTGGAGCTTCCCTTAATTAATCCGTCAGTGCCAGGTAAGCCATCTGGAAGAAGGAAGAGTTTGTAGATGAGGAGTGCTGATAGACAGCTGCTGGGAGAACGCCCAAGAGTAGGTGCCTGTACCTGGATGGAGGTGAAGGGGGTGGACCAAATCACCTTTGGAAGGCTTGGGGTTTCCGAGTCTGGGAAACCACAGACATTCAGGCTGAAGACTAAAATTTCAGTCTGGAATGATGAAAAAGCCAAGTTAGTGATGCTGTCTTCCCAGTACCTTTTAGAGAACCTAAGATATAAAGTGACTTCAAAGTTCAAAATACAGCAACTGGAATAATGTGATAAAAACAGCTTCGGCTGGACCATGCCAGTGATGCACTGCAATAACTGCTATTAAACTAATTTGCAACAGAAACATAATGTAATATGATCTAACACTTTTAATGGGAAATAGAAACGCATCCAAAAAGATGGTGTTGTCCATTTTATTCAGGGAAATGAAATTATTAATGAATGGAAAACATAGGCAGGGAAATGTGTGCTATAGAAGAAGCTCTTGAGGCGTTATTTGCATCCTCTTATAGGAGTTTACAACTCTTGCTAGAATATACCAGTGGGCCTCCTCAGAGATGAATTACCTAAAATTCTCTATGCCAACTCCAGCAGTGCAGTTCATCTTTGACAGTACATTTCTCTCGAAGAGGAGCTGATCGCCTCATTATTTTACAGCATGTCTATATATAGCTTGGTACACACACAACAAGACAAAAACAAAGCAAAAATGGGCTTTTGGGGCTACATAATCTAAGTGTTATCATTGCTTTGTAGTCTCAGATGAAGTCAAATAAATCATGCTTTATTCTATTTCCTTCAAATTATATTGTATCATAATATTTTTTTAATTTGTTGCATTTTTCTGGAGCTACCCCCTACATGTTCACAATGACTTCCTCCCTCAGAATACTGTGTATGCTTTACTATATAACAGCAAGTATCTTTTCAACAAAAAAATCTCTTTGTCCCCACTAAAGACTGAATTCCTTGAGGGTCATGCCTCTATCTTGGCTTGGCTCAATACACATTTACAGAATAACCTGGCTAGCACCAAAGAGCTGCTTCCCAAAGCGGTTTGTATGCACAGAAAGAGTTGTTTCTTGTTATTTTTTTCCCTCTGACTTTCACAAAAATAAAGGGCTAATATCACCAGCAGGCAAATTTTGTAAAATTGCTCTCCAAAGAGCTTCAACAAAACCTGCCAGCACAACTCAAGCCCAAACTTCCCCCGTCCCTGCTCTGTAGCAAAGGGTCTCCCTGGGACCGGCTGCCAGTCACACAGACGGGAGCCAAATTGTTCAGTGGATTTGGGAAGTGGACAGATGTTCTCCTGGGATGATGGAGACAGGCCCCGCCACATACATTTTCACTTGACGTGTTAACCAATATTCTTAGCCAATTATTCAGAGGCGACCAGCAGTTAATGCATGCAAAGGCAGGAGCTGGAATCATCACTCATAGCTCCCACGCAGCTCCAAAGTCCTGCCAAAGCGCAGAATTCCTCTCCGGCTCTCAGAGCCACCGAGTTCATTTTGTGTGCCCTTCGATGTGCTCCTTGAGGACAATATTAGAACATCTACAGCTGATTGTGAAATGGTCATTGTGGATGAATAAAAAAAAAAGAAAAGAAAACACACATGGAGGATATATGGCTCAAAACACCGAAACAGAAAGAAGGGGTTTTACACAGGACAATGCATTTGAGGCCTCAAAGGTAATTACCCTGAGGCACTGGGGTGGTGCAATAAAAACAATAGCAGCTGCCTCACACCAGTGATGCACTGTGATAACTGCTGTTAAGCTAATTTGCAGCAGAAATATAATGTAATAAAATCTATCATTTTAAATGGGAAATAGAAAAACATAAAAGGATGGTGTTGTCTATTTTATTCAGAGAAATGACAGTAAAAGAAAGTCAACCACTGAAATCTTTACTTCTGAGCACCCGCGCACACACACCGCCTCCCTAACTCCGATGGCACTTGGTCCTTGAAGCCACAGAAGCTCAGACCAGGTACCTGGACAATGAGACAATAAAGGAATGGGAACCTTATTTCCAAGAAGCTTTTAATGCTAGTCATTATCATTGAAGTAGCACTTTATATCTTGGAGAAATTATTTTACATAAAAATGATATAATAATCATTTCTATAATAAAGTTTTTTGGACAAATGCATTGATATGGCAGAAGAATTCTATCGAATTCAAAGAAGAATTCAAAGAATTCTATCAGTCAGTGCCAAGTCAGTAAAACAGGACCACCCTGAGTTTTTCTGCAAATGGGTCTGGTGATGGTGAGAAACCAAACAGGGAACTAAGAGGCCACCCAGAGATGAACAAGCACAGAAAATGGTTACCACCCCCAGGGTGGGTGGGAATGGGCATTAAAGTTCCCGTAGGAATACAGGACACCCCATAATGCATGACTGCGCTTGGGAATCTGAGTCCACGGAAGAAAGACATACAGTAAGTATGAGCTGGAACCGTAGAGAAGATACAGTCACTGTATTCAAGAATGTTGGCAGGGAGAAGTGGGAAAAACAGAGTGTCTATCTGCCTCACTCCTTCACGTCTCCTGCAGCCAGGAGCCAGCTAACATGGGACCTAGACCTTATAAACCTAAGGCCTCTTCCAGAAAAGAGCAGAGCAGAAAAGGGGAGAGGAACAGAAGTGAGGGCAACTAGGAAAACGACCAGCATGTTTCCAATGCCTCATCTTGCTATTCCACCAGCCATCTCTCTCCTAAATGACTGCAATAGTCTACCACAGTTCTCCCCGAATGCCTTCTTCTAATCTACTCTCTGTATTGCAGAGTACGATCCCTTCACGCCCCTGCACCTGATTACGGGACACTCTGGTCCCTTTGGGACCCTTTAACAGTCTCTAGCACTCTTGGTAGGAACACAAAACTCCTCACATGACCCACAAAGCCCTTCACAAAATGCCAGGGCTCCCCCACATTGGCCCTTCACTCTGTCACAGGCTGTGTTACCAGGATTCGGGTCTTTTTGACATATATTCATTGATTCATTCAATCGCTCAGCAAAATTTTATCAAGGGTCTACTTTCTGCCAATCATTTTTCTTTACTCGAGAGAGAGAACTGATAAAACAGATGCAGTGTATACTTACCTGGAATACGTTATTTAGTGCATGAGCATGAGGAGCGGGTAGTAAAACAAGATGCGAATGCAAAGTGTTGGAAGTGGTTCACAGTGTTGTGAAGTACACTTTTACGCAACGTCATTAGGGAGTCCTATCTAATCACGTGCTCCTTGGTCAGAGACCTGAAGGAAGTCCGGGGGCGCCTGATGCGCTATTGCTATACATGCAGTATGTAGGGCAAGAGCCTACCAGGCAGAGGAAGCAGTGAGTGCAAAGCCCCTGAGGAATAAGTATGAAGTTCTAGAACTCTCCATGTCATATGTGAGAAGAATGAACTTTCCTCTCACCCTGCATTAACCAAATAATGTTTTTAAAAAATAGGAATTTATAAAAGTGTCCTGTATAAATTCACATTTAAATGTAATGTTCATTGGTATAATAAGTTGATGAGCAGTCAGCACAGCTACTTGACTCTATGAGCGCAGTGACTAGGTTCCCTTTTTATGCAATGGTATTTTTGCATAACAGAGGGACCGGAAATGCAGTAGCTTCAAAAATTCCAGTATTTCTTTCTCCTGCACGTAATAGTTGTGACTAGTTTGGCAGCTCCATGATATCAGAAATCCAGAGACTCTCTATTTTGTATTTCCAGTGTCTGTAGAATATTTTGGCACTATCCAAGATATTTCACCACCACATTCACAGTCTAGGCAGACAAGAGGGCAAGATGCCCAGGAGCAGGAGGGCAAACTTGCCTTCTTCCTATCAGGTCATGACTCCGAAGATGCTCACATTCCATTAGGCAACCTAAGCCCAAAGCCACACGAAGGGAGAAGGGAGACTCTCCAGGCATGTACCCTGATGAAAACTATTTCATGGAAGAAAAGAGGCACAGGTATCGGGAGACACCTGCAGTTTCCACTACGCCAGACTAGAGAACCAGGGAAGACAGACAGAGATCTAGGAATGCACATTAGAGCCAGCACGCTTTTGGGCACAGAGTTCAGTGACTTCATTGGAGCAGTACTCTGTTTTGGCAAGATGCGTTTAGTGTTGTGCTTGGATGACAGAGGAGAGCCTTAAAAAACCAAAACAAACCAGAAAAAAACAGCAACAACAAAAATCCAAGTTCTGCAAAACACCTACTAACCCATACATGTAACAGTCAATTTCCTCCTATGCTGTGAAGAAGCTGCTGTTTTTTTACTTACACCAAATGAAGAAGCTGCCTTGTGTTTCATGGCCAGGCTGCGTGAAAATACCTCGCTTTATATCTAAACATTAGAACCCCAGTTAGAGCCATAGAATAGACTCGAAACCAACAACTGCAGGTATACATGTTATTCGGCACACCCTGGGGTGTACACCCAAAGAGCAGAATGCTAGGTGAATGGTTTGCCTCCACAGTCTGTAAACTTTCTCTGCGAAGGGCCTGATTGTAACTATTTTAGGCTTTGTGCATTGTAGGGGCTTTGTTGTAACTACTCACTTCTGCTGTTGCAGCACTAAGGCCGCCACGGATAGCATGTAAATGAGTGAGCATGGCTGCTTCCTAATAAAACTTTATTAACAAAAACAGGTGGCCACAGGATTTGGCCCAAGAGCTCTCCTTTGCTAAACCCTGGTCTAAACTGTTTAATCATTTTTTGGTTGTGAGGGAGTATTTTATTTATTTTCCTTTACTTCACAGAAGTTAAATGAGCACAGGATTCTGCTCACTTTAGGAGAGACTCTTATGCCAAAGCATCATGTTGGCTGTCTTGTTCATTATGCAGCAAAAACAAGTCAAGAAACAGAAATGGAGGAAGGAATGGCTGCAGGTGGCAGGTTGGTCAATGAGAATGTCATAGAAAGATGCTATTGATTTAGTCACCAAAAGCTCTATACTGTATGCCATTCTATCCTCCAACACTCATACGTAGTTTTATAACCACGGTGATGTTAAGAAACTTTTTAAGGGTCCTAGAGCTATCAGGAAATAGAGCAAAGCCAAGATTTCCACCTGAGGCTTTTCATTCCTTGTGCTATCACTTTTCTAAACTTGAAGGGCGTGGGCAGGTCAGGAGTTGAGATTATTGCTTTGTAGACATCAGAAGCTCCATGTCAACCCAGCTCATTAATACTCAGGTCATTTCCAGGGATGTTGCCCTTAACTTCCACATCCTGTGGTCCTAAAGCCAATAAAGAAATAAAGCTCTGGGGAGTTGTGCACTTGAGGAATCAGATCCCGGACTTTATAACTCAGAGTTGACAGTGCTAAAATGTCTGGCTCCTCAGTTCACAACGCCATCATAGAATAAAAAAATTTAAGGCAACATTGCTCATTATCAGCACAAATAAGGGGAAATATCTCCTAAGGCATATGCATCTACAAGCATTGTAATTCTAACAATTTTAAGAATTTGTATAGCAGTGTGCCAAGGTTTGGGGGTAAAAAGAAGCTAAAGCTAAAGAAGCTATTTTATTGTAGAATTTGCCTTCTATAATAAAATAATTTATGATGCCTGCAACAATTCCATGTCTCAGCTACGTCAAACTCACATCAATTTATTCATATATGATGACTTTCTGAAATACAAGGTCCGTGATTTCAATATTTACCACCAGATAGAAACAAATTAACTTTTCTGTCTTTGTACTCACCTCTCTCTGAGCAACGGCAGCGGCTCACCAAGACATTGGGGTTCACAGGCTCCAGGGCTGTACTCACTACATTAAAGGCCGGTATCAGCAGCAGATTTTAATTAGAGTTTGGAAAGCGCATTTTTGTTTAAGTAAAATAAAAACACAGGTGGTTTAGTGAGTTCACTCTGAGTCGAAACCCCAGAACGCTATTTAAACAGCAAAGTGGTTAAAAGATTTCATTTTTCCGGTCAGCTCTACCCCAGGTAGAAATAACAACCCTGCCATGGCTGACAGCAAGGGGTGGTCGTGCACGTTTGGCCCTGGGCCAGCTGTTACAGGCTTCAATATTCTCTAACCTTAGAAAGGGCTCTCCAGGAACATGCCCAGCACTTGGCAAAATAATGGTGCCCATGTGTTAACTTTTCCTTAAGCTATCTTAAATTACTTTTTAGGACCATGATGCTTCTTGGGCCCTGCCTATGGCAACCTTGCTCCACCTCCAACCACAACCACCACCGTTAGGGGAATATCACTCTGCTTTCGAGTCCCTCTTGTTGGAGTCTGTTCTATCACCTTGTGCCTGTGGTTCTTTCTGTTGGTTAATGACAACCAATGGTGGTTTTCTTTGAAGTGCGTGTCTGGCGAGGAAATCATCCCAAACTCAAACTAATGACTGCTTGGTGGTCAATCACCCATCAGTGTCATCACTGCATATCTAAATTGGTCTCATTTTAAAGGCTGGTTGGGACAACTAAATATATAATGAGTGAAAATCTAGGCTGTAGTGAGATTTTGCTTATGAGTTCCTCGAGGCTGTTGTCAATGGCAGGTTCAAATTAAGAAGCACACAGGCTTTAGGACTGGGGTGCTTAGGTTTAAATCCCAATTTAGCTACTTTCTAGTTACGGGGATTTACAAAAGTCACTTAACTCTGCTGTTGCTGAGTGTCCTCATCTGTAGAATGGAAATGATGATGCTCTATGTAAGTCAGATAAGCACTTTGAGGCCTGTGCATGTTGACATATACCAGGCATTGAGAACAGAGGCTGGCACGTCGTTAGTGCTGTAGCCGTGCCTTCTATTACTATTTTGATGATATGTGCCAAAGGTTGAGGGCCTGCATTCTATTAAGTACTTAGCACACATTATCTCGTTTACTCCCCAGTCAGCTCTGGGGAGTTGTGCACTTGAGGAATCAGATCGCGGACTTCATAACTCAGAGTTGACAGTGCTAAAATAGAGAAGGCTGTCTGGCTCCTCAGTTCACAACGCCATCGTAGAATGAAAAGATTTAAGGTGACATGGCTTATTATCAACATAAATAAGGGGAAATATCTTCTAAGGCATATGCATCTACAAGCATTGTAGTATATATTTGCATATAGACATACTTCCTATGTATAATAAATGATTATAAAAATGTTTATATTTAAATATGCCATCTCCTTTCAAACTATCAAGAATACTTTCTGCATTAGGACATGTGATAAGCTGGCGCAGAAGCACCTTTCGGTGGCATTGATCTTGCAGCCAGCATCGTTTCATCATCTTTGCTCATTGATACGGCTGTTTGGGGAAAATTAAAGGTTTAGTTGCTTTAAAAATGCTTTTCTGTTTCCTTGGAATTATCAGTAATATTTCTCAGAATACTCTCTCTTAAATTAAATGTTTGGCACATTATAGAGCTTGTTTCAGCTTCTTTGTGGCATTTTTATCTCATTTAACTTCCTTTCCAAGTTATTGATTTCTTAGTGCATTTTACTGCATCATCACTAGCTTTTACATGGCACTGTTATAGGATATTTTTAAAGATTTTAAATTATAATAATAGTGAAAAATGTAAGCGCAGAACTAGAGTCACTGAAGCATTTGTAGGAATTCCAAAGCAGATAAGTAATAGTGTATGCCAAGCAGTACCAATGAGGTGCTGGTATTTATTTTAACACAACTACTGTGTGTTTACCACCGTTTACGACAATGCTGAAGCACAGTATACTATTCACTTACACTGCAAGCTTGGAAATTATGTGATTCTTGATAAATGTTAACCAATCAGGGAGCATCACATAGTTCCAAATTGGGTATGAAAATTATATCTGTACATTATATTATAAGATTATATTTCAAATTTGTATGAAATGTTTATATACTGTTTATGAGTAGATCAAAGAGCTCAATCTTTTCTGCTTTTCCATATCCCCTTCCAGGGACCATGAGGGCTCTTCTTCTGTGTTGCTCAGGGCACTGATGTCATTTGAGCCTGGTGACATTTAGGACACAATGGTCTGTTCAGCGAAAGGCATTTAGGACTTCTAGGTTTGGGGCAAAAATACCAGTAACCCCAGAGATTGTGATGACCAAACTGTCTTCACACATTTCATGAAGTCCAACATGGAGTTTAAATCACTCACTTTCAAAATCATTGGACGCCAATGAGTCTCTTCTTTGTGGAAGCCCATGGAGTGCCTTACACATTCCCTGCTCTCAGATTGCGCTGTCACTGTGGCTCACTCTGCCTTCCAACAGGATGGGGACAGAAGTGATGGACAGGAAGCAAAAGTAACTGTCTACTGGGTGAATTCTAGGGCCCCAGAAACAATTCAGAGGGGAGTCTGCTGAACAGGTCATACAACATGAGTAGTAATAGATTGTAAAATTTCAGATAATTTAAACCAAGCATTTTCTGCATACCAGCCATTGCATTAGGTGCCTTATATGACTTTTTTTGTGTCATTATCTTCACAGCAATCCTGAGTGGTGAATGTAAGTAATTCCCTAATTATATAGATCAGGGAATGATTACATAGTGTTTGGTGTGAGTTAGTCATTGCTCAGCTTTGCTAATTTAAGAGAGAAGGTACAGAAACATTCAGCAAAAAAGGAAATGCATTACAGGACGAAAGAGAAAAAGCATGGGTTTAATTCTGTTTCTACTACTCTCCTGCTCTGTGATCTCAGGAAAATTTGTAACCTCTCAGGGCCTCAGGTTTTGCTTCTAGTGCATTTTTGTAATATTGTTTATCACACACACTCTCTAGAATCATTTTGAAGATAATACTGTAATCATTTTGCAGAGAAGGAAACTGAGCCTCATTTTTATAGTTTATATTGTTTAAGCTATTTTATTATCATAAAAACAGCAAGATCTGGTAGAAATAAGGAAATTTTGTCTCTCTAGCCTTTGCAGTACGGTTTTGTTTATTAATAACAAATATTATAGTTTATTGACTTCTTCCTGTGTGCCAGGCACAGTTCTAAAAGTGCTTCACAGGCTAACTGTTTTGATCCTCACAGTAACTGCATGGTTACTCAGAGCAAACTCAATTGTTGAGAAAACTTTAACCAAAATGGAATTTCAAAGACAGGGATACAGATTTGCTTGGACTAGTAAGTTACATGTAAATACAAAAACTATCTTGGCTAACAAGTCTAAGAGAGAAAATCACCAGGATCTGGTAAAATTCATGGCAGGTTTTTGGTTTGAGGTTTCAAAATTCTGTCTGGATGTAGTTACGATGATTTTTGTGCTCGAGTAAATGGCTCCCACATTTGCTCATGCATGTATAATTTATTTAGATGGGTGTCAGCATTTGTATATACTTTTCTCAAATCTGGCTTTTCCCAGGAAAACAGTAACAAACGATACAATCTTTGGTCAGGTTGAAACTTTCCATGTGGGAAGGATTAGTATCTGGCCAGTAACAATGTCACCGTCATGTCATTTTTAAGAACTATCACTGCTCATGAGTGCAGAGATTGTCTTGCTGGAAAAAATGCCGCAGTCTCCGCACACATGGCTGACTGTATAAGGTAAATTAGCAACTCCCGTAGGATTGTGTGGGATTGAAATATCATTTTATAAAGGGCTTAAATGTAAGTATCTGCAAGGACAGTGTGAAGACCTGAGTACCTCCCAAAACAATTTCACAGAAAAGAATATGATGGAAAATCTACATGTTTATCTCTCATAAGAGCCATAACTTTAAAGCTGTTTAAACTCATAGTTTATATTATTGAACTTATTTAACATTCATATATTAAATATTCATATAATTGAATAAGTTCCTATATTCTGTATGATTTAATTTCTATATTGTTCCATTAACATATTTGTGTAACTATAAATAGCAGTTTATAAAGTCCTTATACATATGTGTGTATATATGTGCATATATACAATTTTATCAGTTGCTTATAGCAGTCTTATATTGTGAATATTAGTGTAGTTAATATCATCATCTACTTTTTCAAGATAAAAAAATGAAATTCAGAAAGAATTTTTCAGGGTTTCCACAATACAATCATAAAATTAGAATCATTATAATTCACTTACTTAAAGGCTATACGAGAAAAATCAAGTATGGTATTCTTATTTTATATAAATAATTTATTTTTCAAAAGAGACAGTTTTATAGTGATAAAAGTATGAATTTAGGAATTAAGTCAGCTTATGCTGCTCTCACGGATGAGCTACCACATGTGGTGCCTAAAATACTCCCAGGTTATCTAGGGGGGAGGGATGATCCTGTTTCTTCTCTACTGAGGTCATTGAAATGAATAATACTTCTCTTCTCTCTACTAAAGAGTAGTCATAATAGGAATAATATCAAAAAAGAGAAGTAGTCTTAGACAACTAATATTAACAAAATACGATGAGCTAAGTAATTTTTCACATACTACCTCTAAATAATAACAAAACCCCTATATTGATGTATTGCTGTTATTATTATCAAGAAAATATAAGTTCATACAGTTGGTATAACATCACCAAAGTCACACAGCAAGTCTCACCTCATCACCCACATGCCTTCCACCTATGATGAAACTAACAACATTTTTCACCAAGAAGAAATCTCTATTATATCTATTATAAAGTGTTACTTTTTCTATGCAAGACAAAATTTATGGAAACAGTACTGGCCAAACCCCACAAATTATATATTTTCTAATTCTATTTTAAAAGGTAGGGAGGGAAACTTTTTACAAGAAATGATGCACCATATTAAGTAGCAGCAGTTCTTCTACAGTTGAGTTTACAAGAAGAAAACAGGATAACTGGAATTTGATTAATAAGAGAATGTTATTTGCATCACACAGAAGACTACTAGTTGCTCTGTATCCAAGGAACATAGGAGTAGTAATTTTATTTTCCCATGAGGAAAACATAGGATCACAAAAGTATCTATGAGCTTGTTATTGTGTTAGCATCTCCATTTTCTTTTTCTTTTTTGTATTTAAACATTTAATACAGTTTTACTTTTGTTTTATCTTTGGTGATTATGAACAATACAGCAATCAAAATTATGAGGTCAAGATAAAAGATAAAAGCAGAAACTAAGTCTACCTGAAAAAAATTAAAAACAAAAGAAAGAACCTTATTTATTCATTGGATGAATTTTGCTTAAATTATTATGTTTCTATACCATAACATGATATGGTTAAAGATGTGACCCATGACTTTCTTATTAAAAACCTGAAATTCCCTGAGCAATTTATTTTATTCTCTCTTAAAATGTATTTTCTGGCATGCAATTTTGCTTAGAAGTGAAGCTAACATGGTATGAAAGGACAAACTTTATGACAAAAATGTAAAATATCTAACTTGCTTGCTTACATATACTTCATTTTTCTTGATGTTGCTTTTTCTTGAACTTTCCATGAACATATTATCTTAAAGTCTTTAAAACTTGCCAACACATAGATGGGAAACTCAGTTTGGACATGCATCTCACCAAGCTCTCAGCGTGCTCTAGCATAGCCATATTGCTAAGTCATGTCCTATGGGTTTTCTTTTCTTTTGCTTTTTAATATCTATTTTAAAAGTTATTTTAGATGGCATTTCTAAAATCTCTCTGCAAACCCCAGATGTCATATTTATCATCTATAGCAAAACAAAGTTTCTTTCTCCAACACAAACCATCTATATTTTATCTTTAGGATGGAAGCATTGGCACTATGTTCAATATTACCAGGCATTGATCTTAATAAAAAGAAATGGAAAATACCTTTGGCATTAGTCAGGATTTTCCACAGAAACAAACTCAATAGGATATGTACTTAAATATTCAATACAAGGAATTAGCTCACAACTGTGGAGGCTGACAGGCTCCAAGATTCACAGTCAGCAAGCTGTAGATCAAGGAAGGTGATGGAGCCCTTCCAGTCTCAGGCTGGCAGGCTCAAGATTCAAGATGGGCTGATGTTTCAGCTCAAGTCCAAAGGCAGGAAAAAACTGATGTCCCAGATTGAAGGCAGTCTGTCAAGAGAAATTTTCTCAGACTTGAAGGAGGTCAGCATTTTTGTTCTCTTCTGTTTTTCGACTGATTAATGAGGCCCACCACATTAGGGAGAGTAATCTGCTTTACTCAGTCTACAGATTCAGATGTTAGTCTCATTGTGAAATGCTCCCAAAGACACACCAAGAATAATGTTGTCCCGGTCAAGTTGACACATAAAATTAACTGTCACATTTTCCTTGAAATCTTTCTCTTAAAATTATTTTCTAGGCTGTTACCTGGAAGGGCAAAATTCACTGAGGACACTTCATCACCGTCAATGATCTCTATTCTCTTCCCACTCCCTGTAGTTTATCTGACAGAGTGATTTAGACAGATATCCTGAATTTTAATATGGACTTAACTAAGTAACTACTGACATATCACTTAGCCCCTGTAAGCCTCATTTGCTTGTTTGGGAAATGAGACATTAATTATATCTATATCGAAATTTGTTGTGAGAATTAAGTGAGGATTGCGGCATCCTCCACTCCATCATCATCACCACCACACACAAGTACTCTCTCTGAATCCTTGCACCTTACTTTAAAAGTATTTTTATTGGAGCTTATCAATCTGTTTTTGTATGATATGTGAGGTCTGTCCAGAAGGTATCCAGCTAGGTAATATGAGAAATAAAGACTTTATTTAAAAAGATGCAGGATACAAGAAATGATGTACATAGAACAATGATGCCTCATTCCCCTTCAAAGTAGGCACCTTGGGACCTCATACAGTTCTCCTAGTTGCCATCAGCTACCCCATTGTATTTTCCTGAATCTTGCCTACGGTCTGAAATCTCTTTTCTTTCAAAGATGATTTTAGTTTTGGTAAAAGCCAGAAGTTGCAGGCCACCAAATTTGGACTGTAGGGGAGTCGAGTCACCTGGGTGATTTGATGTTTCACCAAAATACTCTGCATGAGACACAATGCAAGAGAAGGCATGTTGTTGTGATGAGGCTGCCAATCACTGGTTGCCCATAGATAAATCCTTCTGAATCCTCCAAATAGTTCCCGTGGAGGAATGTTTAAGCTGAATGCAAAATGTGATGCAGAATTGTTGCTCTACTTGTTCAGTCATATTGGATGCAACAGCCACACAGTACACATGCTCACTCAATGGTTTCTACTGCCCCTGCTGTCTAGTACAGTGATGTCACCATTGTTCATACATGTGCATTCTAGTCCATTCTCCTTGGCTGCTGGGTTACATCAAAGTCTCACAAACTACTCTCATTATATTAACAATGGTTGCACTTTTTCTGGACAGATCTCATTGCTGTTTAACAAGTCACCTCAAAACATAGAAACTTAAAGCAATTGAGTATCACTTCTCATGGTTTTATGGGTTAGCTAAGGCTCGGTTGTACAGTTCTTCTGCTCCATGTGGGGTTGATTCAGGTTGCTCCTGCAGCTGCAGGCCAGTGGAGGTCCTCTAGGGGTTGGAACATGAGACACCAACTTACTGGCCTGTCAGTTGGTATTAGCTACACTGGCAACACTTCATTTACTCTTTAGGTTATCATCATTCCTCCAGAAATCTAGACCTGATTCCATTTTAAAGCATGACATCTGGATTCCTGGAGAGCAACAATAGAACATATCAAAGGTTTTATAGACTAATTCTAGTACTGGCAACACCTCACTGTCACCTCATGCTGTTGTTCAAAACAGATCACATGACTAGCCCAATACAAAGATAAATAAATTGTACCTCATGATGGAAAGGTCGTATGTACCAACAGAGAGAACAGGAAATGTTCAAGGCCATCTTTGAAGACACTCACAAGCATCTTACATACTTGTATTAGTTTGCAAGCACTGCCATAATAAAATACCAAGAATCATTGTGTTTGGTAGGGTTGGTTTCATCTTTAGGGCTATGAGAGAGAATTGTGTCATGCCTCTCACCTAAGTTTTGGTAGTTTTGGCCATTTCTTGGTGTTCCTTGTCTTATAGAAACAATCTATGGTCTCTGCATTCATCTTCACATGACAGTCTCTCTATGTGCTGGTCTATCTCCAAAATTTTCCTCTTTATTAGAAAGCTAGTCATACTGGGTTAGAGCCTACTCTGAGCTCATTTTAACTTGATTACCTCTGTAAAAACCCTATCTCCAAATAGGGTCATATTCAGGGGTAGTGAAGGTTAGCATTTCAACATATAAATTCCTGGTAGATACAATTTAACCCATAAAACTTAGAATTTATTTAGTCTACTGCAGTCCATGTCTATTGTTTCATATAAGCCTCCCTTATTCAATATTTGTGGTAGTAGGGATCGGAATTCTTTTGTTTGTTTGTTTGTTTGTTTGTTTGTTTATTGATGCATTCCTAGTTCCTAGAATAGTACTTGACATTGAACAAGCATTAGTACATTTTTATTATGAGATGAAAATTGTGATGTTTATCAAAATGTTAGAATATTGTCTGGTTTGTGAAAGTACTAACAAATATTAGCTCTTATTACTGCAGTACATTTATTGATTCTAAGAAAACATCTTCGAATGCTACTTTCCAAAACATTCAGGAATGACTATATATTACTGTGAAATTATTAAACATGCAAGAATGTGAAAATTGGTATGAAGGCATTTCTTCAAGCTAGGTTAATTAGTAAAATGTTTATTCTGATGATTATGCTATAGCTTAATAGAATTTGCAGAGTCATGTTCAGAAAAAATTTTAAAACATATGTATTTATTACTATTTATTACTTAGACTTTCTATTCATTCACTGATTCACCAAATCCAATTCAGAATGTCTCGGATTGTTTTCTGAATTCAAATGTGTCCATAAGATATAGAATAATATATTTCCAAATGTATTATGTCTTACACATAATTTTGAAAGATGAATTTATTAAATAACTGCATTAAATTTATCCTAGAAATAGCACCATTATGGGAGATAAAATAATTATGGGTCACTAATAGAGCCTGAATTTACCTTTGTTTATCTTAGACTTCTCACCCTACTTCTTTCAATATTCAAGAATACCTACGCCCAGAAGAGTCACCATAGGGTTAATAGTTAAAAATGAGATTATTTCGCTTTAACAATATACAGTTCACTGGCTTACAGAGTACCAGTAAAAGTGAAACTCTCCCAGATTAACACCATAAGCTACCACTCAGAACCATAAATACTGGTGATGAATTCTTCGTTTTAGATTAATGTTGCTATCTCTAAAAGAATGGTAAGCAACTCAGCTATTAGCCACTGAGTCCAAGAAAGCCTTCATCTGCTAATTTCAGAAAGATATCTGTTAAGCTTCCTAGCTCTCTTGGCTAAAATTTCCATCTTCCTTCCGGTCCTAATTCAATTTTATGACAAGTTGGACATGATCTGTCTTAATACTTACATTCCCCCAACAAGGCGAATGCAGTCTGCTCAAACATATGGTCTCTTTTGGACAATATATTAACTTTAATTTATTCTGTACACTTGTATGACTTGGCACACTCTGGGGACCTTGAATGCCTGGATTTGAGGCAGATTTGAAATAAAAGTGATGATCAAAACGTCCTTAATCATTCATTTCCCCGCTAAGAGATAGTGATAAAAAAGCTTGAATGCAAGAACGAGTTCTTTCTAGTTTTCTCATAACTATATCATATGCAAAAAGGTATATAAAGCCTGGTAATAATAGCCAACTAGCCCATATTTTAGTATTTAATTCAGCAATTTGCAACCGGTGTGCTGAAAGAATTTTTGAAACATGTAATACCTGACTATTTAATCAGGGGCACTGACATCTTTTCCCTTAGGTTGTCAAATTAAAAAATAACAGCAGCCAACACAACAATAACCATCAGTGTGAATGCCCTGTCTTGAACCATAAATATATAGTTCATATAATAGAGCTGCATCTTATTGATCACATCACATAATAAGGTTGTGTCTGATTGGTTAATTCTTACAGAAATCCTTATATACAAGTATAGGCACCTGGTTTTTTAAGTCACTTTGGAGCAAAAAGGATAGGTAATTACTATTACTATTTATTATTACTATTATTATTATTATTTTGTAAACCAATCAAAATTATATCTATCCTTGTCAGATTGGCAAAATATATTTTGTGTGTGCTTCAGAATTTTAGTCATTAGTTTATGCACATCATAGGATGAAAAATGTTGAAAATCACCTAGGTGAAGAACATTATTTATTTGCAAAGAAAAAAAAGAATATTCCAGATTAAATGTTTTCTTATTTGCTGAAATATTTTTTTATTTTCTCTAGTGTGTGCCTAGTAATATATAAAACAGGGTAAAATCCTGTTTCAGAGAGCTTATATTCCTGTGTGGAGAGGCAATGACAATACGAACTATTAAAATATAGATCAGGGAAGAATGTGACTGGTACTAAGGAGGAAAATAAGGCAGGCAATGGGATAGGAATTGCTAAAGGAGGCTGCAAATAGGTTGGTTTGGAAAGGTGTCAGTGAAAGTGAGGAGGTGAAAGTGTGAGCTATATAAATATCTGAGAGAATATTCTAAAAAAGAGGGAAAAGGCAAGCGAAGAGGTTGATTTCAAAAATCCAGAGAGAGAGAGATGTTTGTAGTTTAGCGAATGGTGGTAGCAACAGAAGTGTTGAAAAGTGATTAAATGCTGACATACTTTAAATGAAGAGCTATAAGTTTTATAGATGGATTAAATATAAAATTTGAAAGAAGAAGGGCAAGCATTAACTTAAGTTTTTACATATAATTTAAGTATTAATTGAGGAAGAACTGAACCACAGCAAGTTTGGGAAGTATAAACAAATAGAAACTCCATTGTACACATTAGGTATCAGTTGCCTAGAAATTAAATATTTACATGGAGAAATTTTAGTAAGCAGCTGAAAGTGTGAACTGGAATTCAGGAGAGCTCTGGGATGAATAGATGATAGGTAGGTCGGCAGATAGATGGATAGAAGGTATTAACACCGTGAAACTAGATGTTATCACCAGGGAGCATGCACAGACTTTAGAGCAGATGTCATAAAAGATCAAACTCTGAGGAACTATGGACCAGAAACATCCATCCTGGAAAGCCAATAAATAGAGTTCTACTGTATCAAATACTTCAGATAGATAAGGTAAGATTAATATTAAAAAGCGATCACCAACTTTAGTAGATAATCTTGGAGGATGAGGTTTGAAGAAACGGTGGGAGCAAAGGGCTGTTTGGAGTGGTTTCAAGAGAGATCGGGAAAGGCAAGTTGGAAACATTCCCATAAGGAACTCTTACGAGAATTTGTACTGATAAGGGATGGAAAGGAGACAATGGCTGGAAGGTGACTCAAGATAAGGAAGAGGTTTCTTAAAATGGGAGAAATTGCAGATCGTTTGAATGTCAATAACGGCAGGACACAATTTATGATGTGGGAGAAAGGGGTGAACTACTGGAGTCATTGTTTGTGAGAGGGGGTTAGTCTTGTATGAAAGTGGGTGAGGTACCTCTGTGGTCCCAGGCTGTGAGGGACAGTGTCTGGGCACAGATGTGTGTGGGTGCGGCGATGTGGCAGTGGCAGCTGGTAGGTGTTCTCCTTTGATCCCTACAGTTGTCTGAGTGATGGAAGAACACAATCATCATCTGTGGGTTGAAGTTCTGAGGAAAAGGTGAGAAATGGTATCTAACAGATATGAAGAAAGAATAGACATCCAAGGTAGAGTATGATTGCTGGAGAGTGATTAAGGGTCAAGGTCAGGGTCCATGACTGTAGAACGAGAGCAGTTACTATGCTCCTGTGTTTTCTTCAGTATTGTTCATCTATGCACTAGGACAGAGTAGGTATTAATCAGAGTCAACCAAGGTGACTCTTTTACCATGCAAGGAAAACAAGAGAGTGATGATAAAATGTCACTGGATGTTTATGAAAAGAAGAGGTGATAATGAACAATATTGGACTTCCAAAGTATCTTTTTAAGCTTCTGTTTTGACCAGAATGACTCCACTTAGATCCAATTAGCTGTCCCCTCTAGGCCAAGATACAATATATCTAACTATTTCTCTGAAATGGAAATGTGTACAAATCTATTCCCCAGTCACCTATACTAAAGTAGGTTCTACTATATGGCCATCCTTGGAAGTAAAATGAAGTAAAAGTTAGGATACCTGAGGGTTCAGTTACTGTTTAGAATATTGCTAAGCTAAATTCTATTTGCTGATGTTATATGGAAAGAAGAATCAGAATTCCCTGAGGAGAGAAGATACTGGAAGACCTCACCTCAGCTGTTCATTTTTGTCATAAGTCTTTTCCAGAGATGACCAAGGCCCAGGTCTTAGAGGTAATAAGAACCTCCTTCTCACAGGCCTCCTCTTTCTAGAGCCATCTGTGTTACTCAGTATCATTCCTGACAAGTCAGAAGAGCTTTCCAGCAGACACACAGAGAGGCAGGGCCATCCTGATTATTATTGGAACAATCAGCCTTAAAAATCCAATGGTTATGAAATGTGTAAAAATCTGCAGTCAGGAAATATATTAGATAAAAGTTTCCCATAAGGACTAAATGATGGAGGATGCTAAAAAAGATCACCGTTCCAATAAATTAAGTACACCACCTAAAGGGAATGGCGCTGGGGAGTTAGGATCAAGTCCTCTGAAGACACGCTTGTCAAATATGTGGGAGATCTATTGTTATGTAAAAGCCACTGCAGGGCTCGCTCTGGTTGAAATATGCATGGGTTCTGACGTATTTACCATGGCGTGGCTTACTCTTCTATTTTTACCATTCCCAGTGTCTTGCCTCTTGCTGGCTATTTAGAATAAAAATAAGTGGAAAACAAAAATTAGGGAATATAATGCCAAACAAGTAAATGTTCAAAGGCTAAGAAGATGTGAGTTTGATTTTGCTTTTTTGTTGAGCTCCCAGTTGTTGGAGAGTCAGAGTGCTCACGGTCAGCAACCCCCTGTGGATCCAGTGTGGATAAGAACGGCATGATGCACTTGCCTGGTTATTGTTCAGCTCTCCTCGTATTCGTATCCCTGAGGATGGAAAGCCATCTCTGTCAGGATCTTCAAAGCCAGGAAGTATGGAACAGTGGGTAGGTTAAGACTGGATAGATTATTCTAAAGCCATAAATAAAACAGTCTCCTACTTTGTGCTTAGGAACTCTATGTCATCAACTCTTTAAAAATTATTCATAGCCATACAAAAATGTTAGGGCTGGAAAGATCATCAGTAATTATCCAACCCAATCTCTCGTTACAGGAGAAGAAACAGACCAGAGAACTGAACTTCCGTAAGTTCTCATAACTAAAAGTTCTCTGATCTAGTTCTCTGGATCAGAACCAGTCAGCCACAGCTTATTCCATTATATCACAATAATCATTTTTATTGTTGTTCTACTGCAGTTTTATAAGCTGTTCCCATTAATATTTTAGACTAAGAGAAGGTACAATTTTTTTACTCCAAAATTCCCTATAATATCAGATATGGAAGTAGAGACATGGATTTCACATTTGGAAACAGCTCAAATGCCAGTTGTAAGTGATTGGTTTCTACATTTAACAAATGGAATATCAAAATATCATTATAATATTGCAAAATAAAAAATACTATTTTATCACTCAAGATTACTGCTAAGTAAAAAACCATATATTCTGATAGCAAAATAGTAAATGCAATATGATGTTAACTTGCCCTGTAAATGGGTAGATAATGAGACAAGGGACCCGAGTGTTACCAGTGAATTTATCTGGGGTCTTTTACTTTCTTCCTATGCTATTTATCCCCTCCCCCTATTTTTTATAATGAACATGTTTTACTTAAAATATCAGACACATGCTGCTTTTAAAACTTTATTTCTGAAGTGTAATTATGGCAAACACTGTGATTAAATTCTTTTATTCTTACTGTAAGAGCTAGTTGCAGATTCATTATGGAGCACTCTCAAGCCAGATATAGGTTTCCTAAATGTGAAAATCTGAAAGTGGTCATCTGCTTTCCTGGCTTCCTACCAAAACCTTCCACTGATCAGGTAAATGGAGGTAGAACACACATGAGAAATCAGAATTTGACTTTTAAAAATGAGATTCAAACCCTGTGAATACGTAATTATCAAAAAGTGATGGAGGAAAAGCAGACTTCCTGATACATGACTCTATAATTTTGGAAAGTGCTGCAATCATTACATAATACCCATCCAAAGACGCAGGAATTGCCAAAGAAAAACCTAATATATGAAAATCACCTAAATTGCCCCCAAAACTTTACAAAATGCCTTATATGAGAATTGAGGCTTTTGATTCCTAATAACACAATGTGAAAATAACAGTTATAATGAAAAAGCAACAATGACAAAATGTGATTCTTAACCTCTTACAAACTGAGTGCTGACCTATAGTGAGAGGAAATTAATTCATGGGAGAAAAATGATCTCTCTCAGTTATTATTCCCTGGATAAGGCTTTAACTATGAAACATAAAGAGTGATTGCCTCCAACCGAAGGCCACATAAGCTGTGAAAATCATTTGAATAGGAAATGTGCAGACAGAAACTTCACCAAGCATTTTTATTAGCCTTTGCATCCCCAAACTGTAATTCAGCATGTGATGGGACAGGATGCAAACACAAATTTATGCTTTGCAAAGTATTTGAAGTAAAATTATAAAGCACCCAAACAAATGTACTCAGATAAAGTCTTTAATTTCCAGAAAAGTAACATATATTGACTATAGATCTCCAGTAAGCCACACAGCCTCTTAAAATGTAAATTTTGTGAAGAAACACAGATAGTACACTCATAAACATTTATAGCCTTGCAAATATTATACTGTGGCAGTCCTATTCCTTCATTCAACAAATATTCATTGGGTTTTTTTTTTTTTTTTTCATGTGTTAGGCATTATTCTAAGCACGGAAGAATCAACGGTACACAAGACTTTTTTGTCCTCATGGAATTTCACTGAAAAACATATGTGTACATCATTCAGTGAAGAGTCAGTCTTTACTTATTGAAATGTAGGTGGGACCACATTTATTATGCTGACAACTAGTCTATTCAGCATATAGTTAAAAATAATAATAATGCTATGACTTTTTACCTGGAAAAATTTAATTCTAATTCTAATTGTGCAGATGTTGTAACACCCTTCAAAATACATGAAAACTCAAGGATGCACCAAGTTGTACATTATTCTATAATTGGCATGACTTTAGGCATTCCATTAAAATGTTCAATGCAACACTACTGCTGTGGAAAGTCTCTGAATGGTGTCCATGAAATATTCATGGTGTTGCAGAAATGAAGAGCCACCTTTTCTGATTTTTCTCTAATAGAGATTATGTTTCTGGACAAATACAAATTTTAAGTTACTAAATCTATTTTTAAAGTGGTTGTACTATTTTATACTCGTATCAACAAAGTTTGAGAATTCCAATTGATCCACTCACCTTTAACATAAATGTCGTCATTGGTGTGTATATACTGGTGTCTCGTGGTCTTTTAATTGCCTCGTGGTCTTCAAAAGCATAGTTTCAATGTATGTTTGCTATTCCTATTGATTTCTTTGTGGAGTGTCCACATTTTATTCTCATTTTAATTAGCTTGTTTGTCTTTTTATTATTGAGTTGAAGAAGTTATGTATGTAACCTGGATACCAGTCCTTAGTCAGGTATATATTCTTCAAACATATTCTCTGAATCTATGGCATTCCTATTATTTTTTCTTAATGTTATCTTTCCCTAAGCAAGCATTTACAATTTTGTCTTTAATTTTTATGAAGTCTAATATGTCAATTTGTTCTTTCACTGTTACTGATTTCTGTCTTTGCTTTAAGAAACCTTTGCATGACCTTAAGTCTCAATGACGTTCTCTGATGTTTTCCTCTAAAAGCTTTTGGGTTTAGATCTATGATTTATCTTGAATTTGTTTTTGTATATGTTATGATGTAAAGTTCAAGTTATAGAATCCATTTATTCCACTATAATTTGTTGAGAAAACAAACTAAAATCTAATGCCATTGGAACCTTTGCAGAAAATCAAAGAAAGGACTGAGCGAGTGTGAATCTGTTGCTGGGTTCTCTATTCTGTCCCACTGGACTCTACGCTGATCCTTATGTCGCCACCACATTTCTTAATTATGTAGCTTCACAGAAATTCTAAAGACCTGTAGCATAAGTTCTCCAACTTGGTTCTTTTACAAAACTGTTTTGGATATTCTTGATACTTTGCATTCTCTTGTGAAGTTTTAGAGTCAGCTTGACAATGTCTTAAAATCCTTCCAATGTTTTATTTGGGACTGCATTTAATCTATAAATCAATTTGTGGAGAATTGAGATATTAACCACATTAAGATTTCTGATCCATGAAGTTATGTATCCCTCAGGCTATTTTTTAACAGGTCAATAATCTACAGAAATATTAATTTGACTTTTTAATGACATCTGCCATTCCCTGCCAGCCTAATCTCTCATTAATCCCCTCCATATATATGAAAACAGGGATCATGAAAAATGTGGACTGAATCTTCACTATATCTGCCCTCTTTGATTTTTCACAGGCCACATTGCACTCAATTTCTTGTACTCGTTTGCTCCACCCAACTATGATACCACCACTGCAGACATTAAAAATTGACACCTCTCTACTATGTTTGATTTCATAGAAGAACTCATCATTCTATAATGTCTTTTCACTTAGCATGTTCTTCTTAAGATTCATCCATATTGTCACAAATGGCAGTATTGCATCCTCTGGGTAGCCTTCCATTGTATTTATGTTTTCATCTTTTTTATCCAATCCTCTATAAAAGACACCTCAGTTGTTTCCATGTCTTGGCCAGCATGAATAACGCTGCAATGAATATAGGGACACATATATCTTTATGAACAAATGCTTTCAGATTTTGGATAGCTACCCAGAAGAGGGATTTCTGGATCATATGGTAGCTCTATTCTTAATTTTATGAAGAACCTCCATATTGTTTTTCATAGTGGCGGAACCAATTACATTCCCACCAGCATGGTACAAGAGTGCCTTTTAAGCCACCCAATTTGTAGCGGTTTGTTACAGCAGCCAGGAAATTAGAACATGCAGATTAGGTGATATTTTCTCTTAACAATTAAACTGAGGAGATGAATTGCTGTGCTATAGGGTCTGTGCATCTATAAATTATTAGAGATCATAATATTTCTTTCATACTTCTTTTTTGTATCAACAAACTTTAATTTTTGTAAGTTTGACAAGTAAGACAGTATTTCACTGCTTTTATTCACCTTTCTATAATTATCAGTGAGGTTGTGTACCTCTACATAATTTTTATTCATTCAATTCTATTATTTTATGAATTATCTATTTATATGATTTACCTATTTTGTGTTCATGTGTGTGTATTTTGTATTTGAAAAGAAAATAACATGTGTGCAATAATGTTTTTCTGGACACTAAATCTTTGTCTATACTTTGAAAATATCTTCTCAAAGCCTATGGTATCTTTTAAGTATGTGTATAGTGTCTTTTTTGTATGTTATTTTATTTATGCCTTATTTTATTAGTTGTTCTTAGATTTTTTGAAATAATTCATTCTACTACTTCCATAAAGCTATTCTCCTACATGTTACTTTTAAAATTTAATAGAATCATTTTAATATTTATGTGTATAATATATGTGGACATTATTTTTCTTCATGGTGCAACATAGAGATCTACTTTTCCATAAAGAAAATCCATGTTCCTTTCGCCATTTAGTAAGCAATATATCTGTTCCCCATTTGGTTGTAATGCAACCTCTACCCAAAACATACTGTGTGTGTGAGTGTGTGTGTGTGTGTGAGTGTGTGTGTGTGTGAGTGTGTGTGTGTGTGTGTGTGTGTGTGTGTGTATGAGAGAGAGAGAGAGAGAGAGAGAGAGAGAGAGAGACTCAAATCTATGAGCTTTCTATTCTGTACCAGTTGCCAATCTGTCTGTTACTGCCTCTATATCATGTGGTCTTAATTAACATACTTTTAAAGTAGTTTTGATATATGAGAGGGCCCATTGCCCAACTTTGTTCTTCTTCAAATACATCTTAGATATTCTTAGTCCTTTATGGTTCTAAAGGAATTTTAGGATCAACTTGTCAAGTACCCCAATAAACCTTAGACGGATTTCAATTTAAGTTGCATTGATTTTACATATTAATTTAGTGTCAACTGACATCTTTATGATGTTGAATCTTATTATTCAGAAACATTCTAGCATATTGCTTTCTGCACAGTTTTAATAGGACTACTTCTAACATGTCCTATTTAAGCATGATATTTCTAAAGGCTCATTGAATGACATTAACAAGGTAAAGATATCTCTTTTTATTTTCAGTTTGTTAAAATTTTCTTGATTTATTAGTGATGAACTTCATAATTTTTTCAAAAGAAGGGCAAGTGAGTAATTACGCAAACCACACCCAATAACTCATAAATACTGTTGCTAGCAGGTGACAGGTTGTGCTCCATTACAAAAAAGTGTGTTTCTGACATGTATTTACTCAATCTTTTTTACATTAAGCTTTGAATTTCTTCAAATGTGACATTAAACATGTCACCAACGTTAAACCTAATACAGTACAAGAAGTGTTTATAAGAACTGTATGTGTTTCTGAGTGTTTGTGTACTTAATCAAAGTATTTTATGCTATCATGAGCAGATTATTTATTTAATCAAGGGTCTAAATGTTTTAGGAAGTGTAAAGTGGCTGTACCATATGTAAGATTTCAGAGTTACCCTGGAAAAAATGCAATGAAACCTTAGAGGAGAGATGAAATAGATTATGAAGCCAAAATGAACTTTTGTGGGATAAATACTAGCAGAAACCCACAGAGGAGAAAGACTGCATATAAAAAACCACACTATATAGATACTGTGATGTAAGATATGCAAGATATTGAGGAACAGAAGTTAACACTTCTATTCCTCAGAAGTTAACACTAAAACAAGTGCAATAATATTTTTATTAACAACTCTTAAGGTTGGCTAGGAGAGTGTAGGTCATGCTGAGTAACGCCAGTTGCTCTGTGTTTCACATAAAGCACTGGAACGTTTTGGAAGCTCTGGTATCCAACTTTATGCGTTTCTAAACATTGCCTAGAGTGCCTCACTTTTCTTTTTGAAAATATCCAGTTCTGTGAAGGCTATAGACACACAGTAGTCCTGGGGGTATCAAATGCATCCTAGTCACGTGAGCACATCATGAGAAACACAGAGGAAGTGAGAGTGAATGAAGGAACAGCAAATATCCTTCTGCATCTCACAGTCACTCCAAGGCCTCCCTTACTGTAACGATGGGAGCATCACTTTATTATTTAAATTGTCCTCTCTGTGCATGTGTCTGTCACCTTCTCAAGTCTCACTCATCTCTTTCATGCTCTTGCTTTAATTGTCTGTCTCTGACTGTCTCTCTCTCTCTCCATTTCTAACTCTCCCTTCTACATGCATAGAAGTAAATGAAAAATTGACTAAACTTATTTATTGTAAGGAATAGATGACCTAGTAATAACAGAATGTTATTCAAAAGTTCTATATTACCTAAGCTAATTAAAATTACTCAAATATTCAAAAGTAGCTATGTTCACCATACAAAAAGTAAAAATTAAGTTTTCTTATCTTTAAAAAATAAGGGTTTGCAGGAATAAGTATAAAGGACACATGGACAATAACAAGGGGGGGTGGAAATGGGAGGAATGGGGAGGGCTGGGGGATGGGCTGGGATGGGGTAAAAGGCAGAAAACTGTACTTGAACAATTACAAAATAAGAAATAATTTGAGAGAACTCCAAACTCATTCACTTCCAATTGATATGATTTACATAGCAATTATCTCAACAGTAACAGTTTAAAAATATTTCCTTTTTTACTGAACTTTTACCGTAAGAATTAAAAATCGATTTAAAATTAAGTAATTTAACATTTATTGGAAAAAACAGATGCAAATAGAAAATAAAATACTAAGAACTAACCTCATAAAATGTGGACAATATCAACATAAATATTAGGCAAACAAATAGGAAGATAATATAATTAAGGTGTCATATTTCCTCAGAATATTGTATACACTCAGTAAAATTTAAAATATTTTATATTTTAAATGAAATTTAATAAATTTATTTTAAATCTCATTTGGTCCTATAAATATGGAAGGAAATAAGGAAAAGCAGTTAAAAAAACAAGTAACACAAAGACATTTGCCTATTAAAAAACATGAATTAAAGCCACAAAAATTTAATAATGTTAGCAGAAAACTATGCACTTAGCTTAATGGAACATACAAGGAAAACATTGAAATATGAGAGCATAAATTACATAGTAAAGATGACAGTAAGAATAAAAATATAATTTGATAAATGGAATCTAGAAATGTGGCTATTTTTTTAATTGTTGCTTAACTACAGTTTGAACAACAATCCCCCCCACAACTATACCCCACTCCACCCACCCCTACCTCCCACACTCAGTTCCATCCCCCATTGGTTTTGTCCATGGGCCCTTTATACACGTTTCTTGACAACCCTTCCCCTCCTTTCCCTTGTTATCCCCCTCCCCCTCCCCTGTGATTACTGTCAGTTTGCTCTTTATTTCAATGTCTCTGGTTATTATTTTGCTTGCTTGTTTGTTTTGTTGGTTGGTTTTCATTTATAGGTGAGATCATATGGTATTTGTCTTTCACTGCCTGACTTATTTCACTTAGCATAATGTTCTCCAGTTCCATCCATGCTGTTGCAAAGGGTAGGAGTTCCTTCTTTCTTTCTGCTGTGTAGTATTCCATTGTGTAAATGTACCACAGTTTTTTCCCCATTTTTATAAAATTTTATTGTTGTTCAAATACAGTTGTCTGCCTTTTCCCCCCACATCTCTCACCCATCCCAGCAATCCTCACCTCCCTCCCCTGATTCCACACTCCCTTCGTTTTGTTAATGTGTCCTTTATAGTTGTTCCTGAAAACCCTTTATCCTTTACCCGCCCCCCCATTATCCCTTCCCATCTCCCCTCTGGTTACTGTCCATTTGTTCTTAATTTCAATGTCTTTGGCTATATTTTGCTTGCTCGTTTGTTTTGTTGATTAGGTTCCTGTTAAAGATAAGATCATATTGTATTGTCTTTTACCACCTGGCTTATTTCATTTAGCATAATGCTCTCCAGTTCCATCCATGCTGTAGCAAAGTGTAGGAGCTCCTTTTTTCTTTCTGCTGCATAGAATTCCATTGTGTAAATGTACCATAGTTTTTTGATCCACTCATTTACTGATGGGCACTTAAGCTGTTTCCAGCACTTGAGTAGTATAAATAACCCTGCTATGAACATCAGGGTGCATAGGTTCTTTTGAATTGGTGTTTTAGGGTTCTTAGGGTATAATCCCAGCAATAAAATTGCCAAATCATAAGCAGTTCCATTTTTAGTTTAGTTTTTTTTTTTTTTTTTGAGGAAATTCCATACTGTTTTCCACAGTGGTTGCCCCAAGTCTGCAATCCCACCAACAGTGCACGAGAGTCCCCTTTTCTCCACAACCTCACCAGCACTTGTTGTTTGTTGATTTGTTTATGATGGCCATTCTGACTAGTGTGAAGTGGTATTTCTTTGTAGTTTTAATTTGCATCTCTCTGAAGGCTAGTGATGACATCTTTCATATGTCTCTAGGCCCTCTCTATGTCCTCCTTGGAGAAGTGTCTGTTCAGGCCCTTTGCCCATTTTTAACTTGGATTGTCTGTCTTTCTGGAGTGGAGGTGTATGTGTCCTTTATATATTTTGTAGATCAAGATCTTGTTTAGGTATCATTGGCAAATATACTTTCCCTTATAGTTGGTTCCTTTTTCATTTTTCTGATGTTTTCTTTAGCTGTGCAGAAGGTTTTTAATTTGATGAAGTCCTATTTGTTTATTCTTTCCTTTATGTCCCTTGCTCTAAGGGACATATTGATAAAAATATTGCTGCATGGAATACCTGAGATTTTCTTGCCTATGTTCTCCTCTAGGTCTGTTATGGTGTAATGACTTATACTTACATCTTTTACCCATCTTGAGTTTAATTTTATGTATGGTGTATGTTGGTGGTCGAGTTTCATATTTTTGCATGTAGCTGTCCAAATCTCCCAATACCATTTGTTGAAGAGGCTATTTTTTACTCCAATGTATGTTTCTGCCCCCTTTGTTGAATATTAATTGACTGTAGAGACATGGGTTGATTTCTTGGATCTCTATTCCATTCTATTGATCTATATATCTATTTTATGCCAGTATCAGACTCTTTTTATTACAGTGACCCTGTAATGTACTTTGATATCAGGTATTGTGATCTCTCCTACTTTGTTCTTCTTTCTAAAAATTGCTGAGGCTATTTGGGTCATTTATGGTCCCATATAAATTTGTGAAAACTTTCACAATGACATGTGAAATATGTCATTGGTATTTTAATAAGGATTGCATTTTATTAAAAATCAAATTAAGTCCCTCACAGACAGAAAGTGCTTCTAATAATGGAAGAGATTTGCTTTACTGACTAGTTTTTTGGGGGGTTTTTTTTAGTGTAATGGGCTCTGTGAGTTATTGTATATATTATGAATCTTGTTTTACTTTTTGCACTAAAATCTTCAGAGACAAATTGGCCTACTCTTAGAAAGTATGTAGGAAATTCCAGTTTTGCATTTTTCTATTAGTACCATTCCTTTCTCTATGTTGTGTCTCAGCTCTTCCTTTTTTTTACTATTATTTTTCTTCTTAAAATGTCTTGTATAAATACATATACAGTCCAAGATAGAATAAGCTTTTTAACTACCTTAAGTCCCCTTTTACAAGTGATATAAATCAACATATGCAAAATAAAGTAGGTGTGTCTTAAGTACCTGCTAAATGTCACACAAGCTTTATATTTACTCAATGCATTTTTTAAAAGGGAAAACCCTGAGATCTATTATTATACATTTTACTGAATGAAAATACAAGTTCTCATAGATGTTAAGCAGCTTGCCCAAGGAGGAAGAGCAGAAGTCTCAGCTATGTATGATTCCAAAATTTCTCTTCTATTCTGAGAATTCTAAGTTGGCCAACTCTTTACTATTATTTGAAGTTCATTATATTTGAAAGTCAGTAGTGGTTATAACCTCATGTGATGATAGATAAGAACGATCAGGTACCTTTCACCATGTGGTGTGGGATGTCTCTATAGTCCATGCTATTTGTGTCTTTAAATTAAAGCCCTTTACATCACAGGTGCCCCATCATTGGCTCCTCACAAAACCAGATTCTTGGGCACCACTATTGTGCACTCACAATGCTTTGACCATTAGGTTTCAAAGCCACGCCAAGTTTTCTTCCGATCACATGGCATTCAGCCCATAGTAGCTTTTATTTTTTGGCTTTATGCAAATAAACAAATGCCTGGAACAGAGAAGCAAATCAAAGATGAAAGTCTGTTTATAAGAATGCCAAAACAACTTGTTTATCTTTGTTCCTATCACTCCTCTTAATTCTTCGCAGACTGAAACAATGACACTGATTAGGAGTAATTTAATCTGAATATCAAAAATAACAAGCAGATAGATGGCTCTGCAGAATAAACGTGCATACAATCTTAGGGAGTCTAGCACTTGATTAATTCAAACCAAATTAATAGCAAGCATTCACTGTGCCTATGGATGTCAGTCATCTCATTGAGTATTATATATGTTATCTCCTTCAGTCTTTTTTACAACAGTGCAAAGCAGCTACTGTTGTTATGAACATCTTACAAATGAAGAAACAAAGGGAGAGATACATTGTTACCTGTCTAAACTAATGCAGCTAGGAAATGTTATCATCAGAACTCAAGCACAGATATATCTGGATCTATATTGTTATGATCTCCAACTCATTTTTATTCTGGAAAATGCCAGATGAAACATTATTGTCTCAAGATTGAGTGAATTAAATAATGTGCTTATCATGTGCCTCTACTTTGCAAAACTTTGTTTCAAATTTTCAATCTTCCTGGACTCCTCAGATTTACCCTGTTCTTCCATAGCATAGTAAACCTATGATTTCTTTCATTTTTTTTCCCAAAGTACATGATGAAATGTGAAGAGATTCGGATTTCTCTGGATCCTTGATGGGCTAATGGAAATTCTAAGTCTTCTTTAACTTAAATAGTAAAATATTTTAAAATAATTACTAATTTAAACAGTAATCATTTATTATTTTTTTTATTTGTAAAGTTTTTCAAAATTGTATGTTCATTGTAGTGGGCTTGGGGATGCAGTGGTTCTTGCCCGATCATCCATTTCATTCCGTCCACGTTGTGTGGCTGCCCTGCTCCTGTGCCAGATTGGCTATGCTCCCAAATCTAGAGGTGGGCCCTCCTTGGTCTACACCATCCAGTAACCCTACCCACCTTTCCAGTGATTGGTACAGGTTTCTTGAAATAAGACAATCAGCAACCTGTATGCTCTTTGACATAAAAATGTGTCCAAGGGTACTCGAGCAACAGAAGACTGAAGACTTTTATTGGGTGATCTTACATACATATTCTCTCCATCTCTACCTGTTTGTCTTTGAAAAGCCTTATTCAAAGACAGCAAAAGCAGCAACTGATTGCTGCTGTTGATCAACCTACAAACACAAGACAGAAAAAGTACATTTTTGGTAATTGAGCAAAGAAGAAAGACAGTGGATCCTTGAGGACTTCCCTATTTCAATTGTACCTACTAATAACATAGGTGGCCTTACTTCCACAATATGTTTGTAGAACCAAAAAAGTATCTAATGTACTGGTATATATTAGTTTGAGGCAGGTTTTCACTCATATTCAAATGAAAGCATCTAATTTGTACTTCTACCAAGCTGATGGCTATAGCATGGTTATGGAATTTAATCTCAAACCTGGGCTCTGTTATTTCAAAATGTATGATCTCAAGAAAATGACTTAACCACTCTGAATTTTAGTTTTATAATCAATAAAGGAATGCTTACTCTGGTTATTGTGAGAATTAAATAGAATATCATATGTAAAACTATTTATATTCTACCCATTGCACAGTAAATGCATATCACATTTAATGAGGAAAGAAGCAATTTCATCTCCACTGATCTCTTCAAAGTAGGTTCATCAGCTTCCAGGCACTTCAGTCTTCTGGAATTCCTTTTTGTACTACAAAGCCATGTTTGGTTATATTTTTTTCTTAGCTAGTCTTTTTGAGGGATAAGATTGTTTTTACTCTTTTAAAATATTTTTTTGGAGAGGAACTCGGTCTTCCCTGTGCTGTAACTGTTCATGGCACTCATAACAATGTTCTTTGCAGAGAGGGGACTTGGTAAGTTACTGTTTCTTTCACATATAAACATACCATCTGAGATGTGAGAACACTGCATTTAAGAGTTAAGCAAGCATGGAACAAACATTCAGAAAAATATGCTGTTTGCCCAGTGGTGTTCATTAACCTCAAATTTAGTAACTACCATGCACATGAAATCCTATTTTCAAATTGAGATTTTCCTGGGTATTGTAAAAATTATACATAAAAAGAGAAAAGTAAGAAATATGTTTTCAGCAATTACTATGTACTAGACAGTGGTATATACCATGATATATTTAACATTTAGTAACTCTCAGAACAATTACTCATTTCTTTATTTATGCAACAATTCAACATAATCTTATTGAACCACAAATATTGTGCTAGATGCTGATTAGCTGCTGTCTGTATGTTTTCATGTGATTTATACAAACTAGTGATTATAAGAGATCATTAGGCAGGTAAAACAATTACTATTCCTATTCTTACAGAGAGATATGAAATCGTTTGTCCCAAGTAAAACAGGTCATGAATAGTAAAGCGTTTGAACACAGGATGTTGGGAGGGTGCAGTGGAAAATGAAATGTAACCTTCGCCCCAGTAACATGAGGTTGACACCGCTCCATACACCCATGATGTGCATTGGAACTCGGGCCCATCTTCCTCCAACTTCCTTGTCACTTCTCTAAGTCAGGCTGCATTCAATTAATCTGCTTTTCAGCCATTATTCTGATAATATTAACTAGTCTATCATAAATGAATTATATGTTTGGCATGGTCAAGTTCTATTCTACTAACACATCCATTACATTAAAAATCTTATTTTCAGCCTCCTGTTTTGAATATTGAATAGAAACCTATTTAAATTTTATTTAAACTTTAACTGTTTTCATTTGGGAAAGTATAACCGAATTTTACTTACATATTTTCTATAAGAATAAATTAATGAACCAAGTCAAATAAAAATAACGTAAAGCAAATATTAATTAAATCATAGTAAATGTGTGAATCAGAGTTCTGTCCTATCACATGAGGTCACTAACAATTACTCTGGTTCAGATTAAGAGTAATCAGTTATCCAAATAATTTTTTTCTGCAAAACTAACAAAAAAAGGGATAGAAATTATCAGAGCAAGCAAACAAAATCAGTCTGAATACCATCCCAGCCCACTGAATAGCATTGAGTAATTTAATTGTCTTTCGTAGATGCAACCTCAAAAGTTTTTTATGCTTGTGCTGCATATTAATCTACTTCATTGTTTATTTTTTGATCTGGCACCATTAATTTAGTCATATTATACTAAAAATTAGCTAAAACAGTGACTCTCAGTCTAGTGTCCACTGGGTGCTTTAAGTGACTGGCAATGCTCTGGAAATCATATACGCATTTATGGATATGTGTGTATACACTCTTATGAGTATACATTCTGTGGCTTTCTTTGGATTCCCAAGTGAGCCCATTAACAAAAATAGTTTAGAAACATCAATTTGCTTTCTTAGTTTGTTCCTGCCTTTATCAAGCTTCAATTTTGCCCATAAGTTTTTGTTGCAGGTTACATCCATAAACTCTACATCCAGACTGCCTGGGCTTCCAATTGCTATTCTAATACTAACTATCTGTAGTATTTGTTATGGCACCAGCTGTGGGTATGTTATTAAATATATTAAGTGGAGATATTAATATTACCTATCTCACAATATCATTGAGAATACTA
Source organism: Anoura caudifer (assembly GCA_004027475.1). Taxonomy (NCBI): domain Eukaryota; kingdom Metazoa; phylum Chordata; class Mammalia; order Chiroptera; family Phyllostomidae; genus Anoura; species Anoura caudifer. Next base: position 72,475 of record PVKU01001757.1, read on the forward strand.
AATGCGCTAATGAAGGTAAAATCCCTAGAACTGTACCTAGAATGAAGAAAATATTACGGTAAGAGTTAGTATTTATTCTGTATTATAAAAGAGTAAGAAAGGAATATGTCAGAGAAAGGTCCTCGTTACTGGGAAAGCCGATGGTAACGCTGGTCATTAGAAGGCTTCTCCCAAACCGTACTCCCTGGGGCACTCATACCCGGAATATTTGGATTCCATGGCAACTATGTTTAAAGGGCAAATAAGTTTGAGGGATCATGCTCAGTTTCACTAAATAAAGATTCATTATACATACAAGTTTCTTAAAGACAGTAAGGATTTCTTAAAGAAACATTTAAATTTATTTAACTATATATTTTCACCACAGAACCAGTTTGGGGAGGAAAAACCTATTATTTTCTTATGGAGTTTACAATTTAAGTAATGTTATCCCACTCGATGGTGGCCACTTCACTGCAGATAATGAGATGGTACCAAAATCCAGTATCTTCTTCAATTAGTATCATGTGAAGATGCACTTAGCCATAAAATCTGATATAGTAATTTTAAGTTGATTGGGTCAACTTAAAGAGCTCTTTGTTCTTGGAAAGCTGGGAAAAGTAGAATAGCTTTTCTCACACACGAAAATGCCCACACAGAAAAACTGAAATTGCTTGTAATTGGAATCCTGATCATAAGCTCTTCTGGGGAAGAACCAAGAGTTAAAAGCAGTCGAATGGCAGTCTGAACATTTTCTTAAGTTCACCAAGGTCACTTCAGCTACAGAATCAGCCAGACCTCAGATATTTATCAAAACCCAGTATCAAAATATATGATCAGAATGTTAGTGGACAATGTGTTCTGTTGTTTTAGTTAACTCTGTCTTTAGAGATATTTATACTTATTCCATGTTTTGTCATCAGAAGGGTATTTTGTAAGTGATTCATAAAGATATATAGGTTAATATGAGGTATATGAAAGAATTGTTTAAAACTCACCTATGCTAGTTTTCAAGGGTTCCCCTAACAAATTACTGTGACTTGGTGGCTTAAGACAAGAGAAATTTACTCTCTCAGTTTGGGTAATTAGAAGTCAGAACTTCAACAGAAGTTTTGATCAGCAGAGACATGTCATGCTCTGCTGGAGGCTCTGAAAAGAACTTTTCCTTGCTTCATCCAGCTCCTGGTGGTCCTAAGTATTCTTTGGATTATGGGTTCATTACTCTAGTCTCTGATTCATCTTCACATGGCCTTCTTCTCTGTATGTTACTCTGTGTCCTGTCCTCTTCATTTTTTTTCCTTTCCTCTTCTTTTAGATACCAGTCTTTGGATTTAAGATCCACTCTAAATCCTGGATGATTTTATCCCATTATCTCAATAATTACATCTTCAAAGAAGTTACTTCTTTGTAGAAAGTGAGGAGGAAAGAGATCACTATTTAAGACACTATAATACCTTTTAGCAAATATGCTTGATATTTAGAGAGGATTTATAACCTAACAATTAGGATTCTTAATTAATCTTATACAGAGCTAAGATGCACTTTGGTAGACAAAATGGTAGAAGTTTGAATGGACCTTATTTACATTATTAAAGAAAACAAAAAAATATTTAGGCACATGAACTTGATAACTTTAGGGGCCCGTAATGTTTTCAGATAATTCCTATATGTTCTCAATATACCATACATATGTAACACTATAGTTTATGTACAGTAAAAGGAAAGAGATTGTCTTGATAATCACTTGAAACTTAGACAGATACTAACATTTCAAAAAGTACCACAATGAGTTAGAAGAAGGAGAAGAAGAAGAAGGAGGAGGAGGAAGGGAAAGAGGAAGAAGAAGGGAAAGGAGGAGGAGAAGGATGAGAAGAACAAGAAGAAAGAAAAGAAGAAGGAGGAGGAGGAGAAGGAAGAGGGCTGCATTGGAGAATGTGGAAAATTTAGGAATCTAATAATCTATTCTCTCCCCCCTCTTCTTTAACCTAAGAACTCACAACAATCTCTTTTCACTGAATAAATTAAAACTGAAGACAAGAACATTTCTGAGATTGATATGTATCCAAAAATTTTATAGCCAGTCTTTACACAGATGAAGTCAAGGAACACGAAGAAAATTAATAAAACATGGACAAGCCCAATGACAGTCCTGAAAGCAGACAATCTTCAAAAGGCCACATGTTCTTCTTAGCTGACAATACTACACTTTCTTTTTCATAAGAGTCAAAAAATGTTTTATTATAAAATAAGTTACCATATAAACAAGTAAAACCAACTTCTATTTTAAAAATATGCACTATGGTCACAGATAAATATGGCTTCAACCAAAATTTGGAGGTATTGAAAAAGGGAGCTTCTTTCTAATACATTGAAAAGCATATTGAGTTTAAGAAAATCAAACAGGGCTGAACATGAGGCAACAAAGCCTGGGTGGTCTTATAGCAAACATGCAGAGTCATTGTCTGCAGAGGAGGGACCGCAGTGCTCATGCTCAGGGTGACAAGCACACTAACCGAGTACATACAATTTTAATTTTATATGGATCTATATAACAGTTGATGTTTGAAATTATGTTGAAGTTACTAGAACGGAATTTCCCCTTACCATTGCAAAACAGGAAAATTTACATGAAAACTAGCTTTTAGATAAAAGATAATAATCCCCACAAAAACTCTCACCGCTGGAAGAGGGGAACAGATAAGTAAGCTTGTCTTTCTTCCCAGAGACACCCATTCCATGTTGCTGTGCTTGGCAGGAAGTTTCCCTGAGCTGAGGAATGGACCAGCCTACTGAAAATAAAAAAAGCTACTCAGAGGAAGTGCTCCAGAGACACGCAGGGGCCCTCCGGAGTCTCTGGCTGAATACTAAAATGCGCGTGTACAGAGAAAATCCCCAAGGCCGGGCAAAATTAGCCAACTAACCTAGTGAGGAGCTATTAGCTGAAAAATCTCCAGAACATATGCAGAGCAAGAACACATTTGAATTCCAGCTAACTGTAGTGGAGCGACTACTTTCAACATTTGGATAATTCAATTGAGATCCTGGAGGTCATACCGTGGTGGTAAGTCTAAAGTAGCAGGAGAGTAAAAGCTATACTAGAAGCATCTTAATGGAGTTTAAAATCAAACTTCATAAGAATCAAGGTGATCAGCAAGTAATTTAAGCATTTTCCAAAAAAAGAACCTTTCAACAGGCTTTGAAAAACAACATCATACTCATTCATCAACGTAAACATAATGTCTGGCATCCAACCAACATGTATTAAGCCAGCAAAGAAGCAAGAAAATGTGAACCATAGTCACGATAAAAAAAGCAATCATAGAAACAAAACTAGAAATGACAGAGAGAATGAAACTACCAGGAAAATACTTTAAACAATTATTATAAATATGCTCAAGGGTAATGAAAAACATACAGCAAGAAGAGAAATTGAAACTATCAAAATCATAAAATTTAACTTCTGGAGGCAAAATAACAATGTCTGAAGTTTATAAGAAAATTTGTGGAATGGAATTAAAAGCAAATAAAATAATACTGCAAAGAAGATTGATGAACACAAAGACAAAGAATTGGAAACTACTTTTCAAAGGAGATAGAAGGAAACAATGGAGGCTAGTGAATGGAAATCAGCGACCTAAGGAAAAATATTGAGTAGTCAAATATACATGCAGTTGTATATTTTATATCTTAACATTGGAGCCCCAAGGTAAAATAACAGGTGAGAGGGAGTGCAGAGTATTTGATGAAATAATGGCTGAATTTATTTCCAAGTTTGAAAAGAACCTATAAGCTTGGAGATCTAAGCTTAGTTAAGCTTAACCAGGATAAACACAAGAAAACCACAGGAAGCTGACGACTACTTATAAAGAAAAACAATCAGGTGTGGAGGACCATTACAAAGTACATTGTAAAGGACCACTACAACAATGATAAGAATGACTAACCTTTCATTGAAATAAATGGGAGCTAGAAACGTTTGAAGTACTGAAAGAATATAAAAATCAACTTTAAAATTTTATATTCAGCAAAAATATACTTCATACTTTAAGATACAATGAAGGCCTTTTTCTGACAAGCAAAATCCAAAAGATTTCATCACCAGCTTATGTGCACCATGAAACACAGTAAAGGAAAATCTTCACATTGAAAAAAAAAGATTCTACATGATGGAAACTCAGAGCTTCACAAATAAAAGAAGAGCAACAAAATATTAAATATAACAGTAGATACAAAGTATTTTATTTTGCATTTTTTAAATGATTTTATTTATTTATTTTTAGAGAGGGGTAGGGAGGGAGAAAGTGAGAGAGAGAGAAACATCACTGTGTGGTTGCCTCTCACGCACCCACTACTGGGTACTTGGCCAGGAACTCAGGCATGTGTCCTGACTGGGAATTGAACCAGCGACCCTTTGGCTCACAGGCCAGCACTCAATCTGCTGAGCCACACCAGCCAGAGCTCTTTTTTATTTTAATACTATTAAAATAATTGATCGTTTGAAACAAAAATAATGATGATGAATTGAACAGTTTATAAATATGCACAAACTAAATGCATATAAGCATTAGTGCAAAGAATAGAAGAGGAATGTCAATGTACACTGTTGCCAGATTTTATGTTATATATGGAATTGTATAATACTATCTGAGGGCAGATTTTGATGGTTTAAAAATGCATATTGTAAGGCTTATGTGTGAACAATTGAGAAAATCCCATACCATTTTCCACAGTGGCAGCGCCAGTCCACATTCCCCACAAGGGTACACCAGGGCTCCCTTCTCCACATCCTCACCAGCACTTGTTTGCTGATTTGTTTATGAAGGCTATTCTGACAGGTGTGAAATGACATCTCATTGTGGCCTCAATTTGTACCTCTCTGATGGCTAGTGATGTTGAGCTTCTTTTCACATGTCTATGGACCATCTGTATGTCCTCCCTGGAGAAGTATCTATTTGGTCCTTTGCCTATTTTTTAAATTAGTTTGTTTGTATCTCTGGTGTGGAGTCATGTGAGTTCTTTATATATTTTGGAGATCAAACCCTTTACCGAAGTATCATTGGCAAATATGTTCTCCCACACACCTGGTTCCCTTTTCATTTTGATGATGTTTTCTTTAGCGGTGCAGAAGCTTTTTAATTTGATGAAGTCCTGTTTGTTTATACTTTCCTTTATTTCCCTTTCCCTAGGAGATATATCAACAAAAATATTGCTATGTGGGATATCTGAAATTTTACTGCCTATGTTTTCTGCTAGGACTTTCATGGTATCACAACTTATATTTAAGTCTTATATGCATTTTGAGTTTATTTTGGCATATGGTGTAAGTTGGTGGTCTAGTTTCATTTTTTTGCATGTACCAGTCCAGTTCTCCCAACACTGTTTATTAAAGAGACTACTTTTACTCTATTGTATTTTTATGCCCCTCTTTGTCAAATATTACAACTGAGAGTAATTAGAGAAATTGTACCTCTTTACCTTTCTGAGAACAGGACACCCTCCCTCAAAACCACAGTTAATTTATTAAAATTTGGTAATTTGACACTCGAAAATACCCCTAACTAATCCACAGTTTATATTCCAATGTCTCACCCTTTGCAGATGTATAGTAATGCTCACCCCTGGTTCGGGATACAATCTTGGATCACGCATTTCATTCAGCTGCAGTGTTTCATGAGTCTCCTTTAACCCGGGTAGTTTCCTCATGCTTGGTTTTTCATCACCTTGATATACCTTAAGATTACAGGTTAGTTATTTTATGGAGTGTCTTACATGTAAAGCTTGCTTATTATTTTCTCAAGATGAGAGTCAAGAAATGCATTTTTGTAAGGAATGCCACAGAATTTATATTTCCTTCTCTCCACATAAGAGCAGGAGGCACAAGATTGGTTTGTTCCCTTCTTGCTAACGATGGCTTTGATAATGTGGTCAATGAGGTGTCTGCACATTTTCCCACTGTATATACACTGTTTTTCTCATTGTATTAATATGTAATCCATGAAGATCACAAAACTGTGTGATTATCCTCTTTCTCATTAATCTTTTGCCCACAAATTTTAGCATCAATGATGATGTTCTAATTTATCATGCCTTCTATATTAATGGCATCACACTGTAAGAGCCTGTTCCGTTTCCTCACATTCATTTTTGCATGTATTTATTTACTTATGTAAACATAGGCTTATAGATTCTTTTTCCACACAAGGAGTTGTGTTTATTATGAAACTGCTCCAATATGCTGCTGTTGACAAATTCATTTAATATTCACTTTTCTGGAGAAGTCTTTTTTCCACCATCATTTTTGAAGTACCTTTTTTACTGGATATAGAATTCAATGTTGAGATTTTTTTTCCATGACTTTACAGATACCATTCCATTTTCTCCTGAAATACATTATATTCAAGAAGTCAGCCAAAATATTCACATTTTTGTCAGTGTTCTTGTTGCTTTTCTGGAGGAGTAGGTATTTGGAAGGCCTTACAATGACACTCCAAAGTGCTCCTTGTCCACCTAATCTTGCATTCCATTCAAAGAGGAAATTTTCATCTGCCTCCCAAATAGTACCTGTTGAAGCTGGTCTCATAATGTGTGACCAGCAGAAAGAAGAAGGCATGATTATGACTAGCAAACTTAATTCTTTAATTATAATTAAGTATAATTCCTTGATTCACAAAGCTTTTCTGAGGTGGTGGCCTTCCATGAGACTCAGATCTCTGAAGTCTACAGAGTTGAATGAAACAGGGAAATTGTCCTTTGGAACATCATAGTCATGTTAAAGATATTTAGAAATAACAAATAGACTTCCGGTTACCGGTTCTCCATGTAGAGAGCTTTCAAGTCGCCACTCCATCCAACCACAAATATGAAGCAGAACAGATGGAAAAATCAACAGTTGGAGAGACGGACGTGTAAATACAAGGAATGCCCACTTGCTGGAGCAGAGATCCATAAGCAGAAGCCTCCACAGGAACCAGTGCAGGAAGGTCTGAACTGTGGTTGATAAGTTGCTACAGGCTGAGTATGGACAACTCAGAGAGTTGTAAACACCAGTGGGATAAAGAAGGGCACTGCATAAAGGTGAAGGAATCACTTCTCCAAAAACACATAATAATTCTTAATGTGTGTCCACTTAACAATGGAGCATCAATGTATGTTAGAGAAAAACTGATAGAACTGCAAAGAGAAAGAGATGAATCCACTCCTATCATTGGACACAGCAACAACACCATCTCTGAAAATAGACCAACCCAGCAGGTAGAGTAACAACAGCAAAAATACATTGCAATGGGTGCTACGTGAGGGGTATGGAAAAATAAAAATTACAGTTGTTCTGGGAGGTAGAACATGTGCCCCCAGGGGCCTATTTCTTATTCTGGGTGTAACTCCATTTCTTTATGTAATCTTTTCAAAGTTTACCTGAAAGCTATCTCACTGTAACTTTTATCCAAGACATTATTTGGCCACAAAGAAAAAAAAATTGAATGAAGCAGCAAATGCCAACTTTGGGTTAAACTGAAGCACTAAATAGTGCCTTTGCTTTATCTTATCTATCCAGCTGTTTCACACAGGTGAGCACCTGAAACCCAGACTTCTTTCAGCTGTCGACGGTCACAGCCTTAGGGTTCACGCCAATATACCAGTGGCTACATGATCACCATGGCGAGATAGCCTGACTCATGTTCTGATATTCTAATAAAACAATAAGCCTCACATTTTATGTTTGGAAAAATGTATCCATGCTCTTATGAAAAATTAGCCAAAAAGCTCTCTGTATACTTGCCCAGCTCAATGATTATTCCCTAGATGGAGTAAGTGTCCTCAGCTTTACTATAGTCAATGAATGTACTTAAAGATTTTTAAGTTTCTGCAGTGAAAATCAAAAGTAGCTTGTAAGCCCTAAGTTGAGTTTTAATAGAAGGATGACTTTTGTATTATAGAATATCATGGGAAAATACATTTCATATATTTTTATGAAAATTTCCAGATAATGAATGTTTATCAAGTGAACTCCCTTGGCTCCTCACCAGTAATGTCCATTCAATATTTATGATGTTATATGTCTTATTAATAAATTTAATAATGGATTTCTTTAACTTCAATATGTTCACTGTCTGCAAAGAAGAATAATGTTTAAATGTGAACGCCAGGACATTGAATGGACCCCATTTTGATGCTATCATGAACTTCTTAAAATCAGGTGAAGAGCATACAATTTTACTAGTAGGTGATCCTGTACAAGTTTCTAATATAAGTGAACTAAAGTGCAACGCCAGTTTACATAAATTGAACTATTTTTTTTTAAATCAATTAGAAAATAGCCCTGGCTGGTGTAGCTCAGTGGATTGAGCATGGGCTGTGAACCAAAGGGTCGCAATTCAAGTCCCAATCAGGGCATATGCCTGGGTTGCGGGCCAGGTCCCCAGAGGGGCCATGTGAGAGGCAACCACACATATGTTTCTCTCCCCTTCTTTCTCCCTCCCTTCCCCTCTCTCTAAAAATAAAGAATTTTAAAAAAATCAATTAGAAAATAATAGCAGTTCCTATGCCAACTAGAACAAGAAAGCATACATTATTCTGAAATTCCTTGACTTTGAAATCCAGGGGAATCCAGTCTCAGCCATCTAACTGAGTGTGCAGCTGAGCAAACATGGAACCTCTCAATGCCTTACATTTCTCATTTATATCACATACATCATTGTTCTTAATCCTCAAAAATGATGTGAACATTTAGAAATATATATGTACAAAAATATATTGGGTGGTTTCTATTAAGTATTAGGTGTTATTTTTCCTGCAACACTAATTTATAAATTATTTAGTGCCCATGAAGGCAACTCAAGCAGTGGAGGAAATAGGTTAGGAAATGAATCTATTATTTATGTATGTTGTATACTCATTATTCTCTTGACATTTTCTTCAAGGATGATTCTTTTTGTTCATGTTGAACATGTATTCTTTCTTTTCTCGCTCTTCCATTCACTTTTTGTCATGTTGATAAAGTTTTTAGAACAGAGGAAGAAATTCGCTTTGCCAAAAGTAGCATACACACAAAAGCACACAAGCACGTGCCCTACTTGATGGAATCAACCTGATGTTAAATACTTTGATTTGTTTACCCTTAGCAAAACACAGCTTCCTATGTTGAAGAAAAAAAATGAAATTTGCACTGAATGTCAAATACCTCATGTAGAGCCACTCATTGATGTGTTAAGTGGAAAGGATTGAAGAGCATAAGGATTGAATTTCCGTGAAAAATGTCTGAGTTTAAAAACTGAGGAAGGAAAGCACTTAGAGGACCACATGCTATATCCTGCCAGACCTAAAAGGTTTGAAAAATCTCATGATACAAACAGAGCCGGGACTTCATTTTCTCACTCCCACTACATCAACATGTTATGAAAAGAAAGGAATGATGCTCTACTGGCTTTTTCCAATTTGCCTAATTTCCTTAAGATTCTGAGTCTCCTAATGAAAAATGGAAATGCCACTTAAGGATAAAAATAAAGCATCCCATCTTGTCCTTCAGACCTGGAAATGCAATTCTGTCTTCAGCTTAGAAAACCCACTTATGCCAGGTCACATGGGAGTTTCCCCAGCACCCAGGACATGGCACAGTGCATACCACAGCTGGTGATTCATTAACATTTTTGAGCAAACAAAATATTATGTCTTATAACATACAGCTTAATAAACAAATCATCATGGCATTGATTAGGCATATATTTTTCTTAACCTTCTATATTTTCCACAGCAATTTAACAATTAAAATATGTTTCTAAATGAGAACATCTTTAAACTAGATTTTATATAGTTTATACTACTTACAAATTTCTATAGTCTAGCCTCTTAGCAATTTCAGTAGAAAAGCTTAATTTCATTTACAAAGTACATGAAATTCAAAAGTTTCTTTGAAGTTATAAACAGAAGAGGGTTATAAAGTTGTATGAGAAATCATGAAAATATTTACTGTAGCATTTTCTCAGCTTTAATTATTTTTATAGGCCAGGAAGTCATACTGATAGTTTTAAAGTTTTTGTAGCAGTAGTCACACTTGTGATTACTTTTTTGACCTATTTTTCAGGTGGTTGCCATATGTTTGGCTTCAATACATAGGTATTTTTTGATTTACCTCTCTGTCATATCAATCATTTTATAGTAGAAAAATTTCTCTTAGAGCATACATTATGCCCATCGAATTGTCAGAAATCTATCCACAAAAAGGTGAGATAAAATATAGAGGTGAGTGATATGGTTCAAATGAATGAAAGCAGAATTTAAGTAGATGAATCCAAAGTAAACCGTTTTGAAATTCGTATTAGTCTGATATACATGTATCTGGACCAGTTCAGAGTAAACTGTAGACGTAATGCTACTTTTTGGTGCATGTGTGTTTGAACTCATTTAACTTTGAACAATTCCCAGGCTTCTTTTTACTGCATGAAATTTAACATTTTTGAAGAACGCAAGCATTATTTTTTGGTTTTGGTTTGTAGAATATTCTCAGTTTGAGTTTGTCTGATGCTTCCTTGTGATAAAGTTCAGGTTGTACCTACTGAACAACCCTGCATATAATAAATGTTGTGCTGTGTCCTTCTTAATGCATCTTATAAAAAGCACATGATACAAATTTTTGCCTTTATTGGTCAAGTCAACTTTGATAGGTTGATATAAATGTTGTTTGCTAGGTTTCTTCACTCTAACATCATTTTACCATTTCTAATGGACAAATAATATGTGGGAAAATACATTAAAATTATGTAAGTATACTGTTCCTTGTCAAACTTCGACTACTAGCTTAGCATCCATCTCTGACCCTTTAATTATTCCATGAATAGTTTGGAAATGATTGATTTTGAACTCAAGCATTTCTTCTACATGTATTGGTTGCCATTTCAATAATTTTTAAAAATTCCTTCTTTCTCTTTTTCTCTTTAATTTTTCTTTTGTTTTTTTCCTTTTACTTTCTTTTAATACAGACACAAGAATTTTCTGATTTATTATTTTTGATGTTCAAATTACCCTAGACTTGGGGGGTGAAAGTCCAGTCAAGCTGCTCCTTTGTTCTTATGACATTTCTTTAAGCACTTCCTTAAAAAGTGATAATGAAGACTCAGCCATTTAAATATCTCTGGCAAGAAGAATATTGAGGCAAAAACAATTGAAAATTGAAAAGTACTTCCACAGGAAAAAATCTTGGTATTTTTAAGATATAGGAGGAACTGAAGTGCTACTAAGAGACATGGATGAGGGGGAAATGATATAAGTTGGTGCTGAGAGATGAATAGACAAATAGAGCCTTGGAAACTATAAAAGAGTTGAATATTCATCCAAATGAAGTGAGAAGGCAATGGAAGTATTTAACCCATTGAAAAATATGATCTGATTTACCTTTCCCAGGGTCACTCTGGCTACTACCTAGAAAAGGTAGGTAAACTGGACAAGAGTGAAAAAAGGAGAATAACAAAGGGGCTGTTGCAGAAGCTTAGGGATGTGATCATGGTGGCCTGCACTGGAGAGGCAGCAGTGCGCAGGGAATGAATGCTGCATTTGGGGGCTGTTTTATAAGCATGGATAACATGGCTTTAACAGACTGGGTGACGTAGGGGGTGAGGGAAAGGAAGGATTCAAAATAAGCCCTAAAAGTTTGACCTGAGTCACTAGATGTGTGATTCTGCCAATGATACAATGAAGGTTCCTGCTGAAGCAATCAGCCTTTTTGAGGGGGGAATTCAGAAATTCTGTTTTGGAACGGTTTATTTGGAGTGCATAAGTACGAATGTTAGGTTTGGGATATAGCAATCTGAAACTCACAGAAGTGTCAGTGGTAGAATGATGAACTTGAGAAACATAAACTATACATATTATTTAAACTGGAGGGCTAGGTTAAGTATGAAAAATTACAGTTTCTAAAAAAAGTGAATGTTGGCTGAGTGCCATGAAAGGTTCAAACTGTTATAATTTGCTGGATAAGTTCATCCTTAACTAAGTCAATAATAAAAATTTGAGGCTGGGATGGGAGTAGAAGACAGAAAACTGTACAAGAACAACAATTAAAATAAAATAAAATTTAAGTAAATAAATAGAAATTTGACTCTCTACTCTCTGTTTCTTTTAAGCCCATATTAAGTCTTTCTGAATCTGTTCTCAAAACTGCTCCTGTCTGTTCCTTCTGATCTGTGTGTTGGAATGTAGTAGGGGTGTATTCTCATAACTTTGTAGGAATGCCATCTGGTCCTTGTCTAAGGTGTGTGCTTGTCCTTTGTCTCTGGACTTCAGCCTCATTTTGTAACTAGGTTCAGTCCATGTTTTTTTACTAGTCCCTCTGATCCTCTGGAAGCCTGGTGGTGGCATTAGCTGAGGAATGGTAGCTCCCCTGATCATCTAGCAATTGTTCTAGTACCTAAACTTAACGACTGAGGATAGTGCCTTTGCACGTGAGGGCCTTTCTTCTGACCCGGACCTATTCATACTCACTGTTTCTCAAAACATATCTGATTCTTCACTCTAGGGAATAGAGGAATCTCACCTGCTTTTATCGTAGAGGCTGGCGTGCCCCCACCTCTGTGTGGAAGCATCACCGTCCAACTCTAAGCCTTTCTCCAGCCTTGACAGTGGAAGGTTGTCAGGGATGTAGGAAATTCCTCCACTTTAAAGCTGGCATTCCCCCCAGCTCTTCAAATTTAAGTGAATGATATGTAAAAACCCAGCATTTGGATGTCCAAAAAAAAAAAAAAAAACTCCTTTATTTGATTTGAAAACATGGCTGAAAACATTGCACTTGAGCTTTTGTAAGAGTCTTGTGTCTGGCTCAGTGATGTACTGTCAGGTTCTTCTTCAAGGACAAGGATGTAGCCTCCCCTGCAGGGAGCCGTCTCTCCATCATGGGCTGGCCTGCGTGCCAACCACTGAGGGGGCTTTACAGCCACAGCTCCCTGGGGTTGGCCTGAGGCTTTCTCTGACCTGTGTGGCAAATCCAGTTCTTCTGCCTGAGCCTGCTTCCAAGCTCTCTTTTCCACACGTGTGAGTCCTTAATAAATTTCTCACAGGCTAAACTCTCTCTTACAGAACTCAAACTGGGGCATTTAGTTTGAAGTTCAAAGCTGAGCACTGATCCCCCCACCCCTAGGCTGTGCCTGCCAGCCTCTTATCTATGGCATGAGACCTAATCGCCCCGGCTCAGTCTTAATTGTGAGATGATTTCTGGGAGGAAACATGATTTTTTTTAAATAAAAAATGCTCTGGATGATATTCCAAAACTTTGCCCTGCCCACTCCTTTACTTGACTACATTGACCTCCAGGGAACTGAGGTAAGAAATCTGACTTTTCTTTATGAAAATCCTGTAGTAATTGGTGACTTTCAGGAGAAGATGAGAGACCAAATTCAGGAAATGTAAATGTGTTCAGCCATGTTTCTCATAGCCTTAGCACACCAAACGTCATATCTAAGACAAGTTTTGATAATACCCCTCAAAATTTTCCCTAATCGTGTATTAATAATGTAACACAGGAACAACATTTCAACAATGATGTTTTCCCTCTCTATCCAAAAGACTGTTTCCATGGAGAAACACAGGTATGTTTTATAATTCCCTTTCATTTGCATGTTACATGTGCCAGGACCTTGGGCTGATTTCTGCTTTCTCTGCATGTCAGCGCTCCTGTGTTTGGGTAGGGCAGCCCCCATGAGGTGAGGGAGCCTACCCGGGAGGTGCTGCATAAGCAGCGACACCCCCTGCTCCCAGACCTGCTAGGGAAGGACAGCTTTGGGTCATGAATTATCCAAATTGCCAAAGGCATATTTTCAAGTGTTAGTGTTGGTGAAATCATCTTAGATGGAAAGAGTTCTAAAAAGCATTCTAGACTTCTTTGCTCTCTCTCTCCCCTCTGGACCATTGCCCATGGTTTGGTGGAGGTGCCATATTTAGAATATTAATGATACTAAGGATTTGCAGACTATTTGCTTGAACCCGAGCCATCCCAGGACTGCCTTCCTGGTTGGCCATCTGACACTCCTAATCCTCTTATTTTATGTGACCATGAAGTTTTATTTTCTGATAAAATATAAGTCTAGTTTTAATTTTTAATTATTTTTTATTTTGACATGCAAAAAAGCTATATATATTTAATGTATGCAACTTCATGAATTTAGAGCTACATATACACGTGTGAAACTGTCATCTCAATCTCTGCCATTAAATGTTATTTTTTATTATTTTTTGGTATAAGAATATTTAACATAAGATCTGCCCTTAGTCTCCAATAGAGTATGTTTAATTATATTATAGACCCTGTGCTATATGATAGCTCTCCAGGACATATATTTTGCAAAACCAAACTTTTTTACTGATACTTCCCCATATTTTCCTCCCACAACAAATAAGGAAAATTACATGTTCTGTTTCCCATACTTTACTTTTCTCTCTGAGTTTATTTTTTTTCTGAGTTTGACTGTTTCTTATTCCTCCTGTAAGTGGTGTCATGTAGTATTTGTTCTTCTGTGTCTGAGTTACTTCACTTAGCATAATATCCTCCAGGTTCATCTATGTTATCACAGTGGCAGGATTTGCTTATTTTTTTAAGGCTGAATAATATTCCTTTTTAAGTATGTGAATACTATATCTTCTTTATCCATTTATCAATTAAGGGATGTTTGAATTTCTTCCATATGTTGGCTATCATGAATAAGCAAATAGATAAGAATAATGGGCAAAATGATCTAAAATGTTTTAGACTAGTGCTCTTGCCTTTGTTTGATCTGGGTATCTCTGATTTATAGCCCTCTCTATCATTGATGCCTTCATCATATAACAGCTTCTCCAATATTACCTTCAACCTTCCTTTACTACTTGCTCCACACCCTTATTTTTGATGCTTCTTTCCTACCTGCCCCAAAACCAGAGGAAAGGGGCATCACCAGTTGTGACTCACCCCAAAACCAGAAGAAAGGGGCACCACCAGTTATGAGTCATCCACAAGTCATTTACCATATATCCACAGGCTTCTAAGCTGTTATTATTGGGTCTACTCTCCGATCTCCCAATTCTCATGATTTTACAGTTTTTCTGATGGTGGGCAAAGTTTCAGAGAAGCAGAATTACATCCCATTTCCCATACTTTAATTTTCTCTCACATAACTCTCTTTTGACAGGTTGCACATTATTACTCCCTAAATCAATGGGTTCTGGTATCAGATTTTCTCACACTTAATGTACTACAATGTACCCTTCTAGCACCATGGAGTTGGGAGCAAAGGCAACAGAACAAATCAACACAATGACATAAAACCGTACATGGGCAAAAATCACATCTCCAGAAAAATGCACCTGGATGCCATGGCCGTCCATATCCATTCATGTGCCTACATTTGCCACGCCAGTGTGTGTTACTTGATACACTTGAGGTCAGGGTCACCCTTTGTTTCAAGCAGTTGGCACCAGGTTTATTTACTCATAGTTTTTAGCAAGGCTGACTTCTAGATGTTTCTGACTGTCAACGTTTTATCAGGGACTCTTTATTCTTAAAGCTCAAATCTTTTTTATACCCATTTCTAACTCTGGACCCAAATATATACATGTTCCTTGTATAAGCTTGCTGTGGACATTCACACTTTGTAAACTTTGTTTCTCTGAAGTGCTATCATGTACACCAGGCCATCATGTACTCTAGTATTCATCTAGTAACACCCTGCAGTATTCTTTTCTGAGACTCTCAATTGTTTTTTCTGTTGTGTGACTTAAAGACAAGCCTTAAGTCTTCAGTTCTTCAAGTATCCCCAATACTTTTTTGCCTGATTGCATTTTATTTATTTTAATCACTTTGAATATGTTAGGTACGTGCCATGCTGATTATTCTGTCCAATTTCCAGTATAGTCTCAGCCGGGACATTTTATTCTTCTAGTTTCTCTTTCTCACTTATTTCACACTTTTTTTGTTTGTTTGTTTTCTTGTCTATACAGTTTTTGGTAGGACATGCTGTTTTGGAGCAGAATTTTTATAGAAAATGGTCCTTGTAAAAATATATCACATTTTATTCATGATAATATTTTGCATTTGTTTTCAAAAATGCCTTCTGTATTTAAACCCATTCCTCACTTAATTCATCTTTTTTTTTTTCTTATTTAGACCAACAATGGTACAAAGTGTAAAAGCACATAGGATGCAAGACACTAACCTTCCCTATTTTTCATTGTTGTCTTCCAAAGCACAAGCGTCAAATGATTAAATGTATTTATTCCACTTTGATTAACAAACAAGAGTCCAGGGTCTATGGTGTGTGAGTTTTCACACCAGATTCTGGGAATCGAAAGATAAAACGCAGCTTCTCCAGGTTTCCCTGGGAGGGAAGATCACTGTGGAGAAAGCGGGGGGCAGTGCACGAGACCCTCATTGCCACAGACATTTTAACTACCCTTACAGGGGTCAGCACAGTTTGTTGGTAAGTCTGGTAGTGGAGGGTTATGTAAATCAGAAGGGATGAGCGTCTCATTATTCTTCCTGAATGTACTGCCACCTGCTTTCATTCCATTTTGCCTTTTTGTTGAAAGATATCCAAGTTTCCGAAGAAAAAGATATGCTTGATTCTAACTCAGGGACCAAAATACTGTCATTGAAACCAATTTACAAACTTACTTATACCACTTTTGTTCCTCTTGCCTTCTCATTTTCATTTACTTAGGAGCTGCATCAATTCAACAGCAAGCTCACAGCTTGGGTGGACAGTTTACCTTCTGCTGTCCCCGAGGCTTGCCTGATCTCAGCGTGTTTTTCCAAGAGTGACATGTCTTAAAATGAAAGCCCATTATACTATTTTATGGTAAAAAGTAAATAATGCTTAACATGTTTCATATTCATCAGAATAATTTCCTTATGTTTCCCTCATGTGGCCATGGGGAATTTCTTTCACACTACAACCTGTTCCCTGGCTTCACAAACACTGTCTAGCTCCCAGGCCTTTCTGACATCAGCAGTCTGTTCCATTGCTGCTGAAATAATACTTTTCAAGGAAGGAAATATGTGCTGGTTTATTCTTTCACTGTTTCATGTAAAAAGCTCTAATTGTACATAATGGAAATTATACATATATGTGTATGATATATATTATATATACACACATATGTATATATGTGTAATATATGTGTGTATGTATATATATATGGGGAGCAGAACTTTCTCAGGTATCATCTTTTTCTTTTCTATTGTCTTGTCAGTCTAACAAAATGTTTTCAGAACATGAACTTAGTGCTACTTAGATTCCAGCTAAGATTCGTGCTATTGCCAGTGTACCAAATTGACCTTTACTGGGGAGGGTTTGAGGCAGTCCTATCTTTTAAAACCCAGTGTATCACGCAGTGGTCAATTCAGTTTTTGTGAACCATCCAGAATGGACTTTGTATCCTCCAAGATGCTTTGAAAAATGATCAACACCACCCATCACTTTATCTTTGGTATTTTATGATCTTTTGAGATTTAAAACATGGCGTGATGCGCACTGCATATGAAAAGGCAGCCCTTTATGGTAGAACTTATTACCAAATAACTTAGAAACATCAGGAGTATAATACTGACTATTCTTTGGCAGATTTTTTTCATAATGAATATACGTGAATTAGTTACACTATTGGCAGGGCCTTAAAAGGGCTATAATTTAGAGGTCAGACATGTCTTGCGTTGTAGACTTTGGAATAGCATGCAATGAGGTGAACAGTTTATTATGAAGTTTTAACAGAGTTATTAAGCATTCAGAAGACTGATTCCTTTCATGCCCTTGATAATAAATTCACTTTTCTCATGCAGTCAATTCACTTGAGATTCGTCTCCTCATAAACCTTGTAGTAAATGTTTAACCTCAGATTTCAAATGCTATAGTACTGTTTATGATAATAAATATTATCCCTGTGGGATTGTGAATTTGGTGATCATACATAGTGCTCTAGTTAGAGACCTTACCTCCCACATGCAATATATGAAGGTCTTGTTAAAGTATTTGATTACCTAAATTTATCAAAATTATTTTAATTAGACATATAAACCCTGCATTTCTATGCACAAGGATGAAGTTTTTCTAGCCTCAATATGATTAACTCTTAGAGAAAATCATGATTGAACAAATTCTTGAAATGTAGCCTTCTCTATGTTTTAGTAAGTGAGGGTGAATTTTACTGTTGGATATTTTAACATCTAATAAATTCTATGAACATTTAAGAGTATTTTGATTTGAAATAAAGTTGTTTTTTTCTTTTCCTTACTTCTAAAAAGAATGTCACAATTTTGGCTTCTAACACAAAACCATGAAGCTTTAGATAAAGTTTTTGGTTAAGGAAGCAGGAAAATAACAACCAAAAAATGGGTAGCATTCTTATATGGTCTAAGACTTTCATGTACATATGGAAGTCTTAGACCATCAAAAGGAATTAATATATTCAAAATTAATCCTTGTAATGCTGATAATATTTACAAAGTCTATAAAACAAATGCCCTAAAATTTACTACAGATATAACCTCATTAATAGATAAACAATTATAAACTGTGAGAAATAAAATTTAATTCAAAACATGTATGCCTTGAATGCTTATTGGATGCAAGCACTGATGAGATGCTGTATTATAGTGAAATGAGAGGTGACCCGACATGTGAAAATAGCACAAATAATCGCATTTTATTAAAACACACAAAGTAAAAAAAAAGGCAGTAAGATAAAGGTTTTTTATCCTGCTCTTTCTCTTTGTTTAATGTAGATTTCCAGAGGGACTCTGTGTCACAGCCAGTCACACAGTCAGGGACATCCTGACTGCGTCCATCCTGGCATTAACTGCCCATGACAGCAAGGGAAGGGAATGCTGTAGTATGTCATGCTTGCAATTAAAGACTCTAGCCCAGAAATGACAGGTGTCATTTCCACCTAAAACTCACTGGCTAAAATAATCCCACAGCTACTCCTCACTTGATAGGAACAGGGACACAAAATCTTCTTATGAACTCAGAAGGAGAAAAAACTCCAGTGAGTGCCGGTAACATCTGCCATACACACAGGATCAATAGACTCCATCCTAGAAGTTAATCAATCCAGGCAAACATGGACATGAAAGCCATCACTAAATCATTTATGTGAGGATGTAGTTTTTAATGACAGTAAAAGGAACAAGGAGACAGTTAATTTTGAACTTAACCCTCACAAAAAGATAATGTTAATGAAAAAGAAAAGGTACGCCTGAGGTGAAAATATGCGTTCCAGATGGAGACAAAGACACTTGAATTTTCACGGTCTTGCTGCCTCAGGAGATGTATCTTTCTTCCTCACCAAGGAAGACAATCTCTGCCACCCCACCGTGCCTCTTTTGTTTAAAAGCTGGCATCAGTGTTTCCTTTACTTTATCAAAATGATGATGCCATTCTCAGGTAGAATGCATATTTCAGACAGCAGTTTTTAGATAAAACAAATATGGGGGAACCGATGAACTATAATTGGGAGTCTTTATGGCTATGATTCTGTTGTGCTGTTAGTCATTTTCTGGAAATTAGAAGCTATTGAGATGGATAGTAAAGACTTTTAACCTGAACTGAATCAGACTCACCCCCATGCAGTCTATAAACTCTATGTTTTCTCTCTTTAAGAGATCAGCATTTCCTTTTCAATATCTCCATTAACAACACATATAAATGTAAGACATTGACTTCAGACACAGAGTGTTAGAGTTGGAAGTGTCTAGGGAGAGACATTGCCTTTGGCATCTCAAAGCAGCAGAACAAGAGAGGAAAAACTGATATGTGGTGAATAGAATTGTGGTCAGCAAATACGAAGGATCCCATGTGAAGAGTAAGGTTGCAATCAGAAATGATGGCAAAGGAAATGATGGGGAGGCCCCACAGTGGAGGGTGTGAGTATGGACTGTAATCAGACTGCCTAAGTTTGACTCTCAGCTGTAGTGACCCTCTCTCTGTGTCTCACTTCCTTCATCTACAAAGCGAGGATAGAATGATGATCAAAAAGAGAAGTGAGGGTAACCAGCTTTGTGTAAAACTACCTGCAGGCTATGGTGCTTGTGGGTTCAAGGGTGTAGACTCAATCTCCAGAAACCTATGTCATTTTACTCCTTGCTGCCTAAAATGCTTCCACATCAAGCTTCAGACTTTAATACCCATTTAGTACATCCATTAGGATGTACTAAAGATTCAGGGCATAGAACCAAAGATTCAGGGCATAGAGGATGAGAAAAAAGTTTAGGGCAAATGGTACTAAAAATAGGAGTAAGACAAAATGAACAAACAAAATACAATGCGCTCAAGAGAAGAGAGTTGGTGCAAGTCAGAAAATGAGGCTAGAGGTGCAAGTTTTGCTAACACACGAAGTACACCATGTACACCGAAAGCGCCTGGAGATGAAGAGTTTCAACTCTAGCATGATATCTCATACTTGTTTCTGTTATACATTGCTAACCAGGTCACTATATTTTATTCACTTATTCAGTATTATAAATATTATTGTTATGAATCTCCTGGTGTATAAAGTTTTTTAACTAATACTCATGATTATTGTCTCAGGGTAAGTGATTACTTTTTATCTTATTATTTTCTCAATTGTCATCTTGGGCTGATGTATACTATAAACATTTTTCTCTACTGCATCTTTTTCCTCTGACTGATGTGTTAATTATTCTCCAAAAATGTGAGTTTGGGGGCCTCAGTATACGAGGTATGTTTGGAAAAAGTCCAGCCACTGTTAATATAACGAGAATAGTGTGTGTCACATCAAGGTGTGAACAATGACGACTTCACTGTACTTGTCAGAGGGAGAGGTAGATGCCCTTGAGTGACCATGTATACTGTGTAGCTGTTACATTCAAGATGTTTGAGTGAGTGGAGCAATAAATCTGCATCAAATTTTACATTAAGATTTAACACTCCTCTGCAGACACTATTTTGATTATTCAGAAGGCTGCAGCTGTTGGCAACTGGTGATTGGCAGCTTCATCATGACAATGCCCCCACTCATGGATCATGTCTCGTGCAGAGTGATTTGGTGAAATGTCAGATCACCCAGGTGACTCAGCCCCCTCCTACAGCCCAGATTTGGTGCCCAACAACTTCTGTGGGGGTTTTTTTCCCCCAAAACAAAATCACCTTTAAAGGGGAAGAGATTTCAGACTATGAATGAGATTCAGGAAAATACAACAGGGCAGCTGATGGCAATTGGGAGAACTGTGTAAGGTTCCAAGGAGCCTACTTTGAAGGGGACTGAAGTGTCATTGTCCTATGTGTAATGTTTCTTGTATCTTGTATCTTCTTCAATAAATGTCTCTATTTTTCATATTACATGGCTGGATACCTTCTGGACAGACCTTGTACTTCTATATTCCAATCTCGATGATCTAAGGTCACAGAGCCTCCATGATGGGCTAAGGTCCCCCTCACATAATCGTATAACCAGAGGAGTTGGACCTCATATAATGAGCAGGTTTTGATTTATCTTATTTGGTTTGTATGATATTTAAAACAACAATACTATGAGATATACTAATATTTTATATAAAATTTGCTAAATAAGAAGTTCTTTTTTAAAAAATTATTTATTTATTTTTAGAGAGAGGGGAAGGGAAGGAGAAAGAGAGGGAAAGAAACATCAATGTGTGGTTGCCTCTTGTGCATCCTCTATGGGAGAGTTGGCCTACAACCCATGTGTGTGCCCTGACTGGGAGTCAAACCAGCGACCCTTTGGTTCACAGACCCATGCTCAAACCACTGTGCTATACCAGCCAGGGTGAGAAACATTAATGTTGATTGCAACAAAAGAATCTTGGCACCTAGATTGTTTGTGTATTTGTATTACCTTGCTTGACACCTGTGTACATAGGAATTTTAGACCATTTTGCCTTTCTGCCGGTAAATCACCATCCATAAGGGAGAGGGATTGCTATGTGCAGCACCTATTCACAGTTCTTTGCCACTGACTAGACTGTAAGCTCCATGAGAATGGTGGACATACCTGCTTTGCCCATCACTAAATGCTTACTTCAGCAAGCATCTAGCACATAATGAAAACTAAGTGAGTATCTGTTGAATAGTTTAATTACTTAATCTAGGCTGATTCCTATTTGTTTCTACTATATATCTTGTCTTAAATTCTGAACAGATGTATGCATGTTTCTTATTTCTGTCCTCATATGCTAAGTATAAATAAAAAGTAGAAAGAAGGACCCTAGGGACCCAGTTCTTGCCACCATATTGTACAAAAAGCTTTTATAACATGCTAAATTATAGTGACACTAATATTAAACTTAAAAGTGTGCCAAAATGTTCATCCAGATGAACCCAGTGAGTTCTTTCCTAACTTACTCACTGTAGTCAGTATTACCTTTAAGACCATGGTTCCATGGAGCCTGTGTAACAACCTTATCCCCACTGCTATCTGCAAATACCAGCTCCTCAGCGGTTTGTGCCAGTCCTGCAGACAGGACCTTGAAACATCCACTTTTCTCTTGCCAGCTTTTCCACACCTACTTTTTCTCAACTAGATTAATTTTCACATCCCTTCTCACCTAGCTAATTACTAAGCACTATTTACAACTGGTGTAAGTATGTATTATCAGAGGAACCCTCAGTGACCCCAAAACCTGGCTGAAATGCTAACTGCTGAATCTCCTAACAATCACCCTGCACATACCAATTTTTACTTTGGTTTGGACTTTTCTGAATATTTGCTTGCCTCCCCAGTTGGCCTATACACTTGCATTGTGCAATGAGTGTTAGCCATTATTATGTCCCTGGTACCTTTGCATAGCACGTGATATTTATAGTGCCCAATAAATATCAAATGACAGTGGATGAGGCACATTGATGTCCTATGTTGTATTACCTCCAGAGGCACACTATCACTTAATTTAAATGTTCATCCTGTGATTTATAGTCATTGTTAATCAATGCCATTCTACTGGGTAAAGCCTACATGTGAAGTTAAATAGTCCCTGAGAGAATATTATCTAGACACACAATAGGAAAAATGAAATACTGAATCTGTGCTGATATATATGCAGGTAGATTTTGAAGAGGATTGTTTAACTGGAACTATACATTAATTCTTCAGGTAATTCTTTTTTTTCCAGTTTTTATATTCAATTGATATTGACACATAACATGTGTAAGCTGAAGGTATGCATGTGATGATTTGATACAGATATATATTGCCAAATGATTACAGCAATAAGATTAGTTAACCCCTTCATCCCCTCACATAACTACCATTTTTCATGTGTGGTGATAACATTAAAGACATACACCTTTAACTACTTGGAGGTACATAACTCAATATTGGTAATTACAGTCACTGCAGTGTAACCTAACCTTTCTCTCTTATGGCTGCATGTGCACCTTGACCAACAAGTCTCCATTTCCTCCATTCCCAGACCTTAGTGCCAACAATGTACTTTTATATTTCTATGAGTTTGCTTTTTTCCCGGATTTCACATATAAGTGAAAACACACAGTGTTTGTCTTTCTCTCTCTGACTTATTCACATGGCACAGTTCTTCAGGGCCCATCCATGTTGTGACAAAAGGCGGGATTTTCTTCCTTTTTAATGGCTAAATTATATCTGTACATGGAGAGATACACATATGTTGCATTTTCTTTGTCTGTAGCAGTTCACCTGTTGATGGACGCTGAGATCACGCTCTACTGGCTACTGAGAATAATACTGCAATGACACAGAGTTTCAGTTATCTCTTTGAGATAGTGATTTCATGTCTCTCATATATGTGCCCAGGAGTACAATTGTTGAACCATATAGTATACCTAAATTAAAAATTTAAAAGAACCTTCATATTCTTTTCCATAGTGGCTATCCTGATATACATTCTTACTAATAGTGCGTAAGGCTTCCCCTTTTTTCTACATCCTCACCAATGTTTGTTTCCCCTTGTCTTTTTTGATAATAGACAGTCCAAAAGGGTTGAGGTAATATCTCATTGTGGTTTTAATTTGCATTTCCCTGATAATTAGTGATGTTCAGTATCTTTTCATGTGCTGTTTGGCCAGTTGCATCTACTCTTTGGAAAATGTCTGTATAAGTACTCTGCCCATTTTTAATCAGTTCTTGTTTTCTGTTATTGAGTTTTATGAGTTATTTATACCCAATTTGTTAAGAGTTTTTTATCATTTAAATGATATTGTCAAATGCTTTTTTCTGCATCAATTGAGATGATCATACAACTTTAATCATCCATTCTATTGAGGTGGTGCATCACATTTATTGATTTGCTCATGTTGAACCATCCCTGTATGCCAGGGAGAAACACTGCTTGATTATGCTGTATTATCTGTTTATTGTGCTTTTGCATTGTTTTGTACTTGGGTAGGCCAGGAAGCTTGGTCTTTGTGATCCAATCTCATGTGGGAGTAGGTTGAAAGCCTGGGTCCATATTAGCAAGACTTGTATTGGTCCTAGCCAGGAAACTGGGTTCATGGATGTTTGCCTGGACCCAAGGTTCATGTAAGTTGATTGAGAGCTTGGGACCGCAGGAGCTTCCCAGGCCTTGGGAACCCATTAGGGGTCCAATTCCAGGCCCCTAGAGCCATAGAAGCCAGCAAGTGCTGGGTGAACTAGGATCCCAGGGTGGCAGAAGTCTGCTAGGAGTTTAGAGCTTTGGAAGCCAACCAGAGTCTGGGGGTGTGGGGAGGGGGGGAAAGTAGGTTTATGGAAGTTGCTGGGAGCCTGGGGCCCCAAGAGTCACCCAGGTCCCAGGAGTTGGCTGGCAGCATAGTCAGCAGACTGGAAGCCTGGGATTGCTAAAGTCCTCCAGGGACCCAATGTCATGGAAGTTACCTGAGGCTGCAGGAGCTGACAGGTGCCAAGGTGAGCTGGAGGACTGGGTCCACAGGAGTCCACAGGGAGTCACTGGGGCCATGGGAGCTGGTGTGATACAGGAGCAGGTTCTCTCTGAGGTCTACAGTGAAGTCAGGTACTCACTTCTCTCTCCTTCACCCATAGGACAGCTATCCATCTCTGCACTGAGCTGCCTGAACTTGGGGTTAGGTGCCATGGGGGGTAATATGAATCTATCTTTTTTACCCTCCTTAATACATCTTGTCTTATTTCTATGCTCTACCTGGGTGCTATAATCCCTCACCTGGAATCCTTAGCTCTTGTGAATATATTTTCATGTGTGGATAGTTCTATAAATTGATGTTGGGGGAGGAATGAAGATGAGTGCTAGAAACTTCTATGCCACCATTTTGCTAATGACTCCTCAGACAATTCTCAAGGAAAAAAACATTATCAAGACATAAAAGTATTGCAATTAGTAATATAACTGATGCGAGGATTCTTAAATTAAAGGATCCAAATAAGCAACATACATATTAAGAACATGAATATAGTAGTGCTTTCTAAAATTAATGGAAAATGAGGCTTGATGAATGGGAATTTTTCCCATATCCTAATAACCAAATAATTGAAGATATATTTTAAGGCAAAGCATGTATGCTTTACAGTGGATAAAACAATGTAGAACACCTGTGATTGTGTTATCTTTCCTCCAACTCGGAGATCTTATACACTCATTGAAATAATTATTGTAGGGCATATAAAGCAATCACTCTCACAATATGATGTGCAGTGATTGCATAAGAGAATATGAGCATCTTTAGGGCACTTGCCAAATTGACCTTTTCACCCATTACAAAGAGAAAAATATTTAAGCAAGTATCTGTATATAAAGTACATAGAACATTGTCTGGCACAAGAGATAGTAGCTTTTAGTATTAGTATTTATCATCATCATCCTTATCATTATTATTATTATTTGTTTCTCTTTGATTTGGCTGATAAAACTTGCTCCTCTTAAATAACTTATTGAATCACCTAACAAAATCATGGTTCTGCCAATGACCAGCCATGTGGCCTTGGGTACTTCAAACTTCAATGTGTCTCAGTTTCCCTGTTTTCAAAATAAAGATAGCAATATTATTTAACTCATAGTATTGATGGAAAGGTTAAATGAGATAATATTTACTATTGACCACAGTTTCTAACACATTTAAGTGTTCAAGAAAGGTATTTGGTTATTATTAATGTTAGTTTTTCCATTCTTTTTTGAAAAATAGTAGAAAACAATAAATGGTAGTTACTATTAATAGGAATAGCATATTTATTAGCAGAATGAACTGCTGAACCTTCTTAAGGAAGGGATATGGAGTTAATAATAGTAGTCATTATTAAGTGAGGTCATGAAAATGGTCATTGTAACCTAAAGATGGGAGGGGTCTAATAAGGTTGAGTTGTCCCTTTATTACTGATGTAGAAATTCTCATCCAATTGATGAGGCTATTCTACCAGCAAGAGTATCCTTTTGCTCAGAAAATAATCCCGTAAGACAGACAAATTGTAGGTAACTAAATGAGAGTCCTAGAAATGTCAGTGGGGGTGGAAGGGAGCCCAAAGATTTTGAAACACAATAAGTGAAAAAAAAAAAAGTGACGGTCTGTGCTGGATGGAGAAGAAAGTAATACTGTCACATGGGGAAGAGATGGAAAGCATTTCTGGGAAGTAAAGGCCCACTGATGATATCAGGCAGCTGTGTGGAGCCCGGGAGACCATGAGGAGTGTCAAGACATCAACATGAATAAATTGGAGGTCAGGGGATCACTCTGCTCATCAGTCAGTGTCACCAGTGATGAATGTTTCCAGGGGAAAGGTCAGTGGATGAGCGGTGACAGGAGGCTCTTGGAATACTGACACATGATCATTAAACCTGTCCTGTCAGTGAGCTAGGGCCCACATCAAATCAGAGCAAAGATTCCAAGAGTTTTAATAAGCTGAAAATATGGATCAAAATTAAATCTTTCTACTGAACTCTTACTTTTATATAATTTACATGAAAATGACAAATGCTGTTTCATAACATACTTCATTTTTTTAAAAAATAGGTACATCATATCTAAAAAAACTGCAAAATAAGCCACCTTTTTTTTGTAATTATTTAGATATTTCTGATGAAAGTAAGCTTGTAAAGAAAGCTATAATGAGTGAGTTCAATCTCAGGTCAAGAGCTTTTCTGACCAGATATTAAGCAAGGCTCATTTTTTAAATGGGTACATGATATTTGTATGAATTGGACTGATTCAGTTTATACAGTCTGAGTGGATGTATTAACTCAATTTCAGATGAAATGCAAATACATGTTTCAGGCAAGGCAAGATGATGAGCCCAAAGAGCGGGAATGACACAGACCCAGTTCTAAGAATCGTTATTACCTGTGCAACTCAGTCTATATTACTTAATTTTTCTGAGGCATGGTTTCTAAACCTGAAAAATGGGGACAATAAATCCTATACAGTATTTGCTGTTATAATTAAACTAATGTATACGGAGTAGCTAATAAATTGTGTTAGGTCAATAAATATGTGTGGTGTATATGTATATAAATCACAGAATTTGGCCTTACGTCATTTTAAATCCTAATACTACCCTTATACACAAAAATCATTATTTCAACAAATATCTATCAAGTCTCTTAGGTGATAGAGATATAGCAGTGACCCAAATAGTCAAAGTCCCAACCTTATAGAACCAGTGAGAGGGAGAGAGATGATAAACGAGTATGCTAATATATCAAGGTGAGTGAGATGAAGGGTGCCCTCAGAGCAAAGACAGGAAGAATTGTAACTTTAGGAAAATGTAGTCAGTTGTGATTTTAGAGGGTGTGGCCATCAGTGAAAATATAAGCTATGTGTGAAGACATGAAAATGAGCGAGGGAGCCATGCATGCAACAGGAGAAACACAATCAGGCAGAGGGAAGAATCCCTCCAAAGGCCTTGACTTGGGATGTACAAGGATCACAGTGTGGCTGAAGCCAAATGAGCAAGAGTGACTGTCCTAAGGGAAAGGGGCTTTGCTTTGTCCTAGAAGGGAGATGGGAAACTCTTGAAAGTTACAAACAAATCAGAGACAGGGATTGGCTTACTCTTTTAGATACTGTTTTAAACATGTCTTCAGGAATCTCTATTTAAATTTCCCATAATAACTAATGAAGGAGTTGCTATTCTTATTGCCATTATTCAGGCAAGGAAATGGAGACGCAGAGAGGTTAGGGGCTAGACCAACGTCACATGGCTAGGTAGTGGTTGAGTTAGGTGTCAGACCCAGGCTAGTTCCATGACACCTGCTTCTTTTGTTCATTTTTGGTTGTGTCCATGCTAGTTTTTGCTGTGTCTAATCCACACCCTTGCTCTATGATAATATTTTCTGGTTTTTTGTTTTCTGTTTTGTAGTCACTATTTTCAACACATTTTCACATTGTAGCATCTTACTGTGAAGTGCTTATTTATTTTAGCTTAGAATCTTCACAAATTCTAATCTTCAAGACATGTTCTTTAGGAAGGTACAATTTTCCTCAGGTTGTCTTGTATTCCTTCCAGGCTATATTTTTCCCTAGTCATTTATTTTTCTATGTCATTTCCTATGTTATTTTCCTCTACTTTATTACTCTGTTCTTTCCATGGTCCCTCTAATCCTCTCTTCTTTTCTTCTTCCTAACTTCTTTCCTTTTTTCCTGACTTCCTAAGTTTTTACCTTTCTGCTTCTTTTTTTTTTTTCTGCTAAAATAATTAGGAATTTCCCAAGTATTATGACCAAAAGCATTTGGTCATATCCAGCTCCCCTTTTTTTCTCTGTTTATTCATCCTAGGACAGAGTCCCTCTCATTTTCTGTGGCTCACCACCCCAAAAGATGATCTCTGGCCGCAAGTGTCCGAAAGCTTATTGGAACTACACCACCTCAGGCTCTGCCTGCAGATCTGCAGTTCTGCTGAATCTGCAGGTGATCCATGGACACATTTATGTCATAGAAACACTTTTCCTGAATAACAGGAGACATTTCATAGGGCTTATTAGCCTTAAGATACAATCTCCTTTCTAGATTTACAGCTGCAGGAGGGTTCCATTGAAAAGACTGTCCTACAGCCAGCATCCCAGAGAAATCTACCAAGGTAACAGAGTAGGATTCCTCAGCCACTGCCTTCCCCAAAGATCAAGATTAGCTCACCAGGAACACAAACTGTTCTGGGAAAGCTTAAATGTCTGCTTTCAGCAACCCAATGGAACAGAAAGGGAAAGAATAATGACATAATCTTATAGGTAGAAAATCCTGAACATTCCACCAAATAACTCAGTAAAGCTTCAGGATACAAAATCAACATACAAAAGTCAGATGAATTTCTATTCACTAATAATGAACTATAGGAAAAAATTCATTTACAATAGAATAAAAAACAATAAAATAGTTTGGAATGTACTTAACCAAATGAGTGAAAGATCCATATACTGAATGCTATCAGATATTGATGAAAGAAATTGAAGGAGACACAAATAAGTGAAAGGATATCTCATGCACATGTATAAGAACAATTAATATGGTTACAATACTATTAATATCCAAAGACAATATCCATAGATTCACTGTAATCTCTTTGAAAATTCCAATGCATTTTTCATGAAAAATAGGAAAAGAACTATCCTAAAATTCATAGGGAACTAACCACAAGAGACTGCAAATAGTCAAAGCAATCCTGTGAAAGAACAAATATGGAGACGTCACACTTCCTAATTTTAAACTATACTACATAGCTGCAATAACAAAAAATTATGGTACTGGCATAAAAACAGATACATTAACTAGTGAAGCAAAATTGAGTACCTAGAAATAAGTCCATGCATACTTAAGCAACTAATATTTGACTATTCCCCATGCAAAAGAATGAATTGAATGCAAAAGTTCCCTGTCTTGCACCACTCACAAAACTTAACTCAATATGGATTAGGGACTTAAACATAGGACCTAAAACCATAAAACTCTTATAAGAAAACATAGGAAAAACCCTCCTTGACTTTGGTCTTGGCAGTGATTTTTTTGTAATAACACCTAAAACACAAGCCATAAAGGCTAAAATAAATGGGATGGCATAAAACCAATAAGCAGGATCTTGTAAAGGTATCTGCTTCCCCATGTTCATGATAGCATTATTCACAATAAGCAACACTTGGAAACAACCTAAGTGTTTGCCCACAGCAAATGGGGACCAAAAATATGGTATGCACACATGCACACACGTGCACACACATACACACGGATACTATTCAGCAATAAAAAAATTAAAAATTCATGACATTTGTGACAACATGATTTAAACTGAGACACTATTTTAAGTGAAATAGATCAGAAATAGAAAGACAAATACTGCATGATCTCACTTGTATGCGGAATCTAAAAAGCCACATTCACACAGAAGCAGAGAGTAGAATGGTGGCTGCCAGCATCAGGGAGGTGGGGGAAAGCAGGATGTGTCATCAGTCAAAGTGTGAAAATGTCCAGTTTAAGGGGAGCAAGTTCTGAGCCTCTAATGCACAGCATGCTGACTCTGGTATACTTTGGAAGTTGCTACCAGAGTAGATCATAAATGTTCTCACCATAGCAACAGCAAAATGGTAATTATCTGAGGTAAAAAATGTGTTAACTAATCTTATTGTGGTAAACACTTCTCAATACATATGAGTTTCAAATCATCACACTGTACACTCTGATCTTGCACCATGTTACCTGTCCTTATAATTCAATAAAACTGGTAGGGTAGGGAGAATTTATTTAAAGGAGCCTTTCTAAATAAAAATGGGACCATTTCCACCCCCACGTCCTCATTTTGTACACACAGAAACAGGAATTTCCTAAGTTACACCCCACAGTCCACACTACTAGAATGCTTTCATTTTTTGTATCCCTGATTATTTTTTTTCTGGAAATGCATGCTTTAAGGATGTAATAAGCCAATTAGTTCCTTTCTTTAATCCTCCTTCCATTCTGATTTTTTTAATGGAAGCCGCTAAATATTCTTAGAACAATATTACTGATGGAAAGGAAGAACACTCTATTTAAAAAAAAAAAGTCCATATAGTTCTTCAGTCTCTTGAGACAAGGGCAGAAAATATAGAAGAAATAATATGTCCTTTCCCTCCTTTTAGCCCAGCTGTGCTTCTTAGGTCACTGCTATCATTAGAAAATCCTTCCAGGTTCTGGCAAAATCCAAATGTGAGAATTAGTTTTCAGTGTTCTCATGGGGCTAAAAGAAGTTGAAATAACTGCCCAAATTTCAAACTGATACAGGCAACAGCCAATATGATTAACTTACATACACACACAAACACACACTAAGATGGAATTCCATCTAACACCTTTCTACTCGCATGCTCAACATTGTTTAAGCAACACCTCAGGGTACCGTCCAACGACATTGGTCTGGCCCTTCATTTCACATTTCACCATCATTTTTGAAGCTACATCTTCTAATTGCCTTCCCAGGTCTCAGCCACCACAATTACCTACAGATCGCTTTCTTTTCCTACATCTGCGTAGTTCAGTCTGGTGCCCTCTAGCTTGAACCCCAGCTGTCTGCATCCTGCTGTGAGTGGGGAGCCATTGGTTGCTGGACAGCTGCAACCTCAGTGAACAGACAAGACCAGGCCATGTCTCTGCTACTGGAAGCTTTGATGGGCTTGTTCACGTGCTGTCCCTGAGCACAAAAAAATACTTACGTTTTCCCAAAATGTGTGCATGTCTTACTTTCATCTCTGTGTGGGGGCCCTAGATTTAGAGTGTGGAGCAGCAACCAGCTTATAAAGTGAGAAATGTTTTCATTTAATCTGAAATAATTTAACTGCATTCATTTTATGTAGAATTTTAAGCCACAATAATATTTTTCATAGATTGAAGTTTTTGTTTGCCAAGCCACTATTACCTGCTTTTTACCATCAAGTATTTTACTGTGAGTCCTATAAGCCTTATAGATCCTGAAACAGTCAAGGACTGGAAATAGCAAATGAGAATTTGGGGGGCATTATATCAGCCAAGTTATTATTTTACTTGGAAAATTTGACATAGTCCAACCAAATAGTAATATAAGATGAAACCCATGTGTATTCAACTGCCAAAAAGCCTGTTTGTTTTAAATGGCTTTTATTTCCTCTAATAACACTCTGGAATATTGCTTACAGTATATTCACTTTTTTAATTGTAGTATTTTTAGTTTTGAATGTCCCGAAGGTATCTATAACTAATTAGTCCTCTGAGCATATTGATAAAATTCATTTACATTTCGTATTTCTAAAGAAAAGGGAGAAAACCAGTGAAAAGTTATTCTAGAATACTGTACAAAGAAAATGATTCAAAATGAGAAAAGAGTTAAAAGTAACCAAATGCTCTATTTAAACTCTTATTGTCAGTCAATTTTAATATATTCTAGGATAAATCATCCTGTTCTCAAAACTGTGCCCACAGATATTTTTCTCCCTTTAGTAATTGTCTTTTATTTTCCCAGCAATTTAACATGGTGAATATGTTAATATTACTAACAAGCCTGTCTATTATGCCTGACTATCTTTTAAAAGGAGCCGGTCTGCAAAAACTCATTCTCAGACCTATTTATAAATCAGGATATGCTAGGGGTCAATTCAGCAAGCATTTAATGTTAATTAATTAATCCAGCAATAATTATGCAGTGGAAATTCTATGCCAGCCTGTTTGTTAGACTCCAGAGAGTCAGAAATGAAATGGCAGTCAATCTGAGCTCTTTGACATTGGAATGAGATAAGAATATTGATGGTATTGAAGTGGCAAGGCGTAAATATTACTACCATGCATAAAGAATAGATTGGGCCCCCGTGATGCATATAAAAAAGCAATATTTATTTTTAGTTACTTATTTTAACTAGGGGTAGCTTACAATTTCATAGGGCAGTGATTTTCAACCTTTGCCATCCCACAGCATACATAATTTAACTACTAAAAGTATGCAGCACACCAAAATTATATTTTTGCCAACCTGACAAAAATAGGTACATTTTTTTATTTATTTACATAATAATAATAACAACAATAATAATTACCTACCCTTTTTGCTCCCAAGTGACTTTTTAAAAGATCAAGTGCCTATACTTGTATATAAGGATTTCTGGTATTGAGAATTAGCTAATCAGATGCAAACTTATTATGCAACGTGACCAATAAGATGCAACTCTGTTATATACCTATGTATTTATGGGTCAAGACAGGGTGTTCACAACACGTGGCTATTGTTGTGTTGGCTGTTGTCATTTTTTTATTTCACAATCTAAGGGAAAAGAGGTCAGTGCTCCTACAAAATAGTCAGTTATTGAAAGTTTTAAAAATTCTTATGGTGCACCAGTTGAAAATCGGTGCCTTAGGTAACTTAAGTTTGTGCCTTAGTAGAAGAAGACTGGAATTTTCTCCTAATAAAACCTATCTCCCTACCAGAAGAGAAAAAAGCCATATTTTTATGACCTAGCCAGTAAATGGATATCATTTTTGTTGTTGCTTTTTCATCAGAGTGTCAGTATTTTTGTGGAAATTCTAGAACAATAGATGGTAAATAATTTAAGGGGGAAAATCACATTAGTTTGTTGGTTGTTTCTTTTTCAGAAAGCTAATTATCTTATCACATTCTGGTGTGATTATTGACAGGATACATTTAATGCTCTGTTAGAGAGCTTTTTCTTTAATGGTATCAATAATCAGCAAAGGATTTGGAGGCTGTGTTCATTTCCTATTGCTGCTGTAACAAAACACCACACATTTAGCCACCTAAAATAATAGAAATGCATTACCTTGGAGCTCCAGTGGTAAGATGTCTAACATGGCCTCCCTGGGCACAAATCAAGGTGTTGGCAGGGATGCATCCTTCTGAAGATTCTTAGAATCTGCTTTTTGCCTTTTCCTACTTCTAGAGACCAGTTGCATTTCTGAGTTGTGGGCCATTCCCTTGAATTTCAAAGCCAGTAACACGGCATTGTGGAATCTCTCCAACTCTGCCCTCTTCTCTTGTCTCCTTCTGTTGTGATAACTTTGAGCCCATCTAGACAATGCAGGATAATCTTATTTTTCAATCAGCAGATTAGTAAAATTAATTATGTTTGCAACCTTAACTCCTAATTGACATGTAATGTGTTTAGAGATTCTGGGATTAGGGTATGGACATCTTTGGGAAGTCCTAATTCTGCCAACCGCAGAGGTTTGACCAAGAACCTCTGGGTCCCTTTTTCTTGGCAATGAATTTTAACCAGTTTTGGTAGACTCTCGGGTTCACTTTTAGATAACTCTCTGCTGGGTCGAGGGTGATCTAGGAACCAAGTATTGTCAGTATTGGAGAAGGCTGGCTTGGTTTTCTATTAAGGCAGCTTTTTTTTTACATGGATTAGTCCCCAAATTAATTCAAGGTCCAATTGGTATAGGAAGTCCTGTAAAGCGATGGTTTCAAAGTACCAGGAAGCGAAGGTAATGAAGCTTTGTGTCAAGAAAGCTACCCAGTGTGGAAATTTCTATTGTCTCTCCCTTGAGCTCTACTCATGGATATTCTTACTCATGTACCACCATGACTGCTGTGGTCAATTGAGTAACTGTTCCCAGTTCCTCACCCCCTTCCACATGTTTGAATTGTATACCCACGTCTTTCATCGTATGACTGTATAATGCTTCCTGATGTAAACAAAGTGTGTGTGTCGCCACCCTGTTGATGTTGGATTTGGCCATGTTACTTTCTTTGTCACATGATCTGTAGCTGAAAATGGCAGTGTATGGGCTAGGTAGCTATACTCTAAGAGGCCCTGCATGTTTCTGCCTATTCTTCTGGGCTCCTGCATTTTCTGTGAAAGCTGCACAGTCCAGGCAGCCTCTGGTCTAAGGAGAGTGAACGGTACACAGAGCAGACCTGAACTCTGCCCATAGTCTGCAGCCCAGCGGAATGAATCCCTGGCAGACATGTACTCATTCAAGCAATGAAAGTATATCTTTATTTCACTAGTCACTGGGATTTTTAGGTTATGTTTACATACTATTATGGGAGGCCATATCTGATTATTACAATATCCAAAGTATGCTAAATTTTTTTCTGTTGATTATATCATTATGGTCTTAGTCCTATAAATCAAAATAAATTGTCTTTGACTCCACTATTTTCCTCAGCTTCCACATATAATGGCCAGCCAGGTCTTATAAATTACCCACATTAAACTTCTCCACACTTGTCCCTCACTCCCTCACTCACTAATCATCTGCTGCTCCTTAGTTCCGGTCGGTATCATCTCTCCTTGGACGAGCAGCAGCCTCCTAGCTGGACTGGCTACACCTCAGGAATTTCAATCCATTCTTCACAATGGATTGTGACCTAGAATAACCTTCCTAAAATGCAAGTCTAAGGGTGCCAGATCCCTGAATGGGATATGTAACTGTCTCTATTCCCTATGTAACGAAGGTCAAACAGCATGTTATCAGGGCATCCTCAGCCCTTCATCATCCAATTTCGGCTTCTCTGACGGCCGTGTTATTCTCCCACACATATCCAATGCCCAAGCCCAAGCATTGAGTCTGTCCATCAGAATTCCCGTTATGTCATATGTCATATGTCAGTCTCATTTTTGTCTTTTTCAAAGACAAAATTTCCTTTGTTAGGAATGCTCATACTTCATGTATTCATAATAAGAAATTAGGCCCTTTCCTAAGACTCAGTACAGAAGTCTTTGCATTAGTAAAATATTTCCTGACTTTCTCTCTCCAGGCAGAATCAGATGCTCCATTCTTGGTTCTTGGAGTCCCCTGAACAGACCATGACTATAGTACTTATTTTATTGTATTCACACCAACAGTATATCTAGAGCCACTGTAAAGTGATGTGCGTGTTATTTGTCATTGTCCTAGACACTTGAACAGTGCCTGATAGATAACTGTGTGCATTCATTTCCTCTATTAGTAAGTTAAAAAATACTAATGAGGGCTCTGTGTGATGAGCTAGGCTTTAGTAATTATGAAAAAAGAGCATATGAAATGAACAAAGTATAAGCACAATATTAAACATATTATATATATTACCTGATTTAATCCTCTGAGTTCTGTGGCAATCTTACTTTACATGTACTAACACTGAAGCTCAGAGAGTCTAGGAAATAATGAGTGATGTGATTCTTCGTTTAACTGTTCTTTCTTCAGTCTTGTCTCCTCACCTAGTATGGGTCAGTAACCGAGCTCTGTGGATGCTGCAGTGACTACCAAAGACACACTTCAATTGTTTGTTCTTGTGAAATAATTCTGATAACTTAACACAGCCATTTTACCTTTGCCCTGGAAATTTTGTAAGGAAAGGAGTTTAGGTGATTCATCTCTGATCCACATCGTGACAGTTATGGCTGGAAAATCTTCTTCTAAATGGCTTCTTTACTCATGCTTCTTGCCTTGGCTGTCCTCTCCTCTCCTCTCCTCTCTACCCCTTCTTCTCTCTCCTTCTTCCTCTCTCCCTTGCTCTCCCTCTGAGACATCAAATTCCAGGCCCCTCACTACTGCTTGGGCCTCTCAGAGCATGGCAGTTTCTGGAGAGTGAATAAAACCAACTTCTTTCTATCATACATGTCCCAGCTTTGACATCAAGATCAGAGAGAGGTGTTCTATGGACAATTAATCTTGAATAAGTCAGTTACTGTCAGGTCTTTCACCCAGTATCAGTTCTCTACAGAGTACTTATCAATATCTCATATATGTATTAATTGATTTATTCTTCATAATTTCTATGTGCTTATTCATTCAATAAATTTTTTGAGCACCTACAATATATCAACAACTATTATAGAAGTTTAGCAGACATTGTGGGAGGAAAAAAAGAAGCCATTAACATCCCTGATGGCTTGGAGTACCCTCACTAGAATGTACATTCCATAGGAACAGGGATCTTGTCCTTCTTACTCGTTATTGTATATCTAGAGCCTGGAAACATGCCTGGCATGTAATCGGTACTCACAAAATATTTCTGACTAATCATATGAACGAAATGACAAGGGTGGGGTCACTCTGCAAAGGGATGGAGGGAATCTTAAGGTGGTATGAGAGATACAGCAGAAGACCTCATTATCGTTTGAAGATCATGGGAGAGCTCCTTGCAGGATTACCACTGAAGCTGAAAATTACAGGATGACGTTACAGGTGAAGTTAGTGACAATAGCAACAACAGCGGAGACAGGCCTTTCACCAGAGTGATCTACATCCCAGTGACAGTTTATCTGGGATTCAGAGGAAAGGGCAGTGTGATGGGGAGGAATATGCAATTTTCTCTTTTGCGGGGGTTAAAGGTAGGTTATATAGTCACATTTTTGATATTAAAATCATTGTCACTTTGTTTTGAACTCCTAGCTGTTGAAATTTTATCTTATAATTATAGAGTAAGATGATATTCATAACCTCCACAGTGCATTGACTTTTCTATAAATGTTTTTTAAATTGATGCTCCTAAATAAATGTTAAACCTGTTTTTGAACAAAATTGAATAGTTATTTTAAAGGCACATCTAGTAATCCTATTTTAATCATAAATTTAAGGTGTGTTGGAATTTTTCTTGGGATTTTCAATAGCTCTTTAATATTACCTAGAGGGTGCGAATTTCAATTACTATCTATCCACAGCCTCTTTATTTGATTCTCATAAGTCCTGCATGGTCTCAGTGATTCTAACACTCAATTTCCTCCCTGTCCTTGGGGTGTCCCCTGTTCTGAAAATATGGCAATTACTCTGACTCTGCTTTTTTCAGAGTGGTAGCAAAAATGGTATTTCAAGATTTATCCACTTTTGGTTTTGTGTCACATAACATCTCAATAATTTATCTGCAATAACTTTTAGTTTCAGAAATAAGTTCTTCTATAAATAATGAAGCCACCAGGAAATACATAACATTTATAATTTTGATAAGTACTCAAACACTTGGTCACCTCTGTGAGAATGTTAGAACTTAAAACCAGAAGTTTTAACAAAACTTTATGTTGCTACATGTGATCTCATCAGATTTGCGATCTTGTATTCCATTAAGTGGAAGCCCATCCATCTGATGTATTATTTCCTTAGAAGGGTATAATATTAAAGTAGTCCTGGACCCTCCCTGCCCCCTTACTCCTGTGGTGGGTGAGCAATCAGGTAAGTTGAGGGGAAGAGATTAGGTAGGCAGAGCTCAGCCCACTACCATTCAGTTTTAGAATCTGGCCTCCAAGAATCTTGTATTTTGGTCCATTTTTTGTTCCTAATAGTAAGGTTACTGGTAAAGGCTTCCTATTTATGGGTGGGGTGCTACCTGTGACAAGGTAATCCCTAATTCTGGGGAGCAGTCCTATGTTCTCTCCCAATGAACCATGCTCTCCAGCAGCTCCGTCAATTATGTGAATGATGTATCATCTCCATATGATGAACTCCTTTATATGTATCTTAACTGCTTGGATCGGAGATAGGAATATTATTTATTGAGACCCTTCAAATATCAACATTGTAGGACTGATGCAGGAAGTGCATGAAAACACATGGTTCTTAAAAATTCTACAAAACTGGGGTCCATGTTATTGTTTTGCCATTAAAATATTGTGGATTCTCAGGAAAACCATTTGGACTCCCTGAGCCTCATTTTTCCAGTCACTAAACTGAGGGAAATGGCCTAAAGTAATGATTCTCATACCCTAAATTACCCACAATCACTAGGGGAGAAGCAACTTTGGAGGCCCTATGTCTGCTTTAACAAGGGTAGCCCTACTTCCAGCAAATACTGAGCTTCCCAATAGAACTTGGCAACTCAGTGTATGAAAACCATTCCACTGGGTGATTTCTGTTATTTTTTTCCATCTCTGACTCAGAGAGGCTCCATGTAAAATATACAAGCGATATGAGGAATCATGCAGGCTTGGGAACAAAGACGGACCTAAGTCAGAATCTTAACTGTAACATATGTAAGATGCACAACATTGGACAAGATGCATAGCGCAGCTGTCGGATGAATGCATAGATACATTCATACATGTCATTGTTGCTTACATTAAATGGAGTAGTATATGGGCAGTTCCTGAAGCCAGAGATTATTAAATAATTACTAAGTCATTCCCATTCTCCCTCTTTCTATCTTTTAAAGGAGAAGCATGTTCAATAACAACATCAAATATTTATACAGTGCTTTAAACCATTTTACACATGCCTTGTCTCATTTGATTCAGATGATTCTCCTATAGAAGTCCACATTCATTTCCTCCTTTTTTAAAGAGAGGAAACCAGCTCAGTGTTCTGTTCAAGGTCATGTAGCTAATAAATGGCAGGCGTGGGGTTTGAACCTGGGCTCTCCAATGCTGAATCTGTGCTGGTGCCCCTGGACTAATAAGCCAGCTCTGGATGAGTCATACATATTCGGTTTCACCTATCATCATCACTTTTTCTGGTTCAACTCACCCATGAGCCTCCTGTAAAATGAAATTGGCAATTGTTTATGACATCGGCAGTGGGTTGTTATGTCAGCTCATCTACTGAGGCAGCCATTGTGAAATAACATGTGCAGTGACCCTTCATTGTGAAGTCTAAAACCTATGTCATACTTGTCATTGTTCAGCATTAATATCTGCCCTGCTGCTCCTTAAATACACTTTCCAAGAACTCTCACCAAGGCATTTGCTCTCAAAGGGACTTGACTTCCAAGTTTGGGAAAATTACAGACTGAAAAGCATACCTTTCTTTGTGTAAACACAATTCTTGATTTTTACTCAAGGTGAAATACTGCTAAAAACATAACATTTCAAAGGGGAGTTTTGGATAGCCAAGCTGTTTTCTCTTCAAGAATGCTGTGTAGAGATAATTTTCATTGATTTGGTTACAATAAGCAAAATTCCACTAACAATATAACCAAATTCTGCCTTTTTTCCCTAATTTCTGCCCATGTAACAGTAACTATTTTCCATGTAAAAAGACAAACCAAGTATTGAAGTTCTGCTTTCTCTAATAGTTTTATTGCTAATCTGCCACAAAAATAGTTGTTTGAAATTTATATGGATATATATTTCAATTTATATGTTGCATCTTTGAATTTCTCCCATTTCAAATAATTTCCTTCACCCTTCTTATGATTTTTCTTCTTTCCCAAACTATTCATGCAAAGCAATGAATAAATAGATAAATAACAATAAAACAACAACACACACCCATGGGGCTAGCAAGGAAACAAATGAAGCCTATATATGACTTGTTACCTTTTAAACTTGTGTTCCTGTATGCCTGTCTTCCTTTCACACCCAACGTCTAGCCTAAATCAAGTCCTGTCATCTCAACCTAGAAGAAATAGAGAGAATTGCCTTGGCCTCGTCAGTTCACATTCATTGGTCACAGCCACCAACAAGGACTATTCCAATGGCATTAACTGCCCTTTTAGTATGTTTTTGTCAACCAATTCTCATCCCAACACAATAGACTAGATAATATTCTTAAAAATGATATATTGTCCTTCTTTTGCTGTGAACCCAACAATGACAGGCCATCTCACTCAAATGGCCAGAACCCTTACAATGCCCTTTGGCATTATCAAGCCTGGCCCCTTGTTATCTTCTTGCTACTTTTCCTTTGTTCTTTCTGCATAACGACCTTCCTGTTGTTCCACACTTGTACCTTGCCCCAGGCACTTCCTGCGTAGGGCCTCTGCATTGCAATGGCCTTTACTTGAAAAGCCCTTCTTTAAGACCTCAGTGTGGCCCTCCTCCTGCCCTCCTACAGCCTATCAATCAAACATAACCCTTCCAGTTAGGCTTTCTCTGATTACTCCAAAATTGTCTATCAGCGCACTTCATCTCTTCCCCTGTCTCATTTCCACTCAATAGCTATTTACCTTTAGGTTTAGCCAAAAGAACAGTTTTTCCACAATGTCCTCCCTGTCTTCCACACAGATTATTTTGGATTTATTTTTATGTGTTTCAGTCAGACATCAAACTTTATCATCCTGATATTTTATAAATGCAAAAGGTTATTCAATGTGTGTCTTTTCCACTGTAAACGCCACAAGGACAGAAACTATGTTTTTTGTTCCCACTGTATTTCCAACTCCTACACCAATGCATTTTTAGAAAAATTGAAGTGATACTAATAGATCTCAACTTTAAGTTTTTATAATACAATTTACCTTTCCCTAAGGATATTGTTTTTTTAAAGATTCCATTTATTTAATTTTAGAGAGAGGGGAAGGAAGGGAGAAAGAAAGGAAAAAAAACATCAATATGTAATTATCTATTATGCATCTCCTACAGGCAGGGGACCTGGCCTGCAACCCAGGCATGTGCCCTGACTGGGAATCAAACCAGTGACTGATTTGTTCACAGTCTGGTGCTGAATCCACTGAGCCATACCAGCCAGGGCAGAATATTATTTTTTAAGCTTTCATTAGACAATTTGTATATATGGCTTATCTACTGGATTCTTATTATCTACATGCATTATCAACTTCATGTTATCCTCCATATATTTAGGAAGCACCTACTATGATAATATTTTTGAGCACATTATATTTTACATGCTATTCCAATTCATTTAATTTTATATATTTGTATGTTGCATGCAGTAACTTGTTTGATATTCCTGACCCAATCCCTGTATACATTATCTCATATTTATCTCTATTTGCAGAAGAAGAATCCAAGATTACAAGAAAATCAAAATCTTACCTGGGTCTACAAAGGTAGAAAGTGTAGGACCAGAATCTTAACTCTGGTGGTAAATTTTTAGCACCCACATTCTACCAGGAATATAGGAAGATAAGAAAGTTCCCCAGACATTGAGAAAATCACTATTTAGTGGCATGGAAATATAACTAAATTGATAATTTTGATATAATTGTATTAATGATTATACTGTCCACTGAATATAATAAAAGTCTTGGCACTGAATAGGTTCTCCAAAAAGGTTTAATAAATAATGATATGATTTTAGCATATAGCTTTTTGAATTATCATACTCCACCCAATTTTTTTTAAAAAAGCATTGTGGATATCTGAATAGGTTTTAACAACTTATTGATTAAAATTGTATATATACACACATATATATGATTGTATGTATAATTTATGTTTGTATATATATGTATAATTATTATTCAAGACATTTTTAAAGTTACAAAAATCTAGCCATTTATTACATTTACATTTACTTACATTCCCTCCTGGGGAACTTTATCTGGGTAAATAACTTAGTTCACAATAGCTTCTAAACTTCAGAGTAGTTACTCTGTAGTGTCTGCAAAGTAACTCAAGGGAGTTGTTAAATTTCCATAATAAAAAACGTAAATGCAGCATGAAGAGTCTGTATTTCATAAAAATATGGAGCTGGAAAGAGACTTAAAATGTCAGCAGCCTCTTCTCAGCTGAGAGAACAGAGGCACAGAAAGGTTAAGTGACCTCACCAACATCACACAGAGCATTGGGTTCCCAGAGGAGTGCTTGAACGAAGTTACTTCTCCATTAATTCTCCTGTGAATTATTTTATGGCCTTAAGACTCCCTATGCAATAAAAGTTTATTGGCCATATGTCAGGAACTTTTCTAGGTGCTGGAGTAACTGTGATTTATGAGACATAGCCAGTGCCCTAAAGGATATCACAGTCCAATAATAAAGGTAAGCACAAAATATTCTAGAGAATCTGATTAAATAAAATGCATATTGAAAAGGGACACCTGAGCCAGTCTATAGGGGTCAGGGGAAAGGCACTGGAGAGAGAAGTGCCTCTAATCTGGGTCTTAAAGGATAAAGAGAATTAGAACTTTACCGGACGTGCTGGGAAGGAGAAGGGGAAGCAGGAAGCCTATGCATAGTAAAGGATTGGCTACGCAGAGATAGATGTAGCAAAAGCAGGGTGATATATTAGGGAGACTTGAGGTATAAAGAAAATATAAGCAATTCATTGTTGCTGGGGTATTAGAGATGAAGAAGGGGATAGCATGTAGTAATCTGCATGTGTAAGTCCAAAATCAAAATCCTAGTAGGCCATATTTAGAAAATGGGGAGTGACTGGGGAATTTTCAATAGAAGTCACACAGTTGGGTTGTATTTATAGAACCCTGATACCAGCAGGATCTAGGGAGTCAAGAATGAAAAGGAGAGATTACCTGGAATGTTGGTGCAATGACCCATTTTTGAGAGACATGAACTTGTTTGGGGACAAGAACTTGTACAGAGAGATTGATATTAGGGAAGAAGAGTAGATATAGTTTAGATATAGATATAGATAGACATAGATATACATAATGTGAAATATGTATTTATTTCATATATATTTGGTAAATAATTAAATGTGGTGAATGACAGCTAAGTTTTGAGCGATAACTTAGAAGTGATCAACACAAATGGTTGCCAGAAGTAAGCAGAGATTTAATTGGTACATGGTCAATATATAAAGACTGAAGCACATTCAGGTGATGGGGTCCAGCAGAGTGGCTATGTGGGTATGAGAAATTGGCTTAAGAAATACATACCAGTGTGATTAGCATGAGGCTATATAATTGAGTACCTTTGTCTTAGGGAAGTATGCAGAGTAAGAAAAGCATAATGGGAAGAAAAAGAGGAGAGCATGGATAAGATGAAAAAGGTGTTTTCAGAGCTATGAAGATAGGCAGGAGAGCTAATGTTATAGAATCAAAGAAAAGAAAACATTTCAAGAAGGAGGATGTTGCCGATAAAATACAGAACAAAAATTAAATAATAAACAAGTAGAAAATGTCAATTAAATTTAACAACTGATATTACTGATGATTCTTTTTGAATATATGGATTGGAATGGCTTAGAAAGGACATAGCTTGAGAATAATATGATTCGAAGATGAGATGTTTAGCTAGAAGATAGTCATAGGCTGGGAGGACTGTTAGACTAGAGAAGAGGTTGAAGATAAAAGAACAAGAGGGTGAAATGCTGATGGAACAAGATCCCAAAAGAGTCAGGGATTGACAAGGTCAAATGCCTTGATGGAGTTGGAGACTGGCTAAAAATAAAAAGAGGGATCTCATTCTCTGGAATTACAGAAAAAGGAAGTATGCAAGGTCTATCCAGAAGATATCCAGCCATATAATATGAAAATAATACATTTATTGAAGAAGATACTAGAAATATTGTACATAGTACTATGATGCCTCATTCCCCTTCAAAGTATGTACCTTGGGGCCTCACACAGTTCTCCCAATCACCATCAGCTGCCCCATCATATTTCCTGAATCTCATTGACGGTCTGAAATCTCTTCACTTTTAAAGGTGATTTTAGTTTTTGGAAGCCAAAAGTTGCAGGGCACCAAATCTGGACTGTAGAGGGGCTGGTTCACCTGGGTGATTTGATGTTTCACCAAAAAAAAAAAAAAAAAAAAAAAAATCTCTGCACAAGATGTGATGCATGAGTGGGCACGCTGCCATGATGAAGCTGCCAATCACCAGTTGCCCAAAGCTGCAGCCTTCTGAATTATCCCAATAATGTTCATGGAGGAATGTTCAGGCTTAATGAAAAATCTGATGCAGATCCATTGCTCTACTTGGTCAGTCATTTTGAATGCAATGGCCACACAGTACACATACTCACTCAAGGGAATCTACTTCCCCCACTGCCTAGTACAGTAAAGTTGTCATTGTTCACATGTGCATTCCAGTCCA
Organism: Anoura caudifer; assembly: GCA_004027475.1. NCBI lineage: Eukaryota > Metazoa > Chordata > Mammalia > Chiroptera > Phyllostomidae > Anoura > Anoura caudifer. The sequence goes on from PVKU01001757.1 coordinate 116,952, forward strand.
CTCTCCTTGGCTGCCAGGTTACACCGATGCTATGCAAATTGTTCCCATCATATTAACAATAGGTGGCCTTTTTTCAGACAGACCTTGTAGATGGTAATAAAGATCAGACATAGGAAATTTGGTAAAAGTATGCCAAATTACTTTTTCTTTCTAGGTGAACCAAGAATTTACACAGGGACTGACTATGTGATACTGCCTTAACATTGGGAAGAATTGGATGAATGATAAGACTGCTAAAAGCCAGGTGGAATTACTCATGAAGAGTTTGGGAAAATAAACATTCTTTTTTTAGTGAGTGATGTAGAGGAAGTTGTGTCTTCAGGTAGAGCCAAGATTAAGAGAATGCGAGGCAATAGAAAGAAAAGGCCATGAAGAGGGTTAGGAAATAGATTCGCCCTCTTTTTCTAGACAAAATAGTTGAAAATGTTCAGAAAGAAGGTAAACATCAAAAGAAATCAGGCTGGAGAAATTCAGAAAAGTAAAAGAGTGAAAAAGCTCATACGAAGAATGAAGGATGTTTTTGGACACTCCAGAGATCAGAATAAACCATCCCCCCTAATAATGTTCAGATGTCAATCCTAATGATTTCATACGTGTGCTCAGAATTTATGAAAGGTTTATTACCCACCTAATGAGGCTTTCTGGAGAGAGCTCCCAAGATAATCTGAGAATGGCTTGAGAGAGCGAGCAAAGGAGACTAACTTGGAATCTTAGAGTTGTTGGGGGAGGAGGCTGCAAGTGAGGATTCCTGTGCACTCACTGAGGTGTATGGGGCTTGAACTTCCCTTTGACACCAAAGGAGAGGGAAAGCAATCTTTCTTATCAATCCGGATGTGAGGTGGGAGGGCAGAGAGGTGATGGAGCTTGAAAGCTGTTAGCAGTCAAACACCAAATATGAAGTCACAGAGGGATTACCTTTCCTGCAATGGCCAAGGATTACATGGATAAGAAACACTGCTAGAAAGGCCAATGACCAGGATCATCAAAAATAGGAAATCAAGGTGGCAGAGGGCAAACAGCCTAGGGCCCAAGGAAAAAGCTCCATTCAAAGGGTCAGTGGAGCACTCAGCCCAGAAACAAAAGCCTGGATATAGAAATCCAGCCAAAAGAAGACACAGAGGTAAGATCCAAATGCTGCTGAGGAGTTCACAAGTGATCAAGATTTTGGCTGGACTGAGCCTGCAGGTGAAGGTTATTATTGCCTCCAGCTGGGAGATGCCAGCTCATGTCACGTTTTCAAGACTTTACAGCCTTGTTAGTAGAAGGGAAAATAATTCCTCTGAACAATAAATGACACCTCTTACCTGTAAGAGACAACCAAGGCTGTGGTTGGAACGAAGCCTAGAATTATCAAAGTTCTGCATTTAAAACATCATGCCAAGCTTATGAGCCCACATGTTTTATCCTCTTGGTTAATCCAAAGAAGAAAGGGTAGAGATTTCTCAGTTCTCCAGGTCAAGCAACTATCTGAGAGGGCTTCAGAACAACAATAAAATAATTAAAAATAAGTAAATAAATAATAAAAAAAGATGATAAAGAGTCTTATTGGGATTTGTAACAAGACTATCTGTACACGACATTCTGCTGTGCAAAGACAGCAATAAGCCAAATGGAGTTTATTTTTCTATAAAATTATTTACTGTTTTTTCAGAAGTCACAACCTGATTAAGTTCCTGCTTTTATTTAGCCATTCTTTTTCTAAGCTGACATCCCATAATATAGGGCTTTTTTCAAATATGTTAACCACGTAGTTGAAACTAATTTCCACCAGTAACACACTGTCAAAGACATCATCACTGAAACTGTGAAGTGTTGTACCGAGTCATGAAATCTCAGCAGCCTATTGCACACATTTGTACCTCAAATATTTTAGCCTTAAGCAGGTCCTTATTAACAGAAGATCTAAGGTCTAATAACATTCCTATAGTCTGGAGAGAAGTCTACTGCTGATTAGATAACTTTTCAATAATGGAGAACAATTGTCACAATAAAAGGCAGAGGAGTTTGAAAATATGAGTACTTTCTGGAAGCTAAATGATACATAAAATATTTTATTCATGATCTCTGAACAGCCAAGTGTAGGAACTTCTAAGGAACATATTCTTCAAAATAGGGTGATTTGAAATTCCTTCCTTTTTGCATAGTTATTAAAATCATAGAGATTGGAACCAAAAATTTGGATTTGAATCCTTGTTCTGACAGTGACCAGACCTGTTCTCTCATTCATAACATTAAGAAGAAAAACAGTAATAATCGGACTTGCCTCATAGGGTTTTTGGGTGGACTAAAGGGACCAGTATTGTAACATTCTGAGAGTAGAGCTCAAATCATAGCAACATCATACAAAATACATTAGACTCATGTGACTAAACTTATGCTTGTGAGTTGATTCTGGTGGGTAAGTTCTCCCGTCTTTCTGCCCGAGGACTGATCATAGGAGTTTCAGAACTTCCCCTGTTTACTCACGTGCTGAAATCAGGGCAAAAGCCATTGTGTGCACAGTCTAAATCCTCCCAATTGTTGCCATATTACTGTAGTTTTAATTCTTCAGCTAATTCTGCAAATTGGCTCAAATTCTCTATCGTCTTTGCCATTATCACCTAATTCCATAATTAATTCTTGACAGAAGTTTGTTCCCAATGCTATTTGCCTTCTGAAAACAGTCAGAAATTCGAAAGCAGCAGCATGATCGCCTTGGCAGCATTTTGCTTGGTTTCATGAATCTTGTTTTGGATGTATTCAAAGAAGAGGGATCCAAGATTTGTAGAATTCAAAATTCCCTTTTGGCAGCAACTGCATTTGACTTTGCACAGATTGTTAAAGAGGTGAGGTAGTTTTCTCAGCAGGTGAGAAAATTATTTCTGTTAGCCATTATGGCTGTCATGATTTGGGGAAGCAATTTGAGAACCCCTTTCATAATGTTTCAAAGGTTTCCTTGACTTTCAATAAAAGAATGGGGGTGGGGTATTAGTGAAATTAATTTAGTCAAAGCAAACTGATAATAAATGCAATCATCCTTTCAGATATACTACAGAATTTATTGCCACTCATTGATTCAACAAAAATTTATTGAATGTTTTCTATGTGTCTCTCACTCTTTTGGTCCTGCAATAAAATGGTGAATAAAACATGGGATTTCAATTCATATGCCCTAGTCTAATTGACTTTCAAAATATGGTTTTGAATATTAAATGTACAATCTCTGATGATAATTGAGAAAACATTACTTCCCTTGCTATTACTTCTAATCAGGCAGGCCCAATATTCTTGTGTATATAATAAAATGAATTGGAATTTTAAACTCAGCCATTTAGAAATAAAGATGGTTTCTGGAGGGAAATTTCCTTCATTCATTGTATATATTTCTATGGTCAATTGTTTCATCTCAGTGTGATGTGTAAAAGGGATCATTATTTTCAATTTACTTAGTGGTTCATAACTGTTCTAGACTGAAAGCTCCTATAGGAATCTTTTGTTATTGGTTTTTGCATTTCCAGTGACTAGAAGTACATTTGGAATAGCAGTTCTTAACTCTGCTGTGTATCATTATCTCATTTTCTATATAGCCTCAATAATACAGTTGTCTGGGCCCACAGCGGGACTATTGATAAAGAATCTTTGAGGGTTCAGACATGTCTACTTTCCAAATAGTCCAAAAAGGTTTCAGGGCATCAGTTAGGATTGAGGGTTGAGTCTCACCAGTATAGAACTATTAATTGAATGAATGTGTGAGAGAAAGAAAGAAAGAAAGAAAGAAAGAAAGAAAGAAAGAAAGAAAGAAAGAAAGAAAGAAAGAAAAATGGAATCACAAATTGCACAAAAATCAGGTTAGCATACTCTTTGATTTGTGCAGCCAAATTAAAATCATGATTACAACAGAAGCGAAGCCATTATTTGAATAAACAACTCACTATCCCAAACTACTATTCTCAGTTATCTAACTTGTCAATAACTTATCTCCTTTTTACATACCTGTGTGTTTCCAAAGGAAAACACTGTGAACAGCAGAGTGGGGAGCTCACTCTAGGCTGACTGACTCACAGATTAGGGGAGGAAACATTCACAAGATGTGAGCTAGGTTGGTTTTTTGAGGAAGCTGGGCGAGTTGGAATAAAATTACTGAAAGATCTGGGATCTGAATATCACTAGTGCTCTAGAAATCAGAGATGCTGAGAGTCAGGAGCAGCTGGTCCGCACGCAGGTAGTAGCCCACAAGTTGCCAGGACATCAATGATTCAAAATAAGTACTTGCAGTATCATCAATATCTACTAAATGTTTATAGAAAAGTCAACATTTAAATATGGATTTCAAGAAATAGTAACATTGTGAGTTACATAGATTTACATAATTTTAAGTGAATTCATGATTCCTTTGCAAACGTTTGGGTGTCTAGGACATGCTCAGAATATGTCATTTAAAAAATGCTAGTAATATTGAGGTAGCATATGGGTAAGAATAAGCTTTGACAACAATTTCAACCTCTAAATAATAGCTTTACAAGAAATGATCAATTATTAAGTTTTAATACTAATTCAATTAAATCTATTTATTTTTCTACATCACAGTCTCTAAGCTGATTTGCTTTTACAAACAGCATATTTGTGTCAAGAATTGTACAGGAAGAGAAATGGAACATGCTTTGATTTGAACACAAGTACTAATTTACAACTAGAGCATAGAAAAATAAATTACATTTTGTTTAAAAAAATTCAAATGAAGGAAGACAAGAGAAAATCACTTCTAGACGATGCTACACATATATTAATCTACCTGCAAATATATTCTATAAATGTAAAGATTTTAGAATAGATTGCAGCTGGAGGAACATTTCAGCAATTGGTTCTACAATTCAATCTAATTTACTATGATTGTAATATTTTGTAATTTTTTCAAAAGCATTCTTTCTTCCAATTACTTTTTTGAAATCACAGAACACAAACATATTAATCTAATTGCTCACAACACCACTAATTCCCAAGATTGAATCATTTGATTTTCACGATAGGTGAGCATTAGATTTCCAGTAGAAAGAATTATCATTACAGTGGAACTTAATTGAATGCTTGACCTGAACCTAATTGGCAGAGTTATTAATGGATAAGCTTTTATGTAAATTGATATTGCTTTGGAATCTTCTTTCCATTTATATAAAGGGCATTGTGCTTTGAATGCCTGGAAAAGGAGTTACAATTAAATAATTTAAAGGAATATTTTAGTCATTTACAGCTTACCTTTCCAAATGGTAGATCATTTAAAATCATAGCCCATATGCTTTCTCTATTATAATACTCTCAAAAGCAGCAGCATGTTCATTAAGTTGCACTGTTAAAGTAGATATTATTCTTTTGTAATCTCTGAAGATAGATGCCATTTTAGTGCTATGAATATGAGCCCTTATGTGCAAAAAAAAAAAAAAGTAAAACGGAATTCTGGAATTCCTTGGAAAGGTTAAAATGGCACATACTATATTCCAATCTAATTTTAATCAAGAAATTAAAATAGAATCCAATTGCATATGTAAAATTCTATATTATACCAACAGGACAATATTTATTAGTTTGTCACTTTGCCTTTCAATTGTGTTGTTAAAATGCTTTTATTAAGCATTCATCTTTTTTCCTTTTTATTAAATTTATTAGGGGGAGACACTGGTTAACAAAATTATACAGGTTTCAGGTGCACAATTCTGTAACACATCAGCTGTACATCGTACTGAGTGCTCTACACCTCAAGTGAAGTTTCTGGACATGACCTTTTGTCCCCCCTTACCCTCCTCCATGTCCCTCCACTCTCTTCCCCCACCCCCTCCCACAGTGATTACCACACTGTCGTCCATGTCCATGAGTTTTTCTTTTTGTTTTCTTTTTTGCTCAATCCCTCCACCCCACTCAACCATCCCCCTCCCAGAGAGCCATCAACCTGCTCTCTATCTGTGAATCTGTCACTATTTTGCTTTTTGGTTCAGTTTGTTCATTAGAGTTTTAATTTAAAATCCAGTCGCATGGGAACACAGAGATCTCTAGGGTCACTTCCATTTCTGACTCTGTGCATTGGTGTACGTACACATGGGGATTGGATTTAATATCAGTTAACCTGGATTTTTGCAAAACATGCCTAATTAATCTTCTGTATCTAATCTCTTATCCCACCACCCACCAAACAGTTCTCTCATATAAAATCACTCATCTTTCAATAGCTTTATCAAGATATAATTTACATACTATAAAATATCCTATTGCAATAGTACAATTCAATGTTTGTTAGCATATTTATAGAGTTATTTAAAAATCACAATTTAGAACATTTTCACAAACCCCCAAACTTCTCTTATACCTGACTCTTGCTACTAACTCCAAAACATGGATTATCTTCTATTCTTCTTTATAAGTTTGCATTTTCTGGGCATTTCATAAAAATTCAATTGAACCATATGTAGTCTTTTGTGCCTGGCTTCTTTCACTTTGTCTAATGGTTTAAGTTTCTGCCACACTCTAGTATGTATCAGTAGTTTATTTCCTTTTCTTGATGAATAATATTGCTTTATATGGATATTACCAGATTTCATCTATCCATTTACCAGTTGGTGAGACTCTGCATTGTTTCCAAATCCGAGCTATTATGGAAAATGTTGCTGTGCACATTTGTGCACATGTTATTTGGGGGAACAAAAGTTTCCTTTCCTCTTGACTAGATTGTTAGGGATGGAGTAGCTGGATCTTATGGAAACCTAAACTACTTCAGAAATTGCCCAATGGTCTTTCAAAGTGGTTGCATTATTTTACATGTTAGTCAGCCATGTAGGTAGCATTCAGTTTTCCACATGCTGGCCAAGCCTTGGTAGTGTTTCTTGTTTTGATTACAGTTTTAGATTGTGGATAATGGCATCTCATTGTGGGTTGTGCATGTGTCTCTAGTAGCTAATATTGTTGAGCGCTGTTCACATGTTTAGTGGTTTCAGATTGTAAAATTTTTCGTGAAACATCTATTCGAAGAATTTTCCCATTTCAATCAGGTTATCTACTTATGATTAGGTTGAAAGAGTTATTTATATATGATGGATACAAGTCCTTTTTTAGATATATGACTTACAAATACGTTCTTGTAGTTTGTAGCTATTCTAAATATGATGTATATCTGATCATGTTTTTCTGCCTGAAGCAGGTAGTAGCTTTACTTGTTTCTTAAGCTAAGAGCTTTGACAGTCCTAATACTTGGTGTCTCATCGGAGGCCCTTTCACAGCAGTGCTGTGCCCGGTGCTCTCTCCTCCTGTGGTCTGGCTCGCTGACCTTGTCTGAAGCACTGTGTCTTCTCCACAGTACAGTAACTCTTTTCTGCCTTCATAGATTGGCTAACTCATCACTTCTAATATTTTCAGCCAGATTAATTGTCCTATTAATTACTCTTGAGCAACAGCGAACTCTACTTCTTATATACCACATTTATTTTCCCTTTATCTCAGGCTCAGTAATAATGTTTTGCTTTCCTTTATATGCTCGGTGCCTCACAAGGTGCCTGGCCTGCATGAAAATAAACAGTTGAGAGATCATTTTCTTAGAATTTTTTTTTTAAATACAGGGTCTGATTTTCCTGAGCAGGTAAATAAAGTTTAAAATACAACTTTATTACTTTTATTATGAACCAGGAATCTTGGTAGGATGCAAAGATAAATTGGAATCATTAATAATCTACCACACTTTCTCAAAAAAAGAATGAGGGTAAGTGATTATTTAAAAAATGAGCAAACCAGACTTTAATTTAGTAATGGCACCATAGTTCAGAGAAAATAATGGCATGGTGATCAGATAGCATCTTCAAAATATGGTCATTCATACAGATGGCCTACTGTTTGCTACTTTTAACTTGTTTGGGTTCCCTAAATGAAATATGATGATTTGTCTCAAAGATTATTGACTGTGTGCTATGACCTACATGTATTTTTATTCTAGGGAGAATTTTACTTTATTCATAATCCCTATAGTTTTTATAGGTCCTCTTTGTAATATTTTTATGTAATATTATCTACTTTGGCAACTGAAGGCAAAAAACAAAAGAAAAACCTTGTTTTGTCCTGGCTACCAGGTGGTCACACAAAAGACCCTGAGTGGCAGGCAACTATGAGAGTCCAATGTCAACCTCATTGACCAGCTGCCAAGATCTTGAAGATTAGATGTAAAATGGGTGAATTATTAAATTGCATTTCCTGCTAATTAACCACTGATGGAAGTGACCATTTGGCTCCCATTGAACCAGTGAAGCAAATTGTCGTCTGCGGGAATGAAATTCAGAGGTAGCCTACTGGCACTTGTAACTTCATGCGCTGCAAAATTAACCTTCCATCCTATCGTTCATTTATAAGGTAAAACTCATTACTTTTAAAAATTCAGTGGAAACATACAAGACACTTTGGGAATTACCTGATTCTGTTAAAAACTAAACCAAAATACACAGGTAGTAAAAGCAAGCCTTGTTGCTATAGAAAAATTGCTCAAATAAGGATTTTGGTGTATTATTGTTTTTCAGTGAACCAATTATAGCAGCTAAAATTGGAACCTAAGTGAATAGCTATTTCATGTTGCTGTAAGTGAATGGCAAGAGTTCTCCATTTCAAAGTCACTTGACATAAAACTTACACATTCCAGACTTCTGAAACTTTCCACCTACTTATATCGCTGCCACTTACACATATCGTTAATCCATCAATAACTCTCAGGGTTGCAACAGCTGAATGGAAAAATGGCTAAGGTTCCCCCATTTCATAAATCTCAAAGTGCTTGTGATTCTTAAAAATACTGCACATATTTTTATTTGCAGTTTCAGAATGATTGAAATAATTTAGAAACAGATACTCTTAACTGGTGAGTGATTTAGTCTGGGGTTAGAATTAATATTCCACATTTTCTCATTTTTGGAAAGAGCACTATTTACTAAAAGCATTTCAAGTAAGAAAAATTAATACACTTTTTATGTTGACTTTCCACTTTAATATTAAAAAGGAAAGCATTTATTGGGGAAAATATGATTTCACATTTACTCTATATAGTTTTGTATATTGAAAGTTTCATGTAGAAGAAAATATTGAAGTTTTAAAGATATTGAGGTTTATTTTACTCCAGCCCACATTGAATAGTTTAATAACACAAAGACTGGGTTATTAATTTATTCTTTAAACCTGCCCCAAAAGTGGGGGTCCCTAAAGAGAAATAAAACAAGTTCCTATACACTGCCAATATAAAAGTGAAAATTTATTTAGAAATCAAAATTAATTTTAAATTATGTTAATTCATAATTCCTGAAGGTATACCATATAGTACTGCAATTTGAATAACCAAGAACAAATATTTTGTGGTTAAAGAACATTATAGGAAAAGGAAAAAAAAGAATCAAAGTTAGAGGAAAAACTGTATCTCTAAAGAAGAGATACAATAGAAAACTTGATTTTTAGCATCCCTTGCTTTTGGAAGAATTAGCACATAAATACAGAATTTTTGAAAAGCTCTTAGAAAGAAAAGGAAGGAGGACAGCACATGTCAGCTAAAATGATTCCATTACGATTCCAAGTGGATAATTAATGCAAAGAAAGTGTAGAGAGACTAGCTCTTCTAGGAAAGTCTCTAGTATGAGTTGCTTTAAAAAAAAAAATAAAGTACAAAGGAAAATAAATAAACGTACCCCAGGGTGTGGGCCCTTGCTAATAAAGGCATTTTCCCCAGGGAACTTTCCAAGAGCTCTTGCTCTAACTCTAACTCTCTGCTAATTAAAAGCCTTTTCTTTCATGCAGTTGTCTGTAAGTTCCTTAACCTTTGCTGCATCACTGAGATCACTTGTTCAATCTGATTGTTTGGAGCCCAAGTAGATATAAAAGCCCTTTAGCTTGCTATGCACGTATAATTTTAACATTCCCTTCCCTGGTATAAAACCCTTGATCACTTCACCTGGCAAACATAAGATCTTGAAAACCCTACTTCTGAAAACAAGTGAAATGTTTAGGAGCAAACTTGTTAGGAATCTCTATACAATGATTTATCCAAATCTTTGTTCATTAAAGGCAAGAAGTGGTACACTCGATAAATAAGGCCATAGAGGTTTTTAATTAAGTAAGTAATTTTTTGGCATTGTCAAATTGGTCTGGCAATAAAATGTCTGGAGTTTTCAAACCATCTACCATCATGATCGACATTTGGAAATGGCTTCATTTGGCACCTCATTCGTTTCAGAGAGTTCCTTTCACACGCACACATTTTTGTTCCATGGTTTTGATAATAAACAATACACAGGACACATTTCCCATGTCATTCTTATAGATAGACAACATGTGGCTGTGTGTTTCAGTTCAGCCTGAGAATGTTATATGAGGGAGTTTTAACACTTTTAAATGTATCATCATATCAGATGTATTTGGCCTTAATTTTTTCATCATATTTTACTTCTTAAATGTTTTATTCTTTTTTATGTCCTACCATTTTTTATTCCTTGCTATTCAATTCTTTCTCTCTAATAATTTGAAAGACACAAATCCTATTCTCTTTTGTACTCTCTCTTACCTTCTCTCAGTTTGCATATGCTAAAATACCAAATATATATTAAACCCTCACTCTGTGTTTGGCACCAGAATAAAAGGTTAGCTCACAGTAAATTCTCCATTTATTAATTGTTTTTCTTCCCCTACTTTACAATGCTGTACCACTTATGTTAAGTGACATACCCAAATTCAGAAATTGTAAGGAATGGTAATAAGAGGGTAATTCAGATTTGTTGGACCTGAGTGCTTGTGTTCTTTTCTTTTTTCTTTTATTAATTTAAAAAACTATTTATTTATTTTTAGAGAGGGGAAGGAAGGGAGAAAGAGAGGGATAGAAACATCAATGTGTAGTTGCCTCTCGTGTGCCCCTCACTGGGACCTGGCCCACAACCCAGGCATATGCCCTGACTGGGAATCAAACCAGCAACCCTTTGGTTCCTAGGCTGGCTCTCAATCCACTGAGCCATACCAGCTAGGGCATGTGTTCTTAATGTTATAATTACATATATAATAAACATTTCCCCATTTGTCGTTTGTTTTACTTTACCTCTTGGTGTTTTCTTTCATAACAATTGTAGCAATTCTGATCCATTTCAATTTTAATTTCATTTTTTTCCAAGTTTCTTTTTTTTAAGTATATATTATTGATTATCTATTACAGTTGTCCACATTGTTTCCCATTGGCCCCGGTCTGCCCAGTAACCCCCTTCCCTCCAGTAATCCCCCTCTTAGTTCATGTCCATGGATCATGCATATATATTCTTTGGCTTCTCCACTTCTTATACTTTTCTTAACATCCCCCTGTCTATTTTATACCTATCAGTTATGCTTCTTATTCCCTGTGACATTTCCCCCATTCTTCCCCTTCCCCCTTCCCACTAATAACCCCCCACCTGATCTCCATTTCTATGACATTAGGAGATAGGGTCTAAACAAAGGCAGCCAGCAGGATGCATGACTACCCTCCATTGCAATTCTATGAAATGAAAGGTAGAGTCATTAGCAGAGAAATAAAAAGGCAAAGGAGGTCAAAGATCTGAAGAAAGCAGAGAGAGGATCCCAGTCAGTGAGACAACAGTGTAACAGTATTCTTGCCAGGGAAAATCAGGTAAAGAGTCCAGATTGTGTTGAATGCCCAGTTGGGATTTTATGCTATGATGTTCCATTTTTTGAACATTTGGTTTGTTTTCTCTGTATTTTTTCCCATCCTCAAGTAAGCGTATAGTATCAAGAAAATGTGGGCATGTAGGTATATGTGTTTTTAATGATGGTACATGTATGTACCATTGTGTGGTTTATAAATCTTAGAAAATATATTTCATTTTCCCAGACATGCCAGCCAACTAGGCCACCCATCCACATTTTCTCCTTAAAACTTTAGTTTGAAGAGTGTAATTTTGAAGCAACATAATTTTATTTTTTGTGGGTATCTGTTTTACTGTCAAAAATTATTATAAAATTTGATTTTTCTAGGTATACACTGTTCACTTTACCTGGCACAGCATATCTTTTTACTCTGATTATTGTTCCTTCTTTATTTTAGGAAAACTTGAATCTACTAATCTACTATATTTTGATTTATTCCACTAATAGTCAATACACTTTTACTAAAATATGTTACTATGGAAGAAGCTATGGGAGAGTGGGAACGAAAATTAGACTATAGTTCAAGCCCCAGCATTCTTTTTTTATGTGTGAGTCAAGTCCTCACTTTAAACAGGTGGTTCTTAAAGTCGGATGTGTACTAGAACCACTTGGAGGACTTGTTGAAAGACAATGGCTAGCTTCTGTTCACACTTTCTGATTCAGTAGGTTTAAGGTTAGGGCTGAGAATTTGTATTTTTAACAAGATCCCAGGGGCCATTGATACTGCAGGTTTGGGGACAACTTTGAAATAAGTACCCTAGGCCATTAAATTGTCTTGCTTCATCAGAGTAAAGCAATAAGGAGAGGAACATTGCTGGCAGAATTAAGAAACTTGTACTGAGCCTTGACTGGTGTGGTTCAGTGGATTGAGTGCCGGCCTGAAGACTGAAAGGTCACTGGTTCGGTTCCCATTTAGGGCACATGCCTGGGCTGTGGGCCAGGTCCTTGGCTGGGGGCCTGTGAGGGGAAACTGACGGATGTGTCTCTCAAGCATCAATGTTTCTCTCCCTTTCTTTCTTCCTCCCTTTCTTTCCCTCTAAAATAAATAAAATCTTTTTTAAAAAATGTACTGAAAAAATTCCAGTGGATGCATTACTTCTTCCTCACTTGAAATGTGGTTACTTGAGGGAAGCTTTACAGGGGCTATGATTTGAGTTAAGCCTTGAGGAAGATACATGGCTTTCTTTCTCTTTGATTGTTTTTCTTTTTATTTAATTGACTGTGTTAACACTATTAAAAATTATACAGATTTCAAGTGCACAATTCTATAATACATCATGTACACTGTATTGTGTGCTCACCACCCCAAGTCACCACCTCTGTCCATCATTCATCCCCCATACCTCCACCACCTCCCTCTACCCCCCTTTCTCAGCAATCACCGCACTGTTGTCCATGTCCATGAGATTTTTCTCTTTTTTTTCTTTTATTGCTCAGTCTTTCCACCTCGTCTACCCAAACCCTTCCCCAGCTGTCAGCCTACTCTCTATGAGTCTATTACTATTTGGCATATTAGTTCATTTTGTTCATTAGATTCCACATATGAGTAAAATCATATGGCATTTGTCCTTCTCTAAATGGCTTATTCCACTCAGCAACATGTTCTCTAGGTCCGTCCACGCTGTCACTAGGATTTCTTTCTTTTTTATGGATGAGTAGTATTTCATTGTGCAAATGGACCACAGCTTTTTTATCCACTCACCTACTGATAGACACTTGAGCTGCTTCTAAATTGTGGCTATTGTGAGTAACACTGAAATGAACATAGCGGTGCATAGATTCTTTTAAATTAGGGTTTCTGGTTTCTTTAGATAACTTCTATGCTGTAAATTATTCAAAACTGACATGGTCAGCCTCAGAAGGAGAAAGATACCCATCTATGGTGACATTGAAGGAGAGATGCTTTGAGCCACTGATATGGGCTCACTGATATGGATGTTACTAGCAGAGCATAATCATCATCACATGTGTTGGACAAAACACTATCTGAGGCCTTTTTTCAATGTTGCTGGCACTGGATTGAAGAAACAGGAGAGCATAAGAATTAAGTAAGTAGACTGAAGTCAGATAGGTCATGCTTCAAATCCAAGCTCCACAACTGATCGCTCCTGTATGATTGGGAGAAACATTTCATTGTGCTTAATCTCCTTCTGTTACTTTGATACGGCTGCCATACAAACCATAAACTTAAACAGAAATTTGTTGTCTCAAACTTCTCAGGCTAAAAGTCTGAGATCAAGGTGGTAGCAGTGGTTTACTTCCTGTGAAGTAAGGGTAGGATCTGTTCTAGGCTTCTCTCCTAGCATCTGGTAGTTCCTTGGCTGATAGAAACCAACGTGGTGTTCCCTTTGTGTGACTATATCCAATCATAACTCTCCTCCAGTATGACCTCATCTTAACTAATGATGTCTGCGACAACCCTGTTCCCAAATAAGTTCACACTCGGAGGGGGATTGGGATTTCAAAATATGAATCAATGGCCGGGAGGCCACAATTCAACATAAAACACTCCTCTTCCTCTCCTGTGAAGAAGTTTTAAAGTTATATAAATAATATTATTTTTGTAGAAAATAGATGAGAAAAGGCATGCAAAGTTTCATCTCATAGGAGCTTTTCATTGCATTGTAATATTATTAATTTAAAATGTATCCACTCTTGTGTAATATCCTTCAAGTTGTCTTCATTTTCCTGCCTACCATCGGCATTAAAGTCACAGGTCATCTATAATTCCTTCTGATATGTTAAAAACATAGACATTTCAAAAAGATACACTGTAGAAATCTTTTTTTGCCTTTTGTTCATTTGCTCATGGATGGGGTTGGATCCGCCTGAGCCGTTTCTGCTGCAGCAGAGCACCATCGCCGAGTGGGTGGCCCCATTCAGCCAGAGTATCTCCAGAGCAAAGGGCTGCTGTCTCTTTGTACCAGATCAGCACTCCCTTTTCTTCCCCCTTTTGTATTTACTTATTCAATTTTTGCAGTTTGCTGCCAAAGGCATTGCAGATGATGAGCCCCTGCATTGGGCCTGTGATCAGCAGGAACTGAATCAATGCTGAGAACACATTCTAACAGTTGAATGGGCAGCTCACAGGTGGTAATGACTTTCAGTCACAATTTATGCGGGGCCCAGTGACAGGCTTCAGCCGGGTAGTCTATTACCGATTTCCCGCACTCTCAGTCCATTACCAATTTAACTCTCCAAAGTTCCCTTTCACTCTCTCCCTTTTGCTCATGTTCTCTTTCTTATTCAATTATAGTGACTTTGATCAGGACCTGAATAGAAGGTTGGTGCAGCACAAGGCAAAATTAAGTTGCTGCTCCTATACCACCTGCCTCTGCAGGTATTTGGAGTGAAAAGGGGTTTGACAATTTGTGGGCATGTGCTTTTATCATACAAATGCAATATTCTGACCACCTTTCTAGGATACCTGGTCTTATATTTCCTACTCAACAAAGGACCATTCCAAAAGGTAAAACAGGAAACACTGTGTTTTGTTTCTAAGAGTTGTACCAAACATCCCCCCACCCCCCACACTCTACCATCTATCTCTATCGGAGGAGAAAAGCTAAGTTAACCCTAATGGGAAAAAAATTACCAAATCAATATGGAGGCGTATTTTATATACAGAGTTGGCAAAAGTAGGTTTATAGTCCGGAGTACATGAAACTGGTTTTATACTTTAATTATTATTTATTAATTATTGTATTATTTTCCATACAAACAACTATAAACCTACTTTTTCCCACCTCTGTATACATTTTTGTTATATTTAAGAA
This sequence comes from Anoura caudifer, assembly GCA_004027475.1. Taxonomy (NCBI): domain Eukaryota; kingdom Metazoa; phylum Chordata; class Mammalia; order Chiroptera; family Phyllostomidae; genus Anoura; species Anoura caudifer. The sequence goes on from PVKU01001757.1 coordinate 132,395, forward strand.
AAAATAAGTTGAGGTATTTATTCAGAAAATAACTATCTCTTCTTAGGCATCTACAGTGTATATACCTAAGTGCTGATCTTCCCTCCAAACCCTGAAAGTTTATGTATTATTCATTTTTCTCGGGTAGAAAACAGAGATTTAACACATCTAAATTGCTAACCTACAGTTACATCACTTTAAACAGAAGAGCCAGGGTTTTATCTTGAGCTCCAGGATGGGTTCCTTGGAGCCCTACCCTGCTGATACAATCTAGCATTTATACATCTGTACACATTGTAGATGCACAGAATACATGGTGTGTTTCATTTTACCTAACACAGTGCTTTGCAGGCAGGGCAAAGATGCCATGAGTGAGGGTCTACAGTGCTTTCCTTGCTATCTGCCCCTTTAGCTCATCCTCCTGTCTGAACGAGCTGGAGAAAGTCAGGTCCAGGTGAGATCACTGAAGTTCTACATCACTGTACAAACAAGCTACGGAGAAAAGTACCCATCATAGCTTCCATTTTTGTGATTCCAGCAGAGCCCAGAGGATAGTAGTTATTTTTAATCTACTTCCAGTTCAGCTACCCTGCCCCTTCCGCAGTTAATTGGAAAAATATTTATGCTTATTTAATTATATACACACACATATATATGTGTGTATATAAAGAGAGACCCTATATATAATCTATCTAAATTTAGTTATAGTCTCCATAATAAATTGATAATTTTGTCAACCAGATTTTTATTCAGTTTCTGTTCATATTCTACCCCAAATTTGGTCATTTGGGGGAGACCCAATACTTGAACTTCTTACTATGAAATAATTTTTGTGATGCATTTGATTGCATCCTCTCTTCCTCTATTGTTTGTAAATATATTGTAGTCAAAACCACTGACTAAATAATGATCCGGGTGATGGGAAGGAACTGGATTATCATGACCCTTATTTTCCTTATGAAAGCTAGCACAGTGATATGCTATTAGAATATATCCAATATGAACTGAATTCACATGAACATCTTTGCTCACATGACTTGATGCTTTCATACTCGTTTTGTTATTTGCCTCTACAAGTCTGTGCTGAAACAAAGCCAGAACAGGCTACTGATGGCGAGGGTCCCTTGGTACTAGTTGGTTTTTTCCAGTGGAGAGTGGAGACAGAGCACGTGAGAAGACTGGGACCGTTGGGGACCCCAATGAGTGAGGAATGGTGAGCTACCTGGTTTCTTTCATCAGCCTTTCTAAACAGGGGCTCTGCAAGACAATCAAGCCCTGAAGTTGTAACAGGTGTTTATTTTATGCAATGAGTTTTCTTCTGTTCTATGAATCTAGTTTGATGTGACCTGAATATCATCTTTGAGTGAATTGAGTTCTCTTCCCTCTACTGGTTCTCGTTCTGCCCTATTGCTAGTGGGTAATGGCAGTAGCTCTGATTCTGAGACTAAAGAAGGCAAAGGTTGGAATACTGGGAAGCGTCAAACAAGAAGATCAACCACAAAAGAGAAAAAGAGAGAGAAAAGAAGAAAAAAAGTAGGAACAGCAATTGCGTGAAACAAATGAGGTCAGGAATCTTGTTTTTAAGAAAATTCCCCAGAAATCCTCCCATGTCACCTGAAATGCTCAACATGAGCTTTCTTTACCAAACCCAGTACAGAAGAAAAGAAAGTTCATGAGAAGAAAATTGGCAAGAGTGGAGAAAAAGAGATGAGCAGCATTCTTCTGGTTTATAAATATAAATGATCTATTCATTTAGACAAGCATATAATTTACCAGTGTCTTCACCAGAGAAAATGTATCCCAGTAGCCCCCAAAATGGGGGAAAGATTATTTGAGTGGCAAATAGTGATCCCCAAGTTAGGGATAGGTGGAAACTGGTACACATGAAAATTCATTTCTTCCACTCTAAGCTACATTTTTGAGAATCTTACTTCTAGGGAGGCTACTTAATGCCTTCCTATTCCCAAGGTGTCTTTTATTCCCTTGAAGAAAGAGATGCCTGTGTAGATATAGGTCCATATAAATTTGACCGATGAAGATGGTGCATCAGGTCCCATTGTTCACTGTCAGTGATGCTGGACTATTGTGAAATAATATAAGTATGTTTATAGAGAAAAGGGAACCTGCTAAGTAAAGACTTCATTGACAAAGTGTCATAAAACACTATTGGCCTCCTCCTTTTTAACTGTAGATTAAGATGTCCTCAGGCAGGCTGTTTTAAAAGTACTTTCTCATCCTGAGAAAAGGTCACAATTGTGACAGTTATGGTTATTCCCTTCTTTTGTCACAGTAAATTTACAGGTTTTATTAGGTGAAGTCTGATAAATAATGAAACAATAGAAACAATTGATCCTAGAGAGGGAGAAGCTGGGCATAGTTTCATTCCAGTTCCTAAATCATCTTTATGAGTCATGTGACCTTGAAAAATTCCCTCAGTTTCTTTGAGGCTCTATTTCTAGAACTAATAAATACTAATCTTCAGTCTCAAGGGTTATGGTGAAAATCAAGAGAGGAGATATAAATGCATCCTACGTATACTCTAAAGAAATAATTATGAAGTCCACCAAGATTTGCTAAAGTAGAAATTTCTTTGTTCGTATTTTGCACTTTACAGACATTTTATTCAGCGCTCATAACTCCAAGAAGTAAGCCCAAGAATATTCAGCACCTTGCCTGAGGTCAGAAAACAAACACATAGCTGAGTCTGGACTCTTCCTGTCTGCCTGGGTCTAAAGTCCAATTTCTGTAGTCTCTGCATTATATAACTCCTCAAGTATTGGCAGGGATGTGGAGAAAAGAGAACCCTAGTGCACTGTTGGTGGGAATGCAGACTGGGGCAGCCACTGTGGAAAACAATATGGAATTGCCTCGAAAACCTAAAAATGAAACTGCCTTTTCGTTCAGCAGTTCCACTGCTGGGATTATACCTTAAGAATCCCAAATCACCAATTCAAAAGATCTTATGCAGTGTTATTTATGAGAGCCCAGTGCTAGAAACAGCCTAAATGCCCATCAGTAAATAAGTGGATCAAAAACTGGTACATTTATACAATGGAATGCTATGCAGCAGAAAGAAAGAAGGAACTCCTACCTTTTGTGACAGCAGAGCTGGAACTGGAGAGGATTATGCTAAGTGAAATAAACCAGTCAGTGAAAGACAAATTCCATATGATCTCACCTATAAGTGGAACCTAATGAACAAAACAAATGAGCAAAACAGAACCAGAGGCCTGGAAATAAGAAATGGACTGATAGGGATCAAAGGGGAGGGGGGAGGGGGATAAGGGAGGAAAGAAGGGGAAGGGCCTAGTTAAAGAACTCGTATAAATGACCCATGGACGTGGACAACAGGGTGGTGATTGACTCTGGGAGTGGGGGTTGGACTGGGCAGGGGAGAGCAACGGGGGAAAGTGGGACAACTGTAACAGAACAACCATAAAAAAAATTCTTTAATTTTTAAAAATGTCTCCATTGATTTAATTTCTGTGAATCATTTGCATCATAAACTAGACTGTGAGGGCCACCATTTGAAATACACAATGAGGAATGAAGGCAGAATCTTGGAACTAGAAAGTTCTGTCAAAGTCATCTAGGTGAACTCCCTGCCTTTTGTAACGCTCACCAAACCAGTCCAGACACATTGTCAGGGATGAAATTAACTGCTCTGCTAACTCCTCCTGTGCTTAACCATGCTTGCTACCCCCAGAGCTCCTACTTACATCATTTGAATTCCCTCCAGCTGCAATTTATGCCCTTCTCTTGTTCTTGCCCCGTCAGAGTGAGAACAGCTGTTCACCATCCTCCATATAATCACACTGGGGATAATGAAGGCGGTGTTTGAGTCACTCTTCAACGATTCCAGTCCAGGTCTTGGGACACAGACTTATTTACTGGGGAACTGACCAGGATGGCAAGTAGAGAAAAGTACATTTTGAACATATTCACACCTAGTAAAGTGCTGAATAGAAAAATTCATTTAGGAGTGAATATTATTCCTCGTTATTTTACAGCAGCTCATGTTCTGCAATTGTTTTAAATCTGAAGTCCATTCCATAATGGCTAATGGTATGATTTTTCATACAATTTGGATCTGGCTTTATCTGAGTTTGAGATAATTAAGTCAGGAAATCCAAGGTAGAGGGAAGAAAAAAAACGGTTGGACAGGGGCCGGCAGGATATTTGATCCAAAGTACATGTGTCTGAAATTAAATTTGGGAGTTAGACTGTGCCGTCCTTAAATCATGACAGCAAATGAAGGGGAACCTTCTGGATGGTAAGAAAAAAGGAATAGGAAGGCTGCTGCCTTATGGGAATTGTAGGGAACAGGGATAATTCCCAGAAACTAGCCAGAGTGACTGAGTGGCTGCTTGGCACACAGAATGAGGAAAGAAGGATGGAAGACTTCCTATAATTACCTTGTCGAAGCTCCTGAGAGATCGCTTGTGTGCCCAGTGGATTGGGGGCAGGAGCAGCTCCTGGAGTGTGCCGGAAATAAGGCTGTGCCTGCATGGGGGGGTTTCTAAGGGGAATAGGACCTCCGGTTAGAAATTAGTGAGATGTATATATTTCACTCATTATAGCTTTTTTTGATACTTAAAATTTCTTTTCTGCATCTGTGTGTCCCTTAATGGAGAAGTAATATTCTCTATTAACAGGTCAGCTAATAGCATCCCAAAGCATGATTCTGTAAGAATGGGAATGACATTCAGGCTCCATTTGTGGCTCCAGACAGGTGGGAGAACAGTCAGACAATTACTTCACTCATTTATTCTTTCACCCAATCATCTATCAGTAAAATGGGGATAAAACAGTAGCCACCTCATGGAGAAGAGTATTAAATGAGTTATCCTATGAAGGGCTTATGCTAGTTAATGGTGCATAATAACAACTCATAGATACTGTTTATTGTTACCTATTATTATTAAATACAGAAAAGTCCTTAGGTCTTGGGGAGGATAGGCATCAGCACACAAGACTATTGTTTAATGTGAAAAGTCCATGAAGACAAAGTTCTAGAGTAACAAACACCTTAGTGGTCAGCTTTCCGAAGGAATGGAGGGTGTCAGGAAGAAGAGGATGCTGAGCAGTGCTGATTAGAGAGCATCAGGAACATTTTGTTTTTCTGGACATAACACTTGAAAAGAATATTGACGAATTAGATTGTATCCCTGGGAAGCAGTCAAATAAAAATTTGGTTTTTAAACTCATGTGAATGGGGAAAACTTGAGAGAATTTTATGTGTTCATCTCAGATAGGAGTTAGGCTGAGATACGCCAATGTCCTTGCATGACTCTATGGAATATAAAATCTTCCCCAAGAATAAAATCAAGATCACGTGGAGTGGAAGCCTCAAGGAAAATTTAAAACAATAAATAAACTTTTTCTAATAATGAAATATGATCAAAATATGATTGATCTGTCTCAGTTGGTATATGCGTTATTAGACTATAGAGGTTAGGCATATATTTAGGAGAATATTTAGAGAGTGGTTCATAAACATCCCCAGGGAATTTTTATATTCAAAATTATATAACTTGCTTAAGTGCATTCTTAACCTTGGCATTACTAGTCAATGCTGTTTCACAGACCACATGGAATGTATGGCTCAGTGGTTTGAGCACCGACCTTTGAACCAAAGTGGCACTGGCTTGATTCCCAGTCAGGGCACATGCTTGGGTTGCGGGCCAGGTCCTCAGTAGGGGGTGCATGAGAGGCAACCACACGCTGATGTTTCTCTCCCTCTCTCCTACCCTTCCCCTCTGTCTAAAAATAAATACATAAAATCTTGAAAAAAAGACCACATGGACAGAAGACACACTCACCAAAATAGTTTCTTTTGCAAATCCATCTAGCTGAGGGTGTTTCACCCAAACCAAATTTTAAAACTACAAAATAGAAATAAACACTAATTTGAAATAATATATGCACCCCTATGTTCATTGCAGCATTATTTACAATAGTTGAGATTTGGAAGCAGCTCAGGTGCCCATCAGTGGATGAATGGATAAAAAAGCCCTGGTATGTTTATACAATGGAATAGTACTTGCCCACATAAAAGAAGGAAATCTTACCCTATACAACAGTGTGGATGGCTCTGAAGACTATTCTGCTAAGAGAAATAAACCAGTCAGAGAAAGGCAAGTACCATATGATTCACTCACGTGGAAACTAATGAACAAACCAAACTAACAAACAAAATAGAAACAGACCCATAGACACAGAGAACAGACTGGCAGCTGACAGAGGGGAGGGAGTTTAGGGGCTAGGTGAAAAAAGTGAAGGGACTAAGAAAAAAAATCATAGACACAGACAATGGTATGATGATTACCAGAAGGAAAGGGGAGTGGGGGGAGGTAGAACAGGGTAAAGGGGAGATAAATGGTGACAGAAGGAGACTTGACTTGGGGTGGTGAACACACAATACAATATACAGGTGACATAATAGAGAATTATACCCCTAAAACTTATATAACTTTATTAACCAATGTCATATCAATAAATTCAATTAAAAAAAGAACTTTCTGTTATTTTCTGCTTTCCATATTAGGAAAACAATTGTCCTTTAATGCACCAGTGGGACTCACAGATGTCATATTTTGCAAAGTTCCACTGGCATTGTAACCAGAGAGGGGAAGCCAGCTGTGAAACTGGGGAGGGCCCACTTTCTGTGGAGGCGTGTTGTTAACAGTGATGAACGCCATAATCAAGGCATGCAATTAGGGTTCCTGAATTCAGGCAGGAGTAGCTTGGGCAACTCTTTGTAAAACAACTACTTGAAAAGACATTGGATTCACTGATCAGGGCTGGTCATTTGTACAAAGATTCTTATGAAGCATTTAATTCATGACTGTTCAGTGTGATTGGATAAAATCCAAACTTCTAACCATGATCTATAAGATTTTGAGTTCATGATATTATGCAATCTTATCTCCTGCTAGTTCCCTTTTCATTGCATTTCAGACATAAACTTTGCTGTTTTTGGTTAAACAAGCTCATTTCAAGGTACAATTGGATTGTCCTCCGACTGTTCTTTCCCCAGATCTTTGCATGGTTGTCTCCTCATGAATATTCAAATTTCAACTGGCTTATATTCTTCCGTGATCATGGATCTAAGCATGTTGCTGACCAATTCCATCCTTCATTATCACTCTCTATACTATTAATTCACTTTATTTTTCATAGAGTTTATGTTTTAACTTCTGTGATACAGGTACCCAGAATAGCGTTTGGCACATTATGCATAGTGCATATTGGTTCATCTCAGGTATTTATGTGTTTATTATCTTCCCTCACTAGAATGTGCTCTTCCTGAAAACAGAGACCTTTTCTTCCCCACATCACCCAATGCAATGCTAGAACCATGCTTGAAAGCAAGTGACACCTCAATAATTATTTGTTGAAGGAACGAGTGTTTTTGTGGTAGACGTTCACATGTGAATAATTTAAATGCACTTGAGGACAGTAAATGGTGTGAGTTTTTGTTTGCTTGCCCATTTTAGTCTTTTCTTTCTCCTCTGGACTGTGTGAGCACCACTATCTAAACAGGACTCACTCCGCTGAAGGAGAAACTAGAGGCTCTGCCTGAGGTCAGGGCTGAAGGAGCAGTTACGAAGATAGATGTGGTCCTAAAATACTGCAGAGGAGTCACAGGGTGCGGGTAGAGAGTAATGTTACAAACGATGCTTGCAGCAATGTCTTCGTGAGGCATAATAAAACCTGCTAAGCGGATGAGGCAAGTTGAACTCAAAGAAGTACAAGGAGGTGCCAAATTGATTTTGGCAAGTAAGGGCTTCGGCAATACAATCCCTCGTGTAGATGCAGCAGCTGGTAGACCAATCCCTCTCTGTCCATCTGAGAGGAGCCCAATGTTTCTGACACCAGGTGCCATTATCTAATTAGATGCGGTCATTCATTTCACAAAAGTTACTCCTGAATAGTAAATAAGTATAAAATCAGAGTCAAAGATAGTTACAGAAAATAAAAAATATTTGTAGTTTTTATACATAGAATCCTAAATCATCTTTTATATTATTATCACAGTTTACTATTCATTGGAAGAATATTTATCTCATGTCATTCTCCACCATTAGATTTTATTAACTCAGGGATATATTTTAATCACCATTTATCACTTAATTAATTGAAATCAATTAACTGATTATCAATTAATTGTTAACTTAAGTAATAAAGTTAATTCAATAAACACATATTGAGTAAGTTTTATGGGATTCACCATGATAGGTCCTAGGTAAAGATGGTTTCTGCCCCGTGGAATTTCTGTTCCTGTAAAAGGAAGCAGACATTAAATATACAGGATGATATTAGCTATTGATCAGTACCTCCTAGAAAACAAAGAGTCCAGAAATGGTAGTGATTGGGGATGTGAGGATGGTGCTACTCGAGATAGGATTGTGGTTTGGTCCCAGTGGAACTGAAGTTAAAAAGAAACCAGAAAGGATGCTCCAATCATAGAGATAGCTACAAAAACTGAAGGCACAGATGAGCTGCACCTGGTCAAGCACCTGCAAGGAGAACAATCTGACTGCAGCCCCGTGGGCCAGGATGGGAGCAGCAGCAGATGATGCTAGAGAGGCGGACAAAGGGAAAATCACACCAAGTTTTTTCATCTATAATTAAGAAGTTATTTCATTAGAAATATATTGGAATCTTTTGAGCAGGAAAGAAATTTGATTTGGTTTACATGTTTCAAAAGGTTGCCCTGGTTAAAATAGAACACATTCGGTCCAGGCTGGGTAGTTCAGTTGGTTAGAGCATCATCCTGATACACAAAATTGTGGGTTTGCTCTCTGATCAGGGCACTTACAAGAAGCAACCAATGAATATATTATAAATAAGTGGAACAAAAATTGATGTCTCTCTCTTTCTCAACTACTATACTACATTCTCTTTAGCCTCGTGCAAAATCCTTTAGTTATCAGATATTTGCAATGGAGTAAAACAGAAGACTAAAATGTACACCCTTGCACTGTCTCAGCTACTATTTTGAATCGAAGTCTCTGTGAAATTCCCCAAGGTGAATCTCAAACACTTCAGGAATACATGTCAATTAACAGATCACCTGAAATTATACAGGATTTTTCTAAGGGATTTCCAAAATATTGGCTGTGGGAAGGCTTAATAGTAGAGGAAATATATTCTAAGAGCCAGGGTCCATCACACTAAGGAGCTAATTTCACAAATATCAGCAGGAAGTATAAGGACCCCCGTGACTTTGGGACCCAGGGGGAGACATTAATTGTGAGTATTGAAACTTCCCACCTCCCTAGTCCTCCAGTGGAGAGATGCACAAAGCACATCGCTCCCAGTCAAGTTCCAGAAAAGGACTGAACACCTTCAGTAAAGGGAAAGCATGTTGAAATGTTGAAGTGCTCTTGGGGATGAGAACTAAAGGGAAAAGAGAAAATAAAATAAACATGTCAACTAGACAACATAACCACCAGCACCAGCCCTGAGGTAGTGATGTGTAGAACATGGGTTTGCTATAAATACAGCCAGTCTCCACCTTTCTCCTCTGAGAGGCACCCTCACATCCTATTAGATTAATAGTAAATCCTCGCAAGTGGAAGATGCCTGATTGTTGTAGGAGCTGCACTCCCATGGTCTAGTCTGCTTCATGTTCTGTTATACAGCAAGCAACCGAGTTATGGGGCCAAGGGCAGACACAGACCACCAATAAGACTCTCCATGAACATAGAGAAATTAATAGTTTTCAAAGAGAATTCCACGATTATTCTATTAAATAATTAAAAGCAGGCTTGCAGCTACAATTAAACACAAGGCATTTTAGTTATAATGGAGAACAATAAGGACAATGCCATTGACACCGACTGTGCCATCTGAGGCTGTCTGCAGGACTGCAGGCTCTGGAGCCAGGCTCTCATTGTTTATATTCAGACTCGACCACCTCAAAGTCATGTGTCCTTGAGGAAATCATGTAACCACTCCGTGCTTCAGAGTTTCTTCATTTAAAAAATCTAAATAATCATAAAGCCTATGATGATGATGGGCAGCATTAAATGAATTGGTAAGTGTGAACTCTCAAACAGGACTTGACATACAGCAAGAAATATATGTGTTCGTTATTATTATATTATTATTCATCAGAACGTTCCTAACATTGCCAGCAAAGACCTAGGTCCAAAATGGTCAAGGCTACATGTTGTAAGTGATTCAGGACACAGAAGAATCATTGTGGCTTTAATAATAACAGTCACCACTCTAAACATCCATTTAATTATCTACAAAATAGAGGTGGAAATGCTCATCCTTCCAGCATCTCACAACTGTTGTGATAATTAAATGAAATGATCTTCAGAAAGAGTTTTATAAGTTTATGAAGTGTGATACCTGTGCAAAATGGCAGTAATGTTATTATTATCATTTTATGAGGAGCCTCAAGAACATAGCAGGTCTTAAAGTAGAAGCTAGAAAAAAAATTTCTCTATTTAAGGTGGAAGCAAGGTTTCCCAGTGCCCTCAGTCATCTTTGCATTATATCAGTGGGCTGGCTGAAAGCCACTCTCTAAAAAAAATTCACTCTATTCTCTTTGATTCTTTTTTATTTTTGTAATTCATGCTATTTATTTAATGATAAAAAGTTGAGAGACACAGAGAGAGAGCTCACCTACCCACACATCAATTCAAAATTCTTTTCACTACTCTAATGCCAGCATCCAGGATATGAAACTGTCATCTACTGGATCACTGAGATATCTGTCAAATATCTAAATTGTCCTTAAAAATAATATAGTCCCCTCATTCCACCTCTTTGGAAATGTCTCAAGTGTGAAAAAACATTTTATTATAATTCAAATGATGTGAGGAAGTGAATATGTATATATAGTCTGTCTAGAAGGTAGAGACACTTATTGAAGAAGATACAAGATACAAGAAACATTGTACATAGGACAATGATGCCTCAGTCCCCTTCAAAGTAGGGACCTTGAGACCTCACACAGTTCTCTCAATAGCCACCAGACACCCCATTGTATTTTCCTGAATCTCATCAATGATTTGAATTTCTTCCCTTTCAAAGGTGATTTTAGTTTTGGGAAAAGTCAGCAATCCCAGGGCACCAAATCTGGGCTGTAAGGGAGCTGGGTCACCTGGGTGATTTGATGTTTCACCAAAAAACTCTGAATAAGACATGACACTTGAGAGGGCGGTTGTTGTGCTAAAGCTGCCAATCACCAGTTGCTCATAGCGGCAGCATTCTGAATCATGTGAATAGTTTCCATGGAGGAATTTTCAACACAAAATTTGATGCAGATTCCATGCTCAACATGCTCAGTCATTTTGAATGTGACGGCCACACAGTACACATGCTCACTCAACGGCATGTACCACCCCCAGAGACTAGTACAGTGAAGTAGTCATTGTTCACACATGTGCATTCCAGTCCACTCTCCTTGGCTGCCAGGTTACACGGATGTCACACAAACCATTCTCATTATATCAACAATGGCTGTACTTTTTCCAGACAGACTTTATGTGTGTGTGTGTGTGTGTGTGTGTGTGTGTGTGTGTGTGTGTGAGGCATACAATACATAGATAGTTTCATTAATATTATCATCACCATCATCATCAAAGTTTTCCTTTTGATGTAAACTTCACCCTCAATGTTTCTTTTTGTGTAAGATTTGATATGTCATAAACTTTCTGTAGTTTGATATTGGAGTTTCTTTTCTTAATCTCATCAGGTTTCTGATTAAAGGCACTAGGTTGCTTTATCAAATTAAAAAAATGAAATACACACTTCATGATTGTTAATTGAAAGCCCTTGTCAGACTCATAGGAGAGCCAGGGTACTTGGGGAAGAGTAAGAGGTCGAGGTTAAACCCCAGGTAGAGATGGTTTTGAACTGAAACCTTTGTAACTTCTCTGGTACTGATTTATTGACACCAGTATGACTTGATTACCTTGTGTTTAATGACTCTTCTGACAAGGCTGGGACTGGCATGGGGGTATCATTGCTTTCTGCTGTCTGTTCTGTGCTCAATTTCTGAGCTGGGTCATTAGAAAAAAATAAAGAAAATGTTGCACTTTTTTAGTAGGCTTTTAGCAATCTAGCAGGGACCCAAAGTTTCTCAGGGCAGAACTATTCCACAGATGCAGGTTGGATACGTTAAGAGATAAAATTTACATTAACAGACTGTGTTTGGACAGGTTTGGACAGCAAGCGGGGGTTCAGAATCAGAAAAACTAGGTTTAATTCCAAGCTCCACATCAGTCTTTGTTCTCAGTGACTACGGATTTCCTAATCTCTTAAATAAAAGATTCTGACATCATGGAGTTGTTCTGAGGTTAAATAGGAAATACATGTCAAAATGTCTTCTAAACTCTAAAGCCGTTTAAAAGCAAAGCTTTCTTTCCCTGGGTACAAAAGGCATCAGAAAAGCCAACCACACCATTTTTTGGAGCCCACGTGAAATAGTCTGTGGTGTTCTCACCACATGGGGAGACACCCTGTGTGTATAGGAGGCAAGGGCTCCATCTCTGTCATTTTGAAAGACGCAGCTATGGCGCTTTGGCTGTTCCAGTGTTATGCCATGGTCTCTCATGGGAACCCCCAGCTGGCTTTGGAGCGGACTTACTCTCTAGGGTTTCTGTTTTTGCCTCACTTTGGGTCTCTGATGGTTTTTTGTTTGTTTTCTATTATGCCTGCTGAGAAATGCAATAAATAAGATTTTTGAAAATATTTTACTTTCAAACATTTTATTGATTTTATGGAGATGTCATTCGGATGTATGGACTATCATGACACTAGAAATGGAAGTCTTCCCCTTAAGTCAAAACTTGAAAACAGGACACCTGCTGGTGAAGAGATGAATAAATATTTGCATCCATTTAATTTTAAATGGAGTCAGTATTTCACTTTTCAGTGGCTGACAATTGGCTTTACTGAATGCCCCACATGTTCAAGGAAATACGTGCTTCCCCTCCCCATGACACTGATAGGTTCTGAATTCTGGTGTCTGCTCTCTCTCTGTGTTTCCTTCACTCCTTCGCTAAAAAATAAGGGTGTCAACCCTCAAATGTATCTATCTCCTAACAACCTTCAAAAACTCAGTTACAAGGGTTTACAGGAACAAGTATAAAGGACACATGGACAAAAACTGGGGGGTGGTGGAAATGGGAGGGAGGTGCGGAGGGCTGGGTGGTTGGGCTGGGATGGGAGTAAAAGACAGAAAACTGTACTTGAATAACAATTAAAATAAAGTTTAAAAAACTAAGTTACATATTTTACCACAGAACATGCAATTGGCTTAATGAAAACTTGGGACCAAAGGGAGTAGGGAGAGTTCAGGATGGGCTTGTCACATGTGGTGAAACTCTCATTATTGCTTTTCCACTTTATATAAGTTACTGTGCTAAGCATGGGGATGACTTTATACATTTTATGTCTCTGAGCAGCTTTATGCATATTTTATCAGAATTTCATTGTCTGTGCTTTAAATATTTAGTACTAAGATGAGTGCTATATTTTTTAAGTGTGATTTGTATCGAAACATAGGGTAAAAGTAAAATTTTAGGCAATTGTACTCCAAAATGTTTATGTGAAACATGTTCATTAAATGTCTAATATGCAAAATTGCATTGGTGATTCAATTGAAAACATCTGTTAATAAACCCATCCACCTTCTAGTTAACAGAGTGAGGGATACCTTTATGGACTTCCAAGGACACTGTAGCTATTTCATCTCCCATGTCAGCTTCCTGTCACGTCATCCACACAGAGAACCACCGCAGACATGTGCTAATGAAAAAAAAAATCTGAAACATATTCGCTTTTCTATTTTCCAGTGGAACTCATGGGCACTGAATGGCAATCTCCTACGTCCCTAACCTTCATCATGCCAAGAGTTACCACATGTCCTTGTCAATGTCGCTTCTTTAAATTCCTTTTGCAGCTGGGCAGATGATGATGACAAAAGTGGTTTTCAATAGATGAGATACCTGTTGGAGGAGGAATAGGTAACATGGACAGGTAGGTTCTGAGGATCTCCATGGCAATGCTTTAGATGGTTTCCAAAATTATCTGTGCATTTTATGGTTATTCAGCAAATCTCCCCTTGCAATAAATGGATCCCCTGTGCCGCTTAAAAAGGCCACGACATTCATTCCATTTCATTTCACGGAACAGGAGCAGGCTTGTTGGTTAGATGAAAAAGAAGTTAGCCCTACAATAGGTTGCTTTTTATTCTCCATTTATAAGGAGATTGGAAATTTCTTAGTAATGATCTCTTTGTTCATGTTTTCTGATATTACTTTTAAAGTCTATTGGGTAGAAATTTTTATTTTTCCCTTCAAGGAAATCAGTTTAGGGGAGTTATTTACTGTACACCACATACACATGATTTGCTTGAAATTTACTATGAAGGAAGATTTATTTTCCCCCTTTAGTAGTTCACCTACAATAAATGGCTTTTAACTCCCTAATGGATGATTTTCTAGTCCACCACCAGCAGAGCTTCCTGTCATCCTGACACTGGCAGGGAAATCCAAGCTAGAACATCTTATTTTATCCAACCTGCCATAGTCTCCGTTTCTGGGCCCAGGGGATTTGTGTGTGTGAGAGAGTATATGGAAGACTTTACTCCATTTTGAATGGAGATCCAAAACCAAGCTTCTGAGTAAATCCGGGACCAATATTTCTGGTTGGGAGACTTGATAGTCTGACTTTCACAAGAAGAGTTTACCTCCAGAACTTTTAAAGGTGCTATCCTGTCCTACTGAGCATTCACAACATTGTGCTGCAGAACACTGGCCCTCAACAAAAACTAGTTGGCATGGCTCATCCCTCTGCTGAACTGCCATGGCTGCGGCTGGCCTGACAGCAGCAGCTGGGGTGAAGCATTAGACCACAAGGACAGGAAAAAAAATCTGACACTAGTGATCCCTTTATTTAAAAACTCTCCAGAATGGTAATGGACCAAATTTTTAAAAAAATAACTAGCTGCTTGGAACATATAATTAACCTTATTCATTTATGTTATTATTATATTATATAATATATATTTATATTCCAATATATAATATATAATTACTTTAAGATTGGTTCTGAAATGGGCTTCCTTAGCATAAACATAGTTCTTCTCCTTTACATTCTACACAACACACTAAATCAGTTTAATAGGAAAAAAACAAAGTTCAGCGTCCTTGAAACACAAGATACAGGAATCCACCTATGCTTTTCTCATAAATATATTTTACCAAGCTCCCAACAAAAAATGATGGCAATTTAGTGTACGCGAAGTATTGCTATTCATTCAAATTGTTAAATGGGCTGCTAAAAAGATAACAGGTTGGATGAAACTGCATGCTTACACTGGTTTTCATAAATACTTTGACACTCAGAAAAATTTATGGATTTTATTGGATCAGTCAAATCTAATGATTTACCAGAGTTTAATGTCCTTTAATATAGCTGCACATGCTGCATTCTAATTCTGACCATGACTTTCTCCTCAGGGCACAATGCTTCTCTTTCCTTAGAATCTATTAGGTTTATTTGTTTGTTTGTTTGTTTTCTGTTAGCATGGATAAACACCAAAGGAAAATTAAGTGGTCATTTTGACCATGAATATTTTTATTTAGCATTCCACACTGAACAAAGATATCCTGAATTACGGTAATTATACATTTTCAGACATATGTGAAGATTCTATGTACTTGTTTGATCGTATTTATTGAAAACACAAGGGAAAACTAAAATTTCCCAATCGGATATATCACTCATTCTCAACATCTTCCCTAGAACTGGTGGGCTCAGTAGGACAGCGGGTACTATTACTTGAAGGAATGCTATTTACAATGGGGTCCTCCACGCCTGCTTTGCTCAATAAGCTTCAAACGCAGATTCCTTCTCCAAAATCATTTCACTGCAAGAGCACTCAGTGTGTCCGAAATGCCTGTTTTGGTCCCTGCCAGGAAGATTCCATCACCTTCTGCCTGTGTCATTTACCTTCTTCTGTTGACTTAGCATTTCCTGAAATACAGTCTTCACTGACCTAGTACTCCAGGAAACACCAATTTAGCATGGTAAATTACCATTTTCACTGCTGCCTCAGCGTTTCCGGCAAAGACTGTGTTTTTCTTCCTCAGTCCCTTCGGTCAGGGAGCTCTGGCTTTGAGGTGGGTTTAGGAGTTCAGGACTATTACAGAACATAATGACAGGATGCCCTCAAGTGGTAACACTTTATCCAGAAAGCTGTAAGTACTTTGCAACAAGAAGGCACAGTTCTTCCTGTGGCCTCCTTAAAGGAGGTGCATAGCATCCCAACAGGTCAATAAACAGGGTAGCCTGCAGATTGGGAGTGAAAGAGAGATTGTACATGTACTTAAAAGGAGATAACATGTATTTAACTGGAAGGATTTCTTTGCATGTCTCAAATTACCATTCTTTAAATAACAATTGGGACTCTTCCTAACTGTCTGCCATGGGATATTAACAACATCCTGTTGGTTATGGGATTTGCTTAAATATTGACCTAAAAAGGCACCTGTCGCAATGACTTGATTTCACTAATTAACCACTCTAAACTTCATTTTTCTCATCTGTGAAATCACAACAGAATAGATGTGCCAGATTAAAATAAATAGATGAATATCAGGTAGAATGGTGTCTGATACAAAGAGGGTCAAGGAAAGACCATTTTAATCCCATCCTATTTCTCATATTTCTCATCATTAATGATAACATGGTCAGGAACACTAGCTCAGAACTCAGATGGAAAAAAAAAAAAAAAAAAAAAACCTGATACTCGAAAAGGGCCAGGACTGGAATGATGGACTGACACTAACGTGATGACATGAAATTAATCCTTTAGAGCCTCGAACTGAACATTTCCCAAACTCAACTTGTTTTTCTAGTCTCCAATTCTCTGTTGTTTTTTTTTTTCCCCAAAGTCTTCTATATTTTATTTGGTTAACTGGATCTACTCTTTTTAAAACATTCAGATACTCAAGTCTGCAATCTCAGAGTCATACTGGAATCATCCTTTTTATTTCCCACTTGAATTATTTGGTTTTCAGAACGCTCCTCAGTCCGTTACCTCCGCTGTACTGCCCTCACGCCAGCTTTGGTTCAGGTCCTCAGCATTTTTCACCTAATTAATCTTTTCATCCTCAATCTCTTCTTCTTACTATAACCATTCAGTTTATCTCTCCAAACTACAGGTATGGCTATCATTCCCCAGGTAAGGCCAGATAATATATACTTCTTACTTTTTAACAGGAAAAAAATATCTACTCCTTTACAAGTTATAGATGTTTCCTCAATGTCTAAATCACATCTCTAGCTTTTTCTTTCTCCTTTTCCTTCCTTCCTCCCTCCCTCCCTTCTTTCCTTCCTTCCTTCCTTCCTTCCTTCCTTCCTTCCTTCCTTCCTCAATTTCCACTGATACCTGATGACTTGAAATCTTTTCTTTCATTCCTCTGTACCTTGAGCAGATTGTTTCCCATATTCACAATGTCCACCACCCCAACTCATCCGCTTGGGAAACCATATATCCTTTCACTCTATTTTGTTTACATTTTGCCTCCCCTTTGAAATGTTCACTACTTCTCTAATTATTATTTTTCACTGTTTCTATAATATACATCTTTTATCAAATTCTTAACTACATAGTTATTTTATTCTTTTGACTATGTACCATTTAAATGTACACACTAGAGCTTACTTGTATGTGTCTGCCTCAACATTACTACAACTGACAAATAGGGAATTGAAAAAATATCTAATCTACCAATGATTAAATGGATAAATTAAGCATCGAATATATACATTTTTAAAATATTCTAGTGTATACATATACTATGAGAAAATGGAAATTTAATTGGCTAGACATTCAGTATAAACTCAAAAGTTAAATTCTTTTGTGTTTCTTTAATCAGGAGTTAGAGAATGGAGTTTGGAGCAGTCTAAATAACTGAAAAGTGAGGGGGGAACCTTGTAGCACATAGGATGAACTCCAAATGGTATATAAATGCCGCACAATCTCTTGACTAATTCATGAACTACCCACTGGTCATAGAAATGCCAAGGAGCTAGGCAGAGGAAGCAACTGGAGTGGAGGTAACTGAGTAGAGATCTTTGCTGCTGCCTCTGGCAGTAAAGACAGGGTTTGAATCAGGCCAAATTTGCTTCTTGTTAGATTGAAAAACCAAGATTCTTTAGAAGTTTACAATAGTCCAAATCACTATGATGCATCATGCTTAATTTCCAACACTCAATCAGAGATTACCAGGGGAAAAAAAACCTTGAAAACAGGAAAGGATGAACCACTGTCAATAGAAAAAGCAGTCAATAAAAATAATCTCAAGATGACCCAATTTTTAGAATTATGAAATAAAAATTTTAAAGCAGTCATTGTATATTCATAGTCTTAAAGGAAAATGTGGTTATAGTTAGTTAATAGGTAGGACTTTCAGAAAATAAATGGAAACTATAAGTAATAACCATATACAAATCCTAGAACTGAAAGTAAAATATCTGAAATCAGAAAGAAAGCATTAGATATGCTTAAGAGCTGACTGAGAAGGCAGAAGAAAAATTCAATTCACTGATCAATACAAATTGCTCAATATAAAGAATAGAGATTTTTTAAAAAGGATCAGGGGAAAAGGGGGGAATATGGTCTCAATGTGATAATATGAAGTCATCTGATCTATGTATTACATAACTGAAGTTCCAGGAAACAGAGAGAAAGGAGGAGAGAAGAGCAATGATGAAGAAGAGAAAATGTATAGTGACATAAGAAAATGTTCTTGTTCTTAGGAAAAAATTTCTTAAGTATTTAGAGGTTGTATTAGTTTGCTAGGGCTGCTATAACACATTAATACACACTTAGTAGCTTCAGCAACAGAAATTTATAGTCTTGCAGTTCTGGAGACTAGAAGTCCACCATCAAGATATGAGCAGAGTCATGGTCCCTTTGAAGGCCCCAGAGAAAGGTCTGATACTGGCTCCTTGCCCAGCTCCTGGTGGTTCTTTGACTTGCGGCAGCACAACTCCAGTCTTCACATGGCGCTCTCCCTCTGCGTGTACTTGTGTCCAATATTTTCTCTTTTTTCCTAAGGATACCAGTCACATTGGATTGGGACCCACCCTAATGACATCATTTTAACTTGGTTACCTCAATAAAGACGATCACCAAAGGAGGTAATACTTTAAGATACTGGGGTTAGGACTCCAACATAATTTTTTGGAGGGAGACAATTTACCCAACTACAGTGATAAATGGCTATTTTGATATGTCTGACTTAATCTCAAAAGATTTGGAAAAATATGCAGAGAAGCATACACACACCCCCATACACATGTGCACAATTAAATGGACACTCTGGGACTTGAGTCTCACCATCTTTTGAGCTTCAGTCTAATTCTAATATCTGGTCTGAGCTCCTGAAACTGTCCTGGTACTCCTTGTCTTCAAAGTCCCATTATGAAGGAAAGCCCACCTTTATTTAATCAGCCCTAAAAAAAGAAAAGTACCTGACCTTGAAGTCCCATCATTGTGAATAAAAAAATTTCTATTTTTATTTCCCCAATACTCATTTCTTTAAACTAACTTCTGGCATAGTCTACCTGTATCTAAGACTACTCATTCTTGTTTGGACTATTTGATATCTAATATTTTACTGAACTTACAGAAACATAACTGGTTGATTTATGCTTGGAATACCATATCTTTACCCATTGAACAAGATCTCTCTCATCATCTTTTTCCACTGGCGTCTCTCTCATCTCAGCTCCTAAAGGTGGTTCCATGACTTGGACTAGTGCAGTCCGTTGCATTTATCCATTTTACCACCTCTGTCTTGTAACCACATCTTTCCTTTTAGAAATCCATCAGGATATTTTTATTAAGTGAAGCTGTATGGTATACATTAAGCTTTGAGGGAAATTAATAAATGTGAAGAGTAAGGTAGCCTACATTAAAAGTGCACAGGGCATGGCACGTAATTGGTGATCCTGAATGTGTATTTCATAACTGTGGAAATACTGGACCCATGGTCAGAAAACAATTGTTTTTTTCTTAAATATCAAACTGTATCTGTTGACAGTGGCATCTGGCAATATTGTGTGGGGAGGGGTTCTGTGCCTCTTAAGCATTCAACTGAGTAGACTTTTTTAGTAAGATCTACCAGGATGTGGTAGACCTAGCATGTCAAGCACCCCATTTTGGCCTTTTCTCTCCCAGCTTCTATTTATGCACAAACAGAACAGTAGGATGTCTTTAAATAAAGGCGGCCTAGATGACCTTCAAGATACCAATCCAATCATAACATGTTTCTCTGTAAAGGGGAGGGCATAGGAATTACCACTTATTGAGGTTATTCTATGCCAGGCACTGAATTAGACACATAGGTAACTTTTACTTATACTTTTATAATACCCTTGTAAATTATATTATTAAACCAATAGCAAGTGTGATAATAATATGGTACAAATATATGAAATTGCTCTTCCTTCTTTGTATCAATTAATGAGGAAATTTGATCCTATACCAAAAGAGAGCACCTTGCAATTCACTCAGTTGTGATTGTTGATTTTGCATGTCACCTTGGCTGGGCCATGGTGCCACTTATGTTTAGGCAAACATTGTTCTCCATGTTCCTGTGAGGATTTTTTTGCATTTAAGTCAGTAAGTGTTGAGTAAAGCAGATTGCCCTTCATAATGTGCGTGGGACTCATCTAACCCATGAAACACCTGACTAGAACAAAAGGCTGAGCTCCCCTGAGCAAGAGGTAATTCTGCCAGCACACAGCTTTGAAACTTCTCCTGCAGCACCAGCTCTACCTGGCTCCCCAGCAGATGGCCTTCGCATTCAAACGGCAACTCTTTCCTGGGTTTCCAGCCTGTCAGCCTGCCCTGTGGCTTTTGGAATGCCAACTCTTCACGATCATGTGAGCCAATTGCACAAAATAAGTGTGTGCGTGCGCATGTGTGTGTATTGGTTGTTTCTCTAGAAAACAACCAATTTAATGCAGGTGGTTACTTTCTAGCTGTTGAATAATTGGATGAGTCTTTAACTCTGCACTCATTTCAGACACTGTATGTAGTCACACATCATTAAATTGGAGATCCTATGAGAATAAAGTAGAAAAACTAACAAAATACAGTGTTCTTGCTGTTTATTGCTATGTAACAACTCATTAGTGGCTGAAAACAACAGCAGTCACTATGTTATCTATCATGTTGTCTTGTATTCTGTGGATCCAGAAATGGGGGGACACAGGTGAACAGTTCTGGTTTGGCTTCTGTCAGGTTGTCAAAGTCAAATTGTGGCTGGAGCTGGAACATCAGGTGACTGGAACATCAAAGGCTCTGTGTGTGGTGTGTGTTGTGTCAGGGTGGTGTGTGTGTGGTGTACGTAGTTTGTGCCTGGGATGTGTGTGGTATCCATGGTGTGTGTCTGGTGTGCGTGTGTGTATGTGGTCTCTCCCTCTGGGTATTTCAGCTTGACAGCACCCCTCATATTTTATGATCTAGCTTCCCAAGTCACATGATACTATGTCTTATGGAACACTGCTTGCTGGTTGAAACAGTCACAAAAGTACATTCACTTTCAAGAACACTTTCAAGAAGAGGGGACATAGAACCTCTATCTCAATAGAAGGAATATTAAAGAAGTTTGCAAATATAATTTGAAACTTCCATGCTGTTCCTTTCATCCCTTTCTTCATCTCTCAAGAAATATAGCCAAGTTCCGTATGTAAAGCTGGTAAGAAAACCACAACCCATTACTCAGTCAGTACTGGGTACCAGATTGGTACGTGCTAGTCACAGTATATGCTAACCAAGAAGCTGTTGTGCTCTTAGCACCTTGTAGGCAATGTTAACAAAATAAGAAAGTATAAAACCAGTTCCCTGAGCTCAAAAGCTTTGCACTTCACTGTGAATTATATAGTCTCCCTTTTCTTTCTGAACCCTCATCTGTTTTTTGAAAGTCTTCATAGTTGTGGGTGGCCCAGTGGTTATTTGGTTACTATGTTCATGATTCTGCACTAAATCCATTCTCTTCAAAAGGAATTCCAAAAAACTTTCCATGTCTACAGTTTTTAAAATTGTTCTTCACTGGGAAAGAATGAGGTGTATTAACTTCAACATATCTACCAATTACTTAGCTTTCCACTTCATGGAAAGTTACCTTCAGGAAAGTAACTTCAGCACCTTTAAACTTCAACTCCACAACTGAATGCAAAAACAGATCCTAGGGTTTTTACTAGTTATTTTAGCCTGGATAAATTACTTTTTTAGTGATATGAAAAAAATCAGTCATGCAAAGGCTGGAAATTTATCAGTGCCTTTACCCTCTGTGAATAAAAAAAGTGGTCTGCTGGTCTGCTGTTGGAATCAATGTATTAGGACATTTTCCTTCCATTTTCCAAAAACCAGAGGTCAGCAAATGCATAAGGCATCAATGTTACTTCTGTGTTAAAAAGTGTCTATAAGACTTTAAGAAATGGATGGGTTGGAAGGAAGAAAGCACTAAAAATAACTAAAAATTAAAATAAATAGATATAGATAGATAGATGAATAAATAAATGCCATTAAATCAAGAGAAAGCAGAACAAAAGAAGGAAAAATTAAAATATAAAATGAAGGATAGTGGAAATGAAAGAAAAAAGACAAGGGAAATTGAAAAAAGAGGGGAAAAATACCAAATAGAAGAGTGGAATGAAGGGCATGAGCAAGAGTGTTACTAAATACTCTATCTTTTTTCTTTAACTCTTGGGTTCTTTAAGAATTATAGGAAAGAAATAACAGTAGTATTGTAGACATGTGTACTACATCATAACATGGTGATGTTTTTGGACTTGTTTAGAATTATGGGTTTTTGCAGATGAAATGATTGGATTTTAGAGCATTCCTTGAATTACAAATATGCATGAAGGAGTGTGTCAGAGATCTACAGCATTTTCCAAGCAAATTTGGATATAGAACCAACTTTTCTTTTAATTGGGAGGACAGACATTTTTATAGGCAAGTGTTTGATACAATCCCATTGTATGAAGTCTTCCTTAACTCAAGCATGTGATGGTGCTTATAATTAAGCTCCCTTGAGAATAAGACTACTCTCTGACTGTGCCTGGTAAATCCTATTCTTTTTGACTCTTCTGACGGCCTATGCTTCACTAACTCTACCAATGGCAGCATTCTGACCTCTGCTTATAGAAATCATTTGCTCATCTATGTCTTGGCCATAGATAATTATCCTTTTATTTATCTGAATCTTTCTATATCGAGCTTTCATTATTCTTCACTCTCCACCTGGGTTCTCATTTGTATCTTCATAGCCTTTCTGTTCTTACCTCTCTCAGAGTTTTAGTGAGTGTCCTCTCTGGTTCATTACTTACTAGG
The DNA here is from genome assembly GCA_004027475.1 of Anoura caudifer. NCBI lineage: Eukaryota > Metazoa > Chordata > Mammalia > Chiroptera > Phyllostomidae > Anoura > Anoura caudifer. Next base: position 155,763 of record PVKU01001757.1, read on the forward strand.
TAATTCAGTCATCATGGAAGTCATTTTACTTTTAGAGTTAAATAAAATTAGTATGTGGCCTGATCTTGGGAAATGTTGAAAATACCATTCTCTTCCCCAATAGTTCTTTGTACATCTAGTGACTCTGCATTTGAGGATTCTGCTAAACTCCAGGTCTCATTTTTGCCTCATTTCCTAAACGTTTTCTCTCTGTTTTGAAAGACAAATATATGATGGGTGCTTTTACTTGATCTCACCAGTCCACTGTCCAGGTGCTCAAGTCTGAGTCCCACCATGTTCAAATTTAATGATTTTCCTAGGCTCTGCGCTTTTAAGTTCACCATATATCTTCAATATTTTCTGAAATGTGATATTTTTAAAACATATAAAATGCAATAAACTGAAACAACAGTTTAGTTGAATGGCACATTCCTAAAATTCAAGCATACTCTGGGTCTGGAATCCATAGTTCCTCATACATTATTATTATGGTAATATAATTTTCATCTCTTCTAAAATTGTAAAATTCCAAATTTCTTTCAATTTGACTTATAAAATATAGAGTAAATCTAATCTGTTATTGTCATTACTAAATAGATTATTGATAAATATTAAGATTTTCTAAAATTAGAGTGATAAGCATCATTAAAAATTATTTCTTATCAGTTATATTAACAAAAAGTAACAAACCAGTTGATAAATATATATATTTTTTCTTTTTCAGAAGCTATTTGCTTCATGGATTTTCTTTGTGGTCTTAAACTGAAGCATGAAATGGTCATTTGATAGAGTATCATGGTTAAATTATGATTCAGGAAAGCTCTTACTCACACTGTGGATTTTTATGAGTATCTTAATTGTGGGGCTAATGCAAGCTATAGATTTATGCTGATTAAATCCAGATGGCTCACTCTCTTGATCCTTAAAAGTTTAAATTGTCAGTTACTGATTCTCCTTTTCCTACTGTGTATTCTTAGTAACAAAATCTCTCTTCCTTATTTTGAAAAGATATCCCACTCTGTATTATATTTGATCTAAATTTTCTGCATGATAATGCTTGAGTTAATACTCTTTTAAACTTATAGAAAAAGGAAAGAAAGTATATCTTAAATATTTAAAACCTCCCTGAATACCAAAAGCTCTCATGTTCACAAGAAGAAAAACTATCTTCTCTTTGTGGTTCAAACAACTTATTTAATTTGAAGAATAAGGAAATGAACTTGCTGAACAATTCAGCTTTATCTGTGTTTGTGTTGATCATCTTTAATAAAGTTGTTTGAAAATGAAGTCACACTGCTTTAGCCAAGTTTAATTTTTAAAGGTGTATGTGGTAAAACCGGTCCCTAGTTCCTAGTCATGCAACATAGCAAATAAAGAACAAGAAACAAGTAAATTAACTGGTTAAAACCCAGCAGTCCAAAACGGGTTTTCTAACTGGAGCTCAGTGACCACAGCAATGTTGATATGGTAACTCTGAGAATGACACACTGGGTACAGCAATTCACCGAGGCTGTTTTTCAAAGACCGGTCACTAGTGCCTTACTGTCCACTGATACATGAAAGAAACAAAATGTGGGGTTCTCTGGGCGATTTAACTTATACACAAAATGGAAAAAGTCACATGAAACAGGTAAACAAGGAATGAGCTGACAGCAAAATGGTGTCACCTTTCTTCAGCTCAGGCAAGTGTGGAAGTGCAATGTGGATGTTCGTATGAAGAATTCTACCCACACAGAAGTTGATTTTCTTTTATCAGGCCCTACTCTAATGAGTTAACCTCATCTCCCAAAATGCTTCTCTTGAATTTCTGATTTTTTTCTGAAAAAAGTAGGGCCTTTTTCAGGCCATACTTATTATGACTTTTACCTTGGAAGCCATTGGAAGAGGACTAGAAGATGATTAAAGAGATTTCAGCTGGTGAGCAACATAAAAATAGAAATTATTTTTCTGTCCCACCAAATTAAAAAAAAATAAATAATTCAGAGACTATGTTCTACAATGAGAATTTCAAATTCTGATTATAAATACCCTATAACAGTAATACATGTCAATTATATTTTTTAGAAAATAGAGAAAAATATTTTTAAAAACTAAATTGAAGTCATGTATAAATATATTAGGTTAGGAGAAAATGTGGCAACATTTTTTTTTCATTTTTGATGAACTTTTTTCACTTTTCCATGTGTAATCAGATAAAAGGCCACATTATATTTTTTGTGTGCTACCTTTTCCATTTAATATGGTAATGGGTTGTATTCAGGTATCATGGCTAATGTTTGAAAATACAATTTTTGATGCCTACATATACTATTTTGTAAAAAGTACCTATTAATTTCACAATTTTGTAACATTTAGGAAGTTTCCACTTTTTGCTTCTTTACTAACAGTTATTACATGGTACATACTTTTAAAATCATATATATGAATAGTTTCTTAGTAATTATATCACCATGGTTAAGAGAGTGGTGGGAAGTCCACTGTCTGGGCTCCAAGTTCGTATGAGCCATGTCACGTTGTGCAGCTTACCAAGCTATCTATGGCCGGAGTTGTTTATTTGTAGAATGGTAACACCTACTTCATAGGGCCATTACGGGGGGTTAAAAGAGGTAACACATGTTAAGGGTTTGGTGCACTGCTAGGCACCATGTTGCTAAAATCACTATCATTATTATTATTAGTCTTTAAGTATCATTCACAATATAACTTTCATGAGAATCACAACGCAAGTCAATATTAACAAAGGTTCTAAAAGATCTCAAAGCTGACTCATTTATCATATACTCAACAAATTTTACTGAAGTTCTTTTAGGGGTAGCCACTCTTTTTAGTTAGCATTTAGCAGAACAGGCATGGAAAACTTTACTGTAAATAAAAATGTTCACAACATGTTCCCCTGGACCTTTGTGTCTGTCATTCATAAATAATGTTGCCACTCCGTGGCTGCTATTGCATCATGTCCATGACAGCATCTCTTACTGGTGCACTTCAGTCTGTTTCTAACCACCACGGTCCACCTTGGCAGATTGTCTATTGACAGGTTAGTATTCCAAATGTCCAATCCTAAGCACATGCGACACCTCAGGTAGGTGCCTTCAAAGAAGGTTTCCCTCAGGACTCCTAATTCCTCACCTGCACCCAAGAATCCCCCTGATTCATATAAGTAACCCTCCAACACTATAGCCCTTGGTAAGCATATTTTCTATGGCCCTAGAAATCTGTGCTAAAGATCCTTGTGCACTGTTGGTTGGATTGCAAATTAGTGTGGCCACTACGGAAAGCACTATGGTGGTTTCTCAAAACAATTTTTAAAAATCAAAAATAGAGCTACTCTATGACTCAGCAATACCACTGCTGGGTATTTATCCAAAGAAGTCTTACAATCTCTTGTTCAACATTTTTGCCTGAGTTGTTTCTTATATCAAAAACATTCCTTACTTTTTCTTCACAAATTTAGATCCTGTGTTTCTTCTTAGAACTTGCCATGCTCTTCTTAAAAAAGATCCTTATTTTGTGTTGGAGGAAGAAATGTTCTGTGTTTATCTTCTATAGCCATTGTTCTCCAGTGAAACTCATTATGTTCTGATTTGTGCTCTCATATTGGGTTTGTTTAGGGTGGTTTTACATTAGTTCTACCATTAGGGTTATTTATGTGCATATTTCATCTTCATTACAGACAGTAAGCTTCTAAGCAATGTTTCTGGCCCATATGATCTTTGTACTTGTCACCGCAACACCAGGACAATGTTTTCCAGATGGCGATTGCTCACGTGTCTGTGAAACATGTAACAACCTAGCCCTTTACAAGGGTTGCCATTACTCCTGCTGAAGATCTTATAGGTCTCTCTCCTATCTAATCTCTACAGTTAAAAAAAAAGGAGGCAATGGGTCCTTATCTGGAATTCATAAACTGCCCCAAAGAACAATCCTCTACTAGCTTCACTTAAAGGGCAAAAGCTTTTTAAAGAACAAAATGAAACTGACTGAGGGGCTAAAGATATCTTTTTAAGTAGTAGATTTTTATGAGAAGACCATCATCTTAGTCAGAGCAGAGGTCAGAGTGTCCTTTATCTGTGAAGAAAACCAGAAATCTAGCTAAAAAAACTTTAGTGCGATTATTGGACTTTAGGAGCTGCGTGTTTCATTTCCAGTGTGATTAAGAGGCTATAACAGGAATATTGGATCTCATAATTGCCAATTAACATGAGTTTCTAATTATTACTCAAACGCTCTATTTACATAAATTGTATCCCAGACACTTGGCTTTTCCATGAATAACTGAAGGTGACTCTATTTTTAGAAATTTCTGATTTCCTGGATGTGGTACTTTTTTGTGCTAGAGAAGATTTTGGGGAAATAATTGTACCAGATAAGCAAGACGAAGTCTGAAGTCTTGCCATTTTACACGCCAGTACAGGAGTCCAGGAAGGACATGCTGTGTATGCTGGGGCTCAAACTGGGAGCTCGCCACCCAATCACAGGAGCCGTGTTGTGACTCAGCCCGCCTCCCGTCTCTCCCGGCAGGATTGCTCCTCTCCCTTCAGGGGCTCAGAGCTCAGGAAAGCCAAAATCCCTCCCTCATTCCACAAACAGAGGATGAGAGGAGCACCTGGAATTTGTCAAGTGGCTCCTGAAATTAATACTATCATCATTCTTGTTTTTGATCAATTTAAACCTTAATTCCAGTTTCTAGCTGAAGTAAAATCTTTCCTTTAGTAAGCAAAAACCTCTTTATTTATTACATTAGTGAAAATAATAATACATTATCTCCAGTGAAAAAATGTTCTTTTTTCATACACTCTAAATCTTATTTTTGTTCTTGGGATTTAGTTTTTATGCAGTTGGATAATTCAAAGGTCCATATTCTTCAGAATTGATCTGAAGAGATCAAGTTACCTATAGGGTGTGGGAGACAGTAGATTTGGCCCGGGCTCTGTTTTTCTGGCAACGAATGTCTTTGTGCGTTTGCCAGGCCGTCTTCCTCTGTCTGAAGCTCCGTGTCCTCCTTCATTCCATGATTTCCCACTCCGATGATTGAGAATGACTTTCAATCATGACTTGGTAATGCTTCTTTCATCAATATTCTGAAAAGAAAGACAATGTTTTTCAACTTTTGCCCATTACTGAGATGCTATTAATGGGAATCTCTGCTGAGCTGGCTTCCAGCACTCCTGCATTCCCGGTGCCTTCCCTGAGTGACTCATAGGAACTAATTCTGTTAGAATACCCCTAACTTAACTCCCTTAAGATGACCATTCACAACGAGGGCCCTGATTGTTTAGCTGAATTTCTATCCTTCCTCTGGGACCAGCTTTTCAGGCTGGAGGCTCAGTTTGCATGGAGGGCCCTAAAGTACTTGAATTTGCAGGAGAGGCCTGGGAATTTTGCAAGAACTCTCTTTCCTTTTAACATCCTAGTGCTTCCTGTTTTCTATCAGTTTGCAAGCCTGAATCCCTTAAGTGAGGAAAAGAAACTGTTTGTTTAGGAAACCCTCTCCCTGTCCAACTAACTCTCCACAAGCAGGATAAGAGAAATCTTGACCTATTTACTCCATGGGGAGTGTAAAAGTTCCTGCTTACTGGACAGATGATGTTTTAGAGGATAACAATAATTCTTTCTTGCTCTCTCTTTCCTTCTTCCTTTCTCTAGAAAATGCAGTCCTTTCAAATGTTAAATTGTTAAACAAGGAGGCCATGAGGCTGAGGTGGATCTGATACTATGGCAGCCTACATAAAGGAACCCAAATCTAAGCCTCCATATACATCAAAGTTATACAATTGAAACCTAAGGGCAATTGATCACAAACAGAGAACTAGGCCTTAGGCTATAGCCACTCAGTAAATTTTTTGTTTCTGCCTTTTCTCTATAAAGGTCTTTCCCCAGGTCTTCACCTCTTGTTGCTTGGTGCTGCCCTATTCAAATTTCTCTTCAAGTAAACTCTTCAAAATTATAATATGTCTCAATTCATCTTTTAACACAACCTATGTTCTCTACTTTCCCTGACCTCTGGTAGAGAGCTTTGAACAACTTGATATTTTTAATATCCTCTCACCTCTTTGATCCCACCCACATTCTTAGGAACAAAACTAATCCCTCTTCAGAGAGATTCATACTTAAAAAGACACAAGTCTTCAGTTAACCTCCCTCCTGAATCTTACACATGAAACACAAAACATTATTTTATAGGTGAAGTTATTTGTATACTGTTGTTATGATAGGAATATTTATTAACTAGAAATTTGTTGGTAATAAAATATAAATTTTATTCTTAACTATAATATATATTTCTTAGACATTTTTCTACCAAAAAAAGGGAGCTATGACTGGCCTATGTTAGGTTGAACAAACCCAGTTCTTTCCTCCTTCTTCTACTTTTGTTTCTCTGTGTTCTTTTCCTTGGTGATGTGATTTCCTTCCACTGTCCCCTGTGTCTCCCTTCTCCTCCCTTTCCTTGTAATGTGCTCATTGAATATATATTTATGAAGCATTTTCTATGTTATTTGTTTTTTCTCTCATTCCTTCCACAAAAAATAATCACCATTTTATATGGGGCCAACATTGTGATGGTCTCAGTGTATAGCGCTAAACAAACGGGCATAGGGCCTCTCATCAGTAAACTTGCAAGCTGATGATGGAGACAGTTATTAAACAGACAAATAGCCAAAACTGCATGTAATTACACACAGGGTAAGTGCTCTGGGACATAAAGGATTGCTGTGAGATAAACAGATGCAGAGTGCCCAATGGTAGGCTGTTCCATCAGGGAAGAGCTCTATGAGGAGATAAACTTTGAATAGAGACCTGAAGGATGAGAAGGGGTTATCTAAGTAAATTAAAGGAGACAGATATCTCTCAGGCTACTGAAGCTTTTTACCAAGCACAGGGACTATTAAAATGAAAAAGGTATTTTCCTGGCTTCACATTATGTCAAACTCACATCTACGCAGAGCACTCAAAGACTTTATATTTCTGAACTTGACTTTCCCCTTGAGCGAAGGTTTCAAGGTCCATCAAGTCAAATCCATCATCTACTTTCCAAAGCTGCTCCCTCAAAACTTGCTGGTGAACACAGAGATGGATTAGTTTGAGGTGTCTCCTTGAAACCTTCTATTAAAGTATTTTCTAAGATATGTAAAAAAGCAAAAATTGACAACAGATCTATGTATTAAAAACTAGCAAAGAGCATATGTTTAGTATGGATAAACCTTCTATCAGTGCTGTGAATGTTAATAGACTGAGAAACACATAATTCTACAAATGCCATATGTTTCAGTCTAACACAGAACAGGATGTACTGCCAAAAACATTTTAAAAATGCTTTGCCTTTTTTTCTTCCCATTGTGTCTAATTGTGGAACACAGAGAGCGTACTTGACCAGAAAACTGAGCACAGTTGGGAGGTGGAGGGAGTTCCCTATTCTTCTGTTCTCAGGAAGCTGACAAACTGCATTTACTCCTGTTCAGTCAGAGAACCTAACAGAAGAAACTATTCTCCCAAACACAAACAGCTCCAGGACTATCAAGTATTTGTTGAGTGTCAATAATTTTATTAAAACCTGGGCACATCAGCTTTGGGCTTACAGTTCTGCTCCAGCTACAGTGGCCTTCCGCTGAGTCTCAAACAGGCCCGCCTCGGTGCCTTCGCCCTGGCCGCGTACATCTGCCTGTAATGCTCTATGCCCACTTGTTTGCAATTCTGCTTCCCTTTCTTTACCTGGGTCTCTGCCCAAGTGCCTCCCTCTCTACTCTGTTCCTTATAGCTCTCCAGCCCCCTTACGCTGCTTCATTTTTCCCAGTGCTAACATTATTTTAGATATGCATATGCTGCTTGTTTACTGTCTATCCTATGAGCAGTAGCAATTTTTGACCTGTGTTTCCTTGTGCCCCCATCATCTGTAACAGTGTCTGAAAATCAGTAAGGGCTCTATTACATATTTTCTTGATAATTGAATGGATAGCTATTGTGGGGGGGAGTCTAGTCATTGATTAGACATGGAAGAATACTAGGGATGAAACTTTTCTCTGTGAGTAGATAAAGACTGTAAACAATGTCACAGGTAAACACAGCTTTTCAATTTATTTCTAAGAAACTCTATGAAAAGGTTGCAGTGTCCAAAAATTGAGAAAAATCATCTGCCCTGGAAATTATCACTTTCTTCTTCTTAAAACTTAAACTATTAGAAAGCATTGCCTAGGTATCTTGAAATATTTGCAAGATGATGTGTTTTTAATAAACTGAGAGTAAGATGTCATGTGGAGATATGATAAAATCATTTCAGAGATGAGAAAGAATCAGATTAATATGTAAAAATTTTAAGGAGATACAAAATGTAAGAGCAAATTAAACTATGTTTGCACTGAAGGAGAGCTGTAAAGGCCCCTCAGAATGCAGAAGTAAAAAGAAAATTAAAAAAAATAACTGCAGAAAACAGATATATAGAACACAGAATAATTATTTGAGAAAAGCAATACTAGAAATAATAAAAATTGGCAATTATATAGTGCCTGAAAATGTTCTAGTTCTTTGTTTATTAACCTTTAACACATGCAAAACCCTACAGGGCAGGTACCATTGCATTTTCTATTTTGCAATGAGAATGTTGATGCGCAGAGAGATTGTGTGATTTACTCAAGGTGGCAGAGCTGGAATAAGAAACAGGCCATCTGGTCAAAACGCACAACATGTACCAATTCCTAGTAGTATTAATACCTACTACTGACATTACAGTTTCATAGAAATTTCCCATAAAACAAAAGAGAAATAAGTCATTTAACACTGTCTGTTTCTTTTCGTGCTTATTGAATAACCATAGTGAGATTTCCTTTCAAACTTAATGAAACTTTCTGGATTCCAGTCGCATTTCCATGAGAAAATGAGTGTCTAAAACAACAGATTAATGAGAGCTACCTGCATGTGTTAGTTAGTATTTTAATGGGTATGATGTACTTTTTAATCTATTATATTATCATTTTATGGCCAATTAAAATTATATTCTCTATATTGTCATTATTCCTTGTCTACTTCAACTGGAAAGTGAATGTAAAGAAGCATATGCACATCTCATAATACTGCGTGTATTCTAACCTTCCTTGTAGTTTTTGTATTATTTTCTAATTTTTTCTCATCCTTTAATTTTGAACTTTTCTGAATCACATAGTTTTCAATATTTTTGCTTTCACATGGTATATACATTTGCTTTTTTGATTCATTGTTACATGTGAAAGGTATGTTTGATCTTGCCTTGCCATTCTGTGTAACACACATTTTCTTCATTTCTTTTGGGGCTTTCTGGCAGGAGAATTGAACAAACATATCTTCAATTATTTTGCAAGAATCACTCAGCTGTTCTCTTGGCAGAGATTTTATTTCTATTTTACTTTGAGCTGGATTGTTAAAAGACAAAAAGACTCTCTCAACCAATAATATACCCAGTAATATGAAGAAGATATCACTTTACAAGGCAGTGAATGAGCATATTATTTGCTTGGTTGATTATGCCAGAAACAAATCCAGAGTAATTAATAAATTAGCTATATTATAATAGAAATAATTAATAAATTAGCTATATTATAATAGAAAAATCACTCTCCTTGAAACAATGGGCATAGAATCCTTTTTTATGATGTTCCTTATTAGTCTCAAAATAAGCAAATCTCTACAGAGGTTACCTTTCTGTCTGCTCATTCTAGAATGTCTGCTATCAGAATAATCATTCAAATGTTAAACAGGACTTTTGCACACATGCAGGTAGCTCTCATTAATCTGTTGTTTTAGATACTCATTTGCTCATGGAAATGCGACTGAAATCCAGAAAATTCATTAAGTTTGAAAGAAAATCTCAGTATGGTTACTCAATAATCATGAAAAGAAACAGACAGTGTTAAATGACTTATTTCTCTTTTGTTTTATGGGAAATTTCTATGAAACTATAATATTAGAAATGTCTTAAAATAAAATTAAGTCATCTATTGTTGCCAGTTTTTGAAAAGAAAAAAATTGTTATAAAGATTAGTGAATTTAAGTTATTATTCTGCTTTTGCACACATTTACAGTATTCATGATCAGAAAACAAAATAGGTCTTATTCAAGCTTTGAAATGTAGTTCCTCCTATTTCCATGACTGCAGTTGCTTACATTGAAAATTGCAAAAAGCTGCCTGAATAATCAGAGTGATTCACTTACTTAACAAATAGCTTTTTAAAAGAAAATGTAATTCCCTACGCACACAACTCCTGCTGCCTCCGCTGTTGCTTTAAGCCCTAGAAGATTACAAGGCATGTGGACAGGGCTTCTGCATTCCCTATTCACTCTGTGTCTCCATCTTCTAGCACTTGGCCCTTGTTTGCGTGTAGGATGCCTTCCTGCAAACTTACTTCTCAAGGTTCCTGTCTGAGCCCATGACCCTGGTGTGGACCTTGATAAAGACAACAGCCTCTTGAGCTAAGAGAGGAAAGAATGGAGGGAACAAAGGTCCCAGTGTGTTTGGGACATTTGATTTCTCCTACATTCGGATATATCATTTATTTCCTTTTGTATTACTTCATTGTCTGATTCCCTCAGTTGGATGTAAGCTTCCTGATGGTGGGATCTGTTTTTTTCTGCTTTATCCCAACGTCCTAGAATAGTGCATAGTTCACCTAGAATAGGTACTTGCAGTAGTCCCCCCTTGTCTGCATATTTGCTTTCCATGGTTTCAGTTACCTGCAGTCAGCCATGCCCTGAAAATGTTAAATAGAAAATTCCAGAAATAAACAATTCATAAGTTTTCAACTGTACTCCATTCTGAATAGTGGGATGAAATCTCATGTCATCCTGCTGGGGATGTAAATCATCCCTTTGTCCAGCATATATATGCTGTATAAACACACTGCCCATTAGTCACTCAGTCATCTTGGTTATCATATCCACTGTTGCAGTATTGTAGACCTTTTGTGTTCAAGTGATCCTCGTTTTACTAAATAATGCAACATTCACATGCTTGTATTACAGCATATTGGTATACTTTTACTATTAGTTATTGTTGTTAATTTCTTTCTATGCCTAATTTGTAAATTAAGCTTTATCATTAGTATGTATGCATAGGAAAAAGAAATATATATGTATATATTTTAGTCAGTCCAGAAAAAGTCCAGCATTATTAATATGAGGAAGGTTTGTGCAATGTTGATGTAACCTGGCAGCCAAAGACAAAAGACTGGAATGTGCATGTATGAACAATGACGACTACACTGTACTAGTCAGTGGGGGTGGTAGACACCATTGAGTGAGCATGTACACTGTATGGCCATCACATTTAAAATGACTGTGTGAGTAGAGAAATGAATCTGCCTCAAATGTTGTATTAAACTTGAACATTCCTTCATGGAAACTACGTGAATTATTCAGAAGGCCTCAGCTATGGGCACTGGTGATTGGCAGCTTCATCATGACAATACACCCACTCATGCATCAAGTCTCAGGCAGTTTTTGGTGAAACATCAAATCATCCAGGTGATTCAGCCTCCCCCTTATAGCCTAGACTTGGCACTCTGCAACTTCTGGCTTTCCTCAAAACTAAAATCACCTTTGAAAGGGAAGACTTTTCAAACCATCAGTGAGACTGAGGAAAATACAATGGGGCAGCTGATGGCAACTGTCCCAAGGTGCTTACTTTGAAGGGGACTGAGGCATCATTGTCCTGTGTACAATGTTTCTTGTATCTTGTATCTTCTTCAATAAATGTCTCTATTTTTCATATTACATGGCTAAATATTGACAGACCATACACACACACACATGCACACACACATATAGTATGCATGTGTGTGTATATATATGTACTACATATATATGTATATGTAGTTTGGTGCTATTCTAGGTTTTAGGCATCAGTTTAGGTTCTTGTGACATATCTTCCACGCATGTTAGGGAAACTACTGTATTAAATAGTGGTTGCTAAATGACTGAACTAGCATTAGATTTCCAGGGTCCTGAGCTTTGAGGAACTGATCAGGACTCACTCCTTTTGTGATCTCATGATTTATTTGGTATCTCAGAGCTTTGTTAAATGAGAATGATAAAGCTTCACAGCAATGTAGTCATGGCAGGAATGATACGCCAAGTATCTCACTCTATCCCTGGCAGAGCCCTGGACTTCTTAGCTTCTGCTTGTCCTGCACATGCCTGCCTCTGACTCTCACTATATAACACAGAAACAGAGAATTACCAGGAAATTCACAGCCACCTCCATGGAAATAGATTATCTTGTCATTTAGAGTATGTCTCCTCTAAAGAGTTTATGGTCCTAATGGTTTGGCTAAATTCTTGGCTCACCTTAGTCAAGATTATCTTAATTGCAAATTTTCATTATATATATATATATATATTTCAAATCATCAAAAAAACTGAAACACTAGCAGGGGAAAGCTTTCTGCTCTCATCTAGAGGGAATTAAGCTAGTCACAGTCAAATCTTCCTCCATCAATAACCAATTTAAACCATTATCCCAATTAAATATCATTCTGAAAGCAATCTTAATCAACCTAGACTTGATAGGCTTCCTGAAAGAATTGCTTAATTAAACTTGCTATAACATAAAGTGATTGCACCCAGTCAACCCAATGGTGACAGAAAACCAAGAGTCAGAGGGGAATGTTTGGAAGTTGATCTGCTGAGATCATCCAAAACAATTCAGAGGCAGCAGGACTAATGTCCCTCTCACAGGGATATTTTTTTACGGGCACAAAGATAATTTATATGAAGCATTTTTGAGAAGCTGTCTGAAGTGAGAGTTATAAACATTATTTTTGGAGTGTAGTGTCCATACCACCTCTTATTTCTTCATTCTTTCTCTTAAAGTTCTGACTTTCTGTAAAACCAGAATCTGGTTCTCTCTTTCATTCTTGGAATTGTCTCGTGGTGCAGGTGGTTCATGCCACAAAGTACCTTCTGAAAAGATGAGTGAAGGCTAAAATTCAGCCCAGGTGCTTCCTGCCCATGCTGGCTGTCTATGAAATACAATATTATCCATTCAGAGAGAGACTCCTTTTCTGATTTGCACAAAACATTTTCTGATCTTACATTATCCCTCCTGCGTTCCTTTCCACCCCAAAGTGAAGGACTTAGAACAAGATAACCGTGTTCTCTCATGGTTCTCGAGGCTAAATGCCTGAAATCAAGGTGCAGGCAGAGCTGCACAGCCCTCCCCTGCCTCTTCCAGCTCCGGGGCAGCTGTTGGCATTCCTTGGCTTGTGGCAGTATCTTTCTGCTCTAACTTCGCATATGTTTCTCTTCCCTGTGTCTGTGTTACTTCCTTTGGCTCTTTCTTGTAAGAACACTTGTGAAAGCATTTAGGGTCCATCTGAATAATTGAGGGTAATTTCCTCATCTTAAACTCCTTAATTACATCTGCAAAGGCCCTTCTCCCAAATAAGGTCAGATATGTAAGTTCCAAAGATTAATACTTGATATTTTTAGGTTCTTATGACTCAGCCTGCTTTATCTCCCAAATTGCTTTCTGATCTCAGGGGCAGCACAGTGGAGCATAGTTGTTTCAGATAGATAAGGGCTCAAGCACACCCAGATCTCAGTGCCATTTGGAACAAGGGAATAAACTCTAGCTTTGATGTGGCAAAACTTGGGGAACAGGTATATACCAAGTCTACTCAATAAAACTTTCTGAGATGATACAAGTGAGGCAGATGGTTCCTGTTAGATCTAAGCAGGCCTAGGAGGAATGAAAATCACCAGGCGAGAAAATAGCACTGTGGGAAGCTGCCTGCAAACCCCAGGAAGGGTCTGCAGACCCTACAGGTCCAGGAAGATTAGGGTCTGGAGTTGGTTTATCCGGCATAACAGGATGCAGCTTTCACCCAGCAACCAGCTCTAGCCAATCAGACTCTAATACGCCAACCACAGGTTTTTGCGTTTAAAAACCCTGATCTAAGAACAACCCAGCGAGTCCCAACCTCCCTTGGTTGGCTCCCTATCCTCCCTTGGTTGGCCCCACTTTCCTCTTAACCTCCCTGGGTTGGTTTCACTCTCCCTCTTATTCCCCACTAATAAACCCTGCTCTCCCTAGGTCGCTGCATCCATCAGGTTTCTTGCGTGACTCCGACCTAGCAGTTCCAAATTTGGAACTCCAGATGATCTGCGCTCATCTTTCTATACCACACTTTTTAGATCTACTGGAAAGGAGACAATTCTGAGACTTACAGTGAGTTGCGCACTCTTTCTTTTTATGCAGCACAGCAGTCCTGTTTGTTGAAGCATAACTTCTGGGACTACTTGGCATTCACACCTTGTGGCCCTGATCAGACAGGGTCCTTTGATTTCCTACTGATGGCGTGGAAAACTAATTCCGGAGAGCTCCATGTGACAGGGAACCATTAGAACTAATGAAGCAGCTTTTCATTATGAAACCCTAGTCTCTTCAGAAAGAAGGTAGAAAAGGATGCATAAGCATCTCAGCTGGTAAAAATTACTCCTCTGAGTAAATGAGTATAACTTTAATAAGAAAATTAATACAGCACTGTGTTTGAGGAGAGTATCTGCCTTATTTATTTCTTATTTAAAGCACATTTTTTCTGAGATTATAAGTGAGGAATGCTTATTAACTATAATTTTTGGAAACATACAAAAATGTAAAGAAGACAAAAAAGCATAAATATAGTTTCTAAATGTATAGACTACTGTCCAACCTACATCTCAGTAACCTGGCCCAAATCATTGTTATCTCTTACCTGGATTATTACAGCCACAATCCTGCTCAGTCTCTTGCTTCCAGCTGCCCTCCTATCTACAGCTAGTTAAATGTTTACATGATGGAGAAAATATTTTTCCTCGATGATTTCCCATCACCTAATATAAAGCCAAGACCCTTCACAGGTCTCTCCCTCATCCAGGAGTTTGGTATCTTCCAACTGTACCTGTCTCATGAGGTACTCACAATCTTTCACCAGTGGGTCCTCTGAACATCTCCTGAGGTCTTCACCTAAGTGTTACCTTCACTCATTTCCCCCTCCCTTTCACTTCTTATCCATCCTTCTGGCCAGAGCTTACAGGTCACTTTTTCCTGTAAATCTCCTTTGACTCCACAACTCTAGATTAAGTGCCTCTTCTCTGGGCTTCCACAGTGCCCCACACTTCTTGTCTTTGTACTCCGTTATGTTTGCTGCCCTCCTGGGTATATCGTATTCCCATTACACAGTATAACCTCTGAGGGCAGGGATTGATTGTATCTGTTCTACAACAGTATTTCCAATGTTTTACCACAGTGTTTATCACATTGGAGGCACTCAGTCAGTATCTATGAAATTATGTATACTGAATGTTAGTAAAACTAAGGTTAGGAAAAAGGAACTTAGATCCATATTACTTGAGTTCAAATCCCAGTTTCTTCAGTTACTAACTTTTGACCATAGACAAACTACTAAATCTCTCTGAATCTTAATTCCCTCATATGTAAAATAATGATACAAATAGCGTATTATGATGGAAAGTGAGGGAACCTTCAATGACACATGTCCTTGTATGATTTCCTCTTGTTGAGTACAGGTAGAATCTGTAATTTGCTTCTAATCAATGGAATATGACAAAATGATGGGGTGGCCCTGCATTAATTAGGCTACATTATGTGGCAAAAGAAATGGAATGTCATTCCCATGACTATATGACATGGTGTGAGACTCTGTCTCAGCAGACTGCACCAAGAGAAATTCCCCGCTGACTTTAGAAAGGAAAACAGCCTTGGTGCGAATGGCCTTTTGAGAGAGCCATGCATCAGGGAGTGTCTCAGACCTGAGGACAGCCTCCAATCAACAGTCAGAGGCCGAAATCCTTGGTTGTACAGCCAGAGGAAATGAATTCTGCCCACACTCTGAGTAAGCTTGGAAGCAGATCCTTCCCTGGTTGAGCCTCCAGATACAACACAGCCCTGCCAAAGTGTGGCAACAGCTCCAAGGGACCCTGAGCGGAGGAGCCAGCTACGCTGTGCCTAGACTCCTGACCAATGAGAACTGCCACAATCATAAATGTTCTTTTTTTCTTAAACTGTTTAGCTTGTGGTAACTTTTTACACAGCAATAGAAAACTAATGAATACTCTCTCCCCCGTATACTTACTTGAAGGATTAAATAAAATGACATGCTGAAAAATATGCCTGTCAACTAGAATTATATTAATATTTGTTAAATAAAAGGAAAATTAAATATTCCTGTCATTCAATGCAATTAATGTTAGCATTTAATGTTTTCTGCTTCATTTTCCACTATTATCACTATGTTTTATAGGTAAACTTGCACTATTCACACAATATGTATTATAACAGATATATCTTCTGCTGATACTTTCCTAATGTAGAAATTTATAAATGCATCCAAATTTGAGAAAATTTCCCCTATTTTCAAATATTTAGGATCTTTCCAATTTTTGTTGATTATAGGCAGTATGACTTTATAATGAGTATTTGAAATCACAGCATCAATTATTTTATTAATTGCATTGAAAATATCATTTAAAAATTTCCTTTCAGGTATTTGTTTTCTTTCATTCAGCTACTTAGCACAGAAGAATTTTGTAGTCTCTTCTTATTAATGCTATTGATATAGTCATGATAATTATCACTTTAAGTTCTTCCAGAAACAAGCCCTTACAATGTATTCCAACTTACAAAACAAGCGTCTCACCCATTTTATCCCAATTTACTCTAAAAATAAAATTAAGGTCAACTGATCTTTAAAAATAAAAGATTTAATTGCTTAATCCCTCTTAGTCATTGACCTGAAGATAAATGCTGCATTGTATAGCTTTTGAACTACAATGTAAAAAGTATATATGTTTCTATCCATTCATAACATGTGCCTGAAATGTTTTTAAAGCTGCTTAAATTGCTTGATCAGCTGTGAGGTGTATGTTCATCTTGATTCAGAGATTACCCCACCAACTTTCAGAAATAAAACATTTTGATGATGATGATGATGATTTTGAATCTAGTCAGACCCCTCCATGACATAAGGTAGTGCTTAAGAGACTCACAGAATTTTTCTATTAAGCCAAAGAAACTCTGGCAGACCTAGGAAGAAGTAGACTACACAAAGGTTACTATCATTTAGGTGGCTCTGAACCTCCTAAATAGATTAAGGTTGTAGTGCCATATTAATATTCAATTGTGAGATTTAGTTAATAAAATCTTGAGATTTTAACAGCTTGATTGAGCTATAATTAGTGTACCAAAAAACACACAGATTTAATGGGTATAGTTTAATGAGTTGAGACATAAGCAAATGTCTGTGATATCATCACCACAAGCAGGGAAATGTAAATACCACACATTCACTATCTCCCAGTTTCCTTGGGTCACTTTTAGTGTGTGTGTGTGTGTGTGTGTGTGTGTGTGTGTTAAGGAAACTTAACATGAGATCTACTATTTTAATAAACTTTGAGTGCATAATACCATATTGTTAGCTATATTGTATAACATATGTTATACAACAGATCTCTAAAATTAATTCATCTAGCATCACTGAAATCTATACCCATTGAATAACAAGTCCTCATTCCCTCAACCCCAAGCATTTTTAAAAACTTAATACAGAGCCTATGTCCCCCTGCCCACCATTAATGAAAGCAAGCCAATTAAAATATTTAACTACATGTATTTTTACATTCCTAAACCGTTAATTAATTGTAGGAGAGTTTATATTAAAAAATGTTAATATTTGGATCACAACAGCTGAGTGTCTGAGATGTGGAATATTTATCCAATCAGCTATCATTGGGCTGACATTATTGTTTGCATATATTTTTAACATTTAACTGATATCAATGAGTCAGTAAGCAGAACATAGGGCTAAGGATATTTTACACATGTGCATAGATACACACACACACACACACACACACACACACACACACATGCAACTCCAACTTGAAAGGAAAGCAAGGCAGATGCCAGACTGAATTTTACCAAACAATCAGATGTTTTGAAATCAGCTAGGTAAATTAAATTACATGACTAGCTTCGACCATGGATTCCATGCTTGCCAAATGGTTTTCAAGAAGATATTTGTATTCCCCTATGCAGATGCTATAAGTAGAGGAAAGAGAAGAAAAGTCTTGGTTGAAGGTTATGAGTCAAGTAGCAGTGATTAGTCCAAATAACACAATTACAAAATTCAATACTTTTTAAGATTCATATCTACTCAGTGAACTTTCAATGAGTAAATGTACTACATATGAAGTTGTACAAATTCGGAGAGCTGAAAATTACTTTAAATCAGAGGTTTTAATCATTTTATACAAGTAGAAAAATACTTATATTTATATCATGATGTCTTAAATTCTTTCCAGTTTCCCACTTTAAAATTTTATCTCCAGTATGGGTCTGCTCTACAGGTAATGACATAGATTGCCTGATTATAAGGTCAATTAATCACTCTATTAGTTAAGCAGCTTTAGAAGAAAAATATAATGATGTTTGTCTTCTGTCATAGCTACTGGTAGTGTTGTACTACAAAGATCATGGACCTGAAAATGTGGTCGATTGTATTATTGGTTCATGACTATTTGTCTGTCCCCTGCTCTTGTCATGTTTTCCAGTGGATGCATTGCCTTTGGACTTGGATGTGTGATTTCCTTTGGATAATTATCTATCTATCCATCTATCATCTACCTGTATATATGAATCACATAAAATATACACGCATATATATCATATACACATATCTAGAGCCATATCTAAATCTACATTATAATACTGACTCTATTAATAAATACAAGTGCTATGTTTTATTCCTGAGGAGAATTTCTTCAGGAAACTTCAGCCTTTGCTTCTAACATCTTCAACTTATTGACTGATGCCCGCCTACCTTATAGCAGGTGGGTAGTCTGCTTTTCTCAAAATCTACTGATTTAAATGTTAATCACACTTAAAAATACCTTTGCGACAAAATCTAGACTGATGTTTTCCCCAAGACCAGGTACCATAGCCTACCCAAATTGACACATAAAATTAGCTATCACACTAATTATCTACATGACTTTGAGTTCTCAGTTTCATCATCTATTAAAATGGGGCTACCCCATATAATTCTGATAAAAGTGTTAATATTTGCAGAATACTTGGAATAGTCATGGCATAGAAAATATGGCCTGTAAATGTTGGCTTTTATTAATTGTCACACTACCTGGTCCTTCTGAGAGGTGTTTTCTGTGTCTTTCATAGGTAAGATTTTCAAGTCAATTGATATCTTCAGCTAAAAATGCATTTAACAAAAAGCCATTTGCAGAGTTCTTGTGATAATTACAAGTTTTTCATACAAAATACTTGCCATAGTATATGACCCAGAGTAAGCACCAAATAAATAGATAAGTAAACAAAGCATACCTCTTGACACTGATGTTTTAGCATGATTACCCAACGGGCCTTTTTTTTTTTTCTTTTTAGATATCTATATCATCTCAGAAAAGGGATTTATAGGAAACTCTTTCTGACAGAAAATATTAAATTTAAAGCCCAGGAGGAAGATTCAGTAGGAAATAAAGAAAAGCAGAAGCAGTTTCAAGAATAAATTAAGGAAAAAGAATACAAACCCCAGGTCTTAATCATTTCCTTTTAATAGAACTGTGCATTTACAGTAGAGAACCTTTATCTCATCCACCATCCATCACAGAGCGGAATGAAGAAGAGAGGCAAGAGGCAGGCAGAAGAGAATCGCTCATGTAGTATTTGCCATTCACTCACCCTCCCTACTCTCTCTCCCCACCTTTCGAACAGTCTGCTTCCGCTCCTGTCTCTGAGTCATCTCTTAGTAGTTATCCAAATTCCCAGCCAGGCAGTCCAGAGAGAGCGTTGATTTGGCTGGATCTCCATGGCCACAGGTGGTAAAGTCATCTGCAAGCACTTCTGCCCTCCCTGGACAGAAACCAGATCTTGGCTGGTTTGAGATTCGCGGTGGAGAGAGTAAGAAAGGCAGTGGCACAAACAGAACAGGTGACAGCCCTGCCAGTCCTGTGAAATCTCTGGCTTCATCAAGCTGGAGGCTTGTGGCTTGGCTATGACCTTCTTGGGAGGATTCATATCCTGAGAATGTTTGCTCAGCCAACCATGATGTTAGTAGCACCCAAGGAGCACTGCGGAGGAGCCAGAGAGGAGTCACTAGGCCTTGTTTGCTTTGGCCAACTTTTTCTATTGTGAATATCCCATTGTTGTTATGTTTGGGCCTGACCTGTTTGCTGGGTTTCACATACAATTAATATCAAAGTCTGTTTTCTTTGTGCAATTCCCAGCATGTCTCAGCTTTATCTCTTAAAGCTTATACAAAGCTAGAGTGCATCTCCAAGAGGAAACAGAAGGAATTTTTGATGAGCACAGTTCTCTTCATCCTTCAGAATGACTTAGTTTGCTCTGTCCTCTTCTGAATTAGCAAACTGAGACATGCCCCTAAGAAGCCATCATCTTTGAAATTCCACAAATTCTGTGGAATTTCAGAGCTGTGATTGTTTTGTGTACTACAATGAGAAGTGAACATTTGGATTTCCTGGGTCAATCTTGGGAAGACAATATTATTTCAAAAGCAGAGGTTTATGATTTCTCAAGAGTTCGTGAAAGCATTTCAGAAAAGAGGAAAACTGGGTTATTGAACCATGAAATATTTTGACTATATGTACACATGTATATTCTTCTTGAGGTATGGTCCTTAATTTTTATCATATACTCAGAGGAGTAGATACCGCACAAGAATGAATCCATGCTTTTAAGTTTGAATTATGTTACAACCTCAAAGAAGAGTGTCAGATCTAAACATTTTACGAGGAAAAGCTTCCCTTGAACTAGAAAAAGGCTATACCAAGTCTTATCTGGTACTGGTATAAATTTGAAGAAACTGTTGAGTCTTTTCATTAGACATAAAAGCTTTCATGCTATTTTCTTAAGTGAACTACAAGCTATTTGGATCCCTAATCAAACTCTTATAATGTTTTCTATAAAATGTAGCATGTGCAAAGAGCCCATCTTTGATGTTGCACATCTCTACTTCTTTGTTGTAGGGAATTAATCTTTTTTTATATTCTTTGGGGCTTCCTCACACTTTTGATCCCCATTTCATTTAAGATATTCTATAAAAAAAAGAAAAAATGAATCCATAAGATGTTATAACTCAGCTATTCATTTCCTTTTCTACTTTTCTTGCTCTCTGCTCTCCCTCTAAAGACATAAGCCGTACCATGTTAAAAGCAGGGCAAGTAAACTAAGGAGCAGACTGTCTAGATAGCTCCAAACAAAGTTGGTTGCAAAAATCAGGAGATTGGCTTCTGTTTTTGCCAGTGCTGGTTTCATGGGATTTCTTACCAGTTAGTCATCAATAAGACACAGCAACCAGGAGAATGCGATGTGTTATAAAATGTGGGCAACACATTTCTCTTGCCAGAGATGTGACAGGAGAGGGAGGGGAAGGGAGGAGGAAAGAGAAGGACTGAGAGAGAAAGAGGTGTGTATTCCTAGTTATTACGGGTTTTCAGTATACACGGGCATTTTCCAAGCAGTTCAGAGGATCTTAGTAACTGGAATGCATAAGCATAGCATTGAGTTGCAGAGTTGTATAGTTGGAAGGGGGTAACTATTATTCCTTAATATTATAGATCATTATAGCTGAGAGACTATATGAGCCATTAAATTGAGGGATCAATTCGAAGTGCTTAGTACATAATGATAATAAAAAAACATGATTGATTCCTTCCCATATGTTGGGCCCCGTGCTAAGCACCTCCTGTACATCATCGCCTTCATTTTCAAAACTATTCTAGGAAGTAGGCAATACATCATTATCCTCCCTTTAAGAATAAACCAACCTCAACTGGGAGAGGCAAAAAATGGAAAGTCACCTTGAATATGTTGTTAGTCATTTGACTCTGCTTTCCCCATAGAAATGTTAACGGATAAATACATAAGAGAGAGTGGGGAGGGGAGACAGAGAGGTTTTTGAACAGGTGTATTAGACTGAGAGGATGAGGAGCGCCGCAGGAGAACAGCAGGGATGTTCACAGACATTGTGAATATTAGATCATGATTAGTTCTAAGTCATCTAGGCTATCTCCATATCAGGGTGGGACTTCTGGTATCTCCATTCAATCTGGTTTTTGTTTTATTGTTGCCAGATATGCGATCTTCTATTTTATTTTTAACCCATTCTGTAATTATCCATTTTCTTCTAACAAACTAATACTTTCACCCTAAGAAAAATATAGCTACAGACTTCTATGCTTTTTTCAGTGCAACTTTAAATGTCAAATATGAGTTGCTCCAATTGTTAATTTTTTTATTTTTTAATTATATTTTATTGACTATGCTATTACAGTTGTCCCATTTCTCCCCCATCATTCCCCTCCACTGAACACCCCCTCCCACCCACATTCCCCTTACTTCAAAACACCTATTTCATTATCAAGACATTTTAATTCATCATGAAAACTGATTCTTAGTATTCAGACTCCTCAATAATTGCTAAATTACAGCTGTGACTATTGGTTGTCCAAATACCTCTAGGGACCTTTCCAGAACTGCTATTTGGAAGCATGTAGCAATTTACATCCCCCCACGCAGGCCTACACTATTGTCCAAAATTATCATCCATCTTTTGGAGTGTTTGCTTATCCAGTGTGATTGGATCTGTGATTTTGTTTTCTCATTAACATTTCATTGTTCACATAATTATTTATTCACCAAGCACATGAAATTAAAATCAAACCAAAAATTCTAGTTGAGAACAGTCCTAAATAACTTGTGGATCAAAGATTCAATGAAAGTGCAATTGAATGAATTCCCGCAGGCTCCAACAGCTCCTCTGCTTACCACCTTTACAGCAATTAGCACATCATACAGCCACTGCCTGGTGACTCGTTGGTCCCTCTTACTAGATTTTAAACTCTGAAGTCAAAGATTATATTAGTTTATTATGGATTCCAAACTCCTGAGAATGGAGGAGGTGTTCACTCAACAGTAATAAAAAACATGCATCCGTGGCAACAAAAACTTCAGGGCACACAACATTCTCTTTAAGTGATATGCAAAATATTCTGCTCAGGATTATATAGACATCTTCCACAAAGCTGCATTAACTACAACCATCTGGTCTAGTATTGTGACAGGTTCCTAACTGCACTTTTGTCTCGGTTCTTTCTCCTTTAAATGTCTCCATACTCTATCAGATGAATAATGCTAATCCAGTGCTTTATACATGTCACCCTCTTCACAAAATTTTCAGGGTCTCCCCTATACCTACGGGATATGCACAGCCTGATTTACCAGAACCTTCCATCTCATGCCCTCAAACTATCTCTTCAGTCATAAGATCAGCCACCACATTGCAGCTCTGATTGATCCAGGATTTATGTATTTCTCTTCTCACTAGACTATTTATACGTTTCATCCCTTCTACATTTATTTTTTTTTGTATCTTTGTTTTAATATCATCTTTACTTTCAAGTCCACTTCAAGTTTTACTTCTTTTACCAAGACTCTTTAGAATGCTGCCTGGGTCTCATATGCTAAGGAACAAAAGACTCAGCTGACATCACAAAGTAACCGGACTTCCATGTCAGAAGCACCACGGAGCTTCTCGAGTCTTGTACACAGGTTGGGGGTCAGACCCATCTTTCAGCATTAACTCTTTCACATGCTAGATGGGTTGAAAAAGTCAGCTCACTTGTCTGAACTTTAGTTTCCTCATGTGTAAAATGAGCATAGTAATAGAAATTACTGTGTAATTTCTTCACTCATAGAAATACTATCAGAGCAAAGTGACAAAAATAGGTAAAGCATCTTGTATGTCTGGCTCCCTTTTCCAAAGCTTAGTTACCCTTTGTGTATAGCGTGAGTCCTCCAAAGTTTAAGCATCTCTAGTTTGGGAAATTGAAATTAAAATATTGACAGTCTATTATTAGAAAAGGTGGAAACTATCTGAATATCTATTGACACATCAAATTTGTCTGTGGAATAACTAGAGTTTTATTATTTAAAGTGTTTAAAAATCAAACACTAAAGTAATAATTTACAGCTTATGTGATCAAATATTCATGTAATAGCATGATGCATTAAATGGTTTGTGTTGAAAGGGTTAGAAAACGGGAAAGGTAACTCAATATGCCTGGCCTTTTCTCAATGTTTCTGCTTTAATCCCATGGATCTCCTAATGATATGACCCTCACATGCAAAGGACAAATAACAAAAATAAATTTCATTTGCAGAAAGAAAAACAGGATTGAATGTGATCGTGTCTTTGGTTATTTATGTAACCTCTTAAGAATTAGATGTGTTTGAGTAGAGCACCATCACTTGCTTTCCTAAAATGATGGTTTCATTAAAAAGCCCTTCTACTGAGACCTGGAATGCAGTGCCTGGATAAGCAGGTCAGAGTTCACCATCAAAACTGCTCTGCAAAGCTTATTCAAAACTACCAGAAAAAAAAATTAAAAATAAGAGTATCTGCCTGTGTATGTGTATTTACATTTTTTATCAGGGGAAAAGAAAGAAATGAGCATGATCATGAGAAAGGGGAGCCTGAGGAAGATGAGGATGCTGAAGCGGGATTTAAACAAGTGTTTCGCATACTTCTGCACCATTCTTGCAGTGATAAGGTTGGACAACCTAAAGACATTTATGGCAATCTGGAGGGAGGTAATCATTGGCAAGAGAGAGAAAAACAAACTACATTTATCTCTGATGATTTATCAGATACATAACCATAAATCTTAAACCAGAAGACTCCAGGCATTTCTTTATCTTTTGAGACAGCAAAACAACTTCTCTACCTTTCCTGTGTCTCCCCACTGAAATTTAAGGGCCTGTCATTTGTGGGCTGGGATACTCGGGGGCAATGGGAGGCTTCGCAGAGGGCGAGTGCAGGGAGCCTGGTTTGTCAGCCAGACCGCGGGCTTCCTCCTCTCCCTGCCAGTGGAATGCTGACCGTGATGAATGGTGCCCTGAGTAAACTGCCTTGTTAGCACTGGGCATGAGACAAGGAAGTGTCAGAATGCCTTACGCAAAGAATTTCAGGGAAGCCAATTTTTCTCTGTTTTCTTTCTTTTCTGCCTCCAACTTTTGCTCCAGTAATTGTCCTAAGATGAAGCAGAATTTTATGTCAGGTGCTCATTAAATTATTTATAATTATTTATTCAGCCCATGTTTGTTGAACATGCATAGCACTTCTGTGAGTAAAATATGCAAAATCACTGCTCTCGTAGACCTTCCATTTTAGACAGAAAATAATTACCTAGATTAAGATATACTTATCCCCATGATACATCTGATCACAAAAATCTAAGCTGGATAAGGGGGTAGAGGAAGAAGGAGGACCGGGAAGATGGTGAGTTGTTTTAGATAGGACCATCAGTATTAGGTTGTATGGCATGGAAACATTTAATCCAAGAGCTGAATCACAGAAGGGAATGAGTCAAGGTGGTACTTGGGATAAGAGTGTTTCAGGCAGGCAGGACAGCACGTACTAAGTCCCTGAGTCAAAAGTGCATCTTGATAGTGTTGGGATGCAAGTTTGATAGCAGTGAGCCAGGTCATTAAAGGGCTTTTATTTCCAGATAAAGCCTGTGAGTATAATACGAATGAGACCAGAAAGCATAGGAATGGATTAAGTAGGGTAGGGGGCTGAATTTTGCTGGGAGGAAGGAAGAAAACAGCAGACTTACCACACGATCCATCCTGTAGAGTTCTGCTTATACCTTAATAACCAGAACTTGATCACATGTACATAATTAGCTGCACAAAGTCTTGAGTATAAGTGATTTTTGTTGTAATTGTTCGGTTCTCTTCTCTCTTTTTTTTTTTCCACTTTGTATTGAAAAAGAATCACATACCAAAAGATGTATGTTTGACAAAAATTTGATACATTTTTACAAATGGAACATATCCAATTTGTCCAGTTGATGTCCAGATCAAGACATAGAACCTTAGCAGCACCCCACACACTCATCTCAGTCCATCTTCCAGCCACTGTGTCCTAAAGTGAGAGGGATAATATTTTAGTGGACAAACTGCTGGCCTGGGTACCTTAGAAATGAAGAGAAAAGGGGGTGTCGGATATGAATCCAGCAGTGTTTATTGCAGAAAAATAAAGTCTCAATTGCAAATGAGGAAGGAGGGCGTAAGAACATAAGAGACCTGCATATGATGGGTGGTGTCACGCATAAACCAAGGCAATGAAACTTTGTCCAAGTTCATGGACATGGAGACCTAAGAAGTACAAAAGGAACAAGTGGTCCAGGGGCCCCCGTTGGAAGCTGAGGTTGCACCCATCAGACTGGTGCATTAAACATTGCGCACTGCCAGCTGGGACCATAGGTTTTCTCTTCGAAGACATTTCTTGAGTGCAGATTTTCTTGTCTCAAAATATGTATCCAGCCCTGACTGGAGTGCTTAGTTGGTTGGGCATCATCCCACAAAGCAAAATGTCACTAGTTCGATTCCTGTCAGGGCAGGTGTATGGGTTGCGGGTTGGGTCCCAGGTCGGGGCACATACAAGAGGCAACTGATCAATGTTTCTTTGTCACATAGATGTCTCTCTCTCTTTTTCACTCCCTTCCCCTCTCTCTAAAAGTGAATAAATAAAATCTTTAAAAACCATTTATCCAATATAAGGCAACAACCACAACATGAAATGTTCCTATGAGAAAACAGAGTTTAAAAACTATACAGATATAGGTTTAAAATCCAGCTTTTTAACTTAACACAAAAGTACGGGGGGAGTTCACATTCCTTATTAATAAAATAATGGTAATAAAATATACCTCACAAATGTGTTAAGATAAACTAGATGGGGCTGGACAAAAATTGTTACTATTGGTATGTTTTCTCCAGCTGCCAAAGGGAATGGAGTACTTTCCACATCAGGTTCTGTTGCCTTTCCCCCCGCCCCCCATCACTGAGCCTCTTCAAGAAACAGCACTCTTTCTGGATGGAGGGAAGCCAAGCAGATTGCCATTTAGAAGTGGAGAAAGGGAAATGAACATTAGGAGCAAAAGCAATGGGGCCTTGGTTCTGAGAAGGAAATTCAGGCCCAGGGAATAAGATGCTCCAGACTCATGATGGCTTGGGATAAAAGTGGATTTAAGAAGGGCAAATATTATGTGCATATTCTTAGATAACATATCTTTGTCTCTTCTCCATACTTTTAAAAATGAAAGTAGATGCTTGGTAACATTTTGTAATTAATTGTTTGTTTTCTGCTGGACTGTGTTTCTTGAACTTGCATAGTCTTCTGAAACAGAATCTTACAGACCCCTACTTTGTAAGGTTTAAAGTCATAAGCAATAATAGTCTTATTAAAAACAGTAAAGAAATAGTATTACAAATGATGAATTCTTTTTTCTCTGACTAAAGGTATTTTCAAACAGCTATAATAATAATGACAATAATAATAATAATAATAATAATAATAAACATACATAGAGAGCTTTCTAAAATGTAGGCTCATTTCCTTTTCATAACAGCACTAAAATCAAGAACAATTTTTTTCATATTTTACAGATGAGGAAATTGATGTTCTGAAAATGTTAAGTAAATTTCTAGTTGGTTACACTTCCGGTAAAGTAATATAACGGGGGCTTAAAGCTAGATAGCTAGTCTCTGGAACTTGTACTTTTAATCAGCACCCTCTGGTTCTAGCAATGAATTACCTCATCATTGTAAACAGTTAGAGCCTTCTTAGGTAATTACAGGTAAGAGAACAGGTGTCTAGGTATGTACGCACTGGGAGTTTATGAAAAAACAAATTTATGTCTTTGAAACACTTGCCAATAATAAAAGTAATTCGCCCAAAATCAAACTCATTTATTCATAGAAAGTCAATATCTCAAACTAAAGTCAATTAAAAAATGGATAGTGAACTATTTGATGCATGTGCCTTGGCATTGTTATTTTGGCTAACTCAGCATAAAGACACTTTCACCTAACGTCAAGTGACAAATTCACAAACAAGTCAGAAGTTACAACCACATTGGACTGAGGGGCCGGCTTCCCCTATTCAGCATTAGAAGATGCAAGAGATGACCAGGGTCACGTTAACCAGGAGACAGAAAGTCAAAGTCCATACGAAAGCCCTTTGATCACAGCGGCCTTGACATTGCCAACAGAGCTGCTCTAAATTTTCTCTGGGGCTCTTAGACAGTGCCCAGTTGTCTTTGGTTATCCACTTCTTTGTGAATAAGTTATTTCTCATAAGTCTTCTCAGTTTTTCTTTTTATCCCAAATTGGTAGTGATTGTTGACATTGACAAAATAATATTGAAACAAATGGAGGCAGAAATGTCTTTTTCTGAGTTGGGTCCCTTGTCTCTTTAAAGTAACTTTCATCCACTAAACACCTATTTATTATCATTAGTGCCAGAGAGGGGACATGCAGAACCACAGGAGTATTGCTTTACATTACAACTGAGAATTGTTATGAAAATAAAACACTTTGAAGGATAAAACATAAAATGGAAATGCAAGAGGGGAAAACAGCTAATTCATAGCTATCATTAATTGCATAATTCAAATGTGCCAGAAAGACTCAATGTTTATCCTTCTATTTTGTCAATGTGAATACTGGAGCTCCCAGAAATTTATCATTTTGTCCAAGATCATGCCACTAGCAGAGAGAGGTCATTTTTTGAACCCAGTGCGCTGCGACGCCCAAGCCTGTGATCTTAACCACTCTGTAATAACTTGGAGTAACCCATTCAAGGCTTAAATAACACAAGTAACATGTTACTGTGTCCAGAAAGAGACACATTACATGTCAATTTTTTAAAAAATGTATAATAAAGAATGCTAGGCAGTGCATAAAAAGCTCTGAATTCCCAAAGATACTGGGCATTAGACACCTGTGGGTAATTCACTTAGCTTTGTTGGGACGTATTTATCTCTAAGGTCTCTTTTATAATAATGTGCATCTCTGAAATTTTTTGCATACATAAACCCATTTTCTTTTTGCATCTTGTTTGGCCTTATCCATGGCAAAGAGACACATTGTCACCGATAACAATTTTCTAAAATTTGAAGTAATATGTAGTTCAGGGAAAATCCTGCCTCTGAAATGGAATACTCTTAGCTCTTTAATGGTTAGAAGCATTTTAATTTAATTTAATTTAATTTAATTTACCAATATATCCCCAAGATTAAAAATAATTACTGGGACATAGTCAATGGGAATTACTTTTTTGGACAAAAACTATAAAATGCCCTCCCTCATGTAGCTTATTTTTCTCATGACATTTTTTAAATTTAATTTTTAAATGTGTCATCATGGTGCTTAAGATTTCAAGCTGAACTTCATGTAATGGGTGGATAATTTCTGTATTTCAAAACATAGCAGGGAGGGAAGCAATAACTCATGCCAACATTATTCAAATTATAGAAAAATGTCAAATCAAATGCTGGTGCTAGAGCCTCCCATTTCGAACTGGAAGTCTTCCCAGGTTGATGTCTCTTATTGTGTTCACTTCATGAGATGCAGAGCTCCTATTTATTTATTTATATGCTAATTTTACCCTGAACAAATGTAGCCTGGCCTTCTGAACACCGAGAGGGCCTCATCTTTGGGTGGCAGCTTTGTGGTCAGGAGTGTCGTCAGCTCTGTGGACTCTGAGACTGCCCAGGTCGCTCAGAAACCTCGATTGTCTTTAGAACACAGTTTCTTTTCATCAGTTCCAGAACTTCTCGCTTCCTGGAGGATAGAGTAAAACTTGATTGATGATTCCTCTAGGCAGGCACCATTACCCCAAAACAACCTGCTTCCCAAAATGCCTGGGAAGCATTTGCTTACAAGTACAGTTTTCTGCAAGCCAGTTCCACTAAATGATCTGAGGAAAAAATGCAGAGGGGAAGGTGGGCGTGTGGAGGGAGAGCTCCACATTCCACTAAATGAGAAAATGTTGCACACCACAGTCTTCTCAAAATTAAAATACACAGGGTCCAGCAGAAGTAAAGCCTGATGAGTGTGGTTGGTAGGGTAATAATATAGGTGTAATCATTTATAGTTTTAATGTGAACATTTTACCTAAAATGCCATATGGTGTGCTTGAGTGTGATATTGTTTTGTTACAGAATCACATGCTTATCATTTTGTCGTATAAGATTTTGTCATAGAAAAGTGGCATTATCTGTGCCAGACGGTGAACATTGACATATAAGAGGCTTAGAGAGCAAAGGAATCTGTTCACTTTATTTAAATGTGTGTGACTTCCCCAACTATTTTTTTTCTCGTAGCAACAATTATTCTCCCTGGGATATATGTTGGGCAAAGCTACTCTAAACTCGTGATGCTCAAAGTGTGTTCCTAGATCCCTTCTGAGGATTGCTCCACACTCTCGTAAGACATCCGAATTCAAAACCGATTTTATACAAGCAAGCCTTGTTCACTGCATTGTCTCACAAATGTGCAATGGAATTTCCCAGAGGCCGCCTGACAGGGGATAATATAACAGACTGAATGCAGGAGCCAACATGAGAATTTTGCCGTCCTCCGTTAGGTCAGCATTAGAGGGATTCCCCCCCCACCCCAAAATGGAAAATGCTACTCTTCTAACCAATTTTGGGGACAATATAATTAACTTTGATAAAAATTTTCTTATTTTACCTTGTAACTTTCAAGAGAATTTATAAATATATAAAATGTATCAGTTTTAATATTATATATATATATCAACAGTTATAACTGAAATAGCAATATTTCTTTGGGATCTGCAACAATTTTTAACAGAATCAAAGATTACAAGGCCCCAAATTTGAGAACTACTGCACCAGGCTACTTTGAAAGTAAATATTTATCAGACTAACCTACATGATGGGTGGTCCCAGAAGTAAGAAATGGCCCAAAAATGATTTGCAAGAGCATAGAGTAGGGTTAGAGAGCACAAAAATATAGTCATGGCTCAACAGAACCATCAAATTAGTTGGAACAAATATTCTAAGATCAATTTCCAGTTCTGTCATTTGCTATTTTTATTTATTTACTTTTTTTCTTTCTTTTTAAAATATTTTTAGGTACCGGTCATTTTTTGGTTCCTTAGTTTTCTACTCTTGGAAACAAAGAATATTAACCATGACTAAAAACAAATAACAAAAACTAATAACAAAAATTTTTATTGTGAAAAATAGAAAGACTAATATAGAAAGATTCCAGACTCCAAATAATTTGAATTCATAGCCCACTCCTATTATTGCGTGAACTAAGGCAACAAATCTCACCTCTTAACACCTCAGTTTCCTAATCCAAAAAAATGTTGATAATAGAGCCCTGGCTTGTGTAGCTCAGTGGATTGAGCACCGGCCTGCGAACCAAAGGGTCGATTCCCAGTCAGAGCACATGCCTGGGTTGCAGGCCAGGTCCCCAGCAGGGGGCACATGAGAAGCAACCACACATTGATGTTTTTCTGCCTCTCTTTCTCTCTCCTTTCCCCTCTCTAAAAATAAATAAAAACTTTTATTAAAAAAAGAATGTTGATAATAGAAACTATTGTTCCTATCTTAAAATTTATTTATGATCAGACAGTAATTGACACATAGCAACTCCCAATAGTTGGTAGTTATTATTATTTTGTTCATTACCAGCAATGACAAATAATAGGTACTGTTCTGATTAGCTATGATTAGCTATTGATGAGTAATATTCACCTGAACATAGAGGCTTACGACAATACCCATTGTATGATCTCTCTCAATGTCATGGGTTGGCTGGGGCTCACCTGTGTTTTCTCTCCTGGCCTCACTGGGAGTCTTCTGTATATTACAGTCATAGTGGCTATGGCTGCTGTTGAATGTCTTACTACCCTGCACTCCTCCGTTTAGCCTTTCTATCCACATGGTAAGTTACACACCATTGACTTTTGATATGGCCATTCTCCCTGGCAGCCTCATTCGGGCTTCTGTGGTAGATCAGGGTTTCAAGAGGAATGATGTGAAGCACTGGCCCAAACTCAGAAGTCCTAGAGTATCACCTCTTCCACATTCTAGTGATCAAATCAATCACAGGTTCAAAAGCAGAGGATGTGTCTTCTCTTGAAGGAGTCTGGTTACCACCTGTAATTTGCATCAACTACAAACACTATACACACTGGTTATTTTCTACTCTATCAGTATCACAGGTTCTTTCACGGAGATTTGTCATCCAGATAACAGCTTTGTGACTGTTGGCACCAAGAGAAATCATTAGTTACACATTCAGACTGCACTGTGCTGGACATCTCAGGGGGAAATGGGAAATCACGGGCTTCAGCTGAAATAAAACACGCTGGTCCACAGAGCATGGTGGAAAAGGCAGCAGCTTTGGTGTTTGGAACACTGAGATTTAGCTCCTGTTCTGGTGCTCACTAGCTCTGTGTCAGCAAATGCTGAAATTTGCAGAGACTCGGTTGGGTCATGTGTGCTGACTGGTGTTCCAGTCTCTGTGGCTCTGTGACAAATGACTCCAGTCCTGAGTGGCTTAAAGCAAGGCAACATGACTTCCTCATGGAAGTGTAATCTGAACACAGCTCAGTGAGGGGAGTTTTTTCTCTTCTTCAGCTGGAGTGGTTCAAAAGCTGAGGGCTGGAATAGCTGAAGTCTCATTCATTCATATGCTGGCACTTGGGCTTGAACAGCTGAAGGCTTGAGCTAGGGTCTCTATTTCCATATGGTAAGTTTTGAGTTCAGCTACTCTAAACACATGGAGGTGCAGTTCTCTGGAGATGGGAGATGAGAGAGAGACAGAGACAGAGACAGAGACAGAGAGAGCGCTAGTCCAAAATTCTATGGAATTTATACAGCATTTTATTTATTACAAGTGAGTTATTTGCTATCAATGCAACTTCAAGGGGTAAGTGAGCCAGTTCTCACTTTTTGTGGGAGCAGTGTCAAAGAATTTGTAGGTATGTTTTAAAACTTAACAGCTAGGATAGAATGATATCTCCTTAACTACCTACTTATTCCATGAATGTCAGTAGATGCTTACTACACATTCATTTCCTTTTTCTCCCCACTTGGTTTACATCCTCCTGCTATACCCCCACTTCAATTTCTCAAGGTAATCATTGGAAAGAATAAGATATAGCATCATTTTAAGGTTGCCTGTATTGCAGGTTTCCCTGGAACTTTCCATTGGTGCCCAGGCAAATTCTTCTGTGCCGGTTTAGGTATTTATCTAACATCAGCCCTCTCAGAAGGCTCGGCAATCTTTAGAAGAGCTCCTTGGAGGCTGGATGAACCAGGAACTGGCGTTCCTACTGGGAAATCTGCCTCTTCCCTACTTCCTGGAAGGACTACAACTCACTGTGGGCTAGGGTCTTGATTCCAGGTAGCTCCAATATTAACGTGAAGCCTGGAAAACTCTAAGAACTACCTGGTGAGACCCAGCATAAGAGTGTGTGTCAGAATGCAGAGACAGTCTTTGAGGTCTGGAGGATGCTTAGTCCACAGTAGACTCTGATTTTAATTCTGCTGCTAGTTAATTATGCAAATCAGGGTAGAAATCTCTTCCATTTCTGAGACTCATTCTTTATTTTTCCCTAACTCCACTACCTTGGCTTTCTTGTCAACAACACATCTTTAAAGACTCAGCTAAAATATAATTGCCTCTATTTTAATTGGATTCTCTCAATGTGAAATAATTCTTCTCACCTGTGCCCCCACAAAAATATACACAGACTTCTATTATGAAATTAACAATACTTTAAGAATCCCTCTTTATTTTTTTTGTCTGTTTTCCCCTGCTGGGCTACAGACATCTTGTTCATCATCCTACCTCTGGTGCATAGCTCATCACTTCTTGCATAGCATATGCTACATAAATACTTATTGAATGGATGGGGAAAAAACAGCTATGCAAAAAACGGCTGCACCACCTGCCCTGTCTCTCTTATGACTGCTGTAATAATGCCAACAGGAAAACAAGGATCAATATGCTTTTAAAAATTTAATTCATCTCTCATTGCAATGTGGTGTTATTTGTATATTTAATCTTATAAAGTTAATGTCAAAAAAAAGAATAGCGAAATCATCAGGTAAAATATAGAAAAATAAACATGCCTATGTGTTTCTACTCTTTGCTGGGAAAAAATAAATGTGGAGTAGTAGGTTTCTGAAGTTCCCTGTTTTCAGTGGAGCCTGGACAAAGTGGTCATGGCTGTTAAGGGAAGAGTGACCAGTATGTTGGCAAGATTTGAAATGATGCCACATAGGTAAGTGCTGACAGGCTTAGGGATTCAGGGTGGGGATTTTGATTTTGTTTTGTTTTGTTTTAACCTGGAGAAACAAAGACTCAAGATTCAAACATTCAATGATAATTGCTTTGAATTATGTAGAAGATTGTTGAGGAGAAGAGAGAGTCAAGAATTTTGTTTAAATCTGGAGGGAGAATCCCTGTCAATGAAAGAAAGCTGGAATGAGGAATTACAAAACGGAATTATGAACCTGGACTTTGGCATCAGACAGAAGAGGTTGAACTCTCAGCCCTGCTATTTACTAGCTATGTTGTTTAGACAAGTGATGCAACCATTCTGAACCTCATTTTCTTGATTTCTGAAATGGAAATGATAAAAGTACATACCTTATAGGGATATTTTGGGGATTATATACAGCAAGACAAATTATACAATGCTGAACCAAGTGCCTGGTCTATTGTAAAAGCTCAATAAATCAATGTGAGGTTGAATTTAATTACATTTACAGATTTGAACTTGGGCCTTATTTGCTTTGCGACATGTGGGACTAAGTGAATGTTTCTGGGCCTTGTTTTCCCCATCTCTAAAAGGAAAAAGATTGAGAAAGTAAAGTTTGAATATACTTTTCAGCCAAAAAAAATTCTATTGTTCTCTTTCCTCAAATAACAAAACCCAAGCCAATGTATGGCATTTGAATCATGTATTTTTTTCCTACCAGTGTAGATGCTCTAGAATCTCAAACAATGGAAATATCATCAACAACAGAAACATTTGCAGTTCTCATGTAGACCCAGTTTAAATTCTTTCCATCTATAAACTTTGGTGATAGTTTTAACTAATCATTATATCTTTGTTTTGATTGAATATTTTGGTGATAATTTAAAAATAAACTACAACTTGGACTCTCTTGGAATTAGAAGCAGGTGACATAATATTTTTATACCTCGAAATAATTTTGATGGGTATTTTGGTACAACTTGCTCAAGAAATTGGTTTTAACGTTTCAGCAAGGAAATATGTTCAGTTGCTACCAGGAAAGTGTCCCATGAGGGTTATATAAAATAAATTCAGGCTTAACATGTTTGAAGAGAAAATTATTTCAGAGTGTACTTCTTTAAATGCAAATGGAATTTGAAATGGTACATTGGCACTTTCTATCCCAGTGGAATTTTATATTATTTTATCATTCCTCTTCTCTGTCATGTATACAGAGCACCCAGGCAACCAAATGACTAGAATTGCTCCTGTTTATTTTTCAATGTCTAACACACAGCAGTCTTTTTGTAGGCAATAAGGCAAATCATGATGTCAAAGCATTTTTTAAATCCATTCTGAGTTCTTGGTGTTCACACATGAAAAGATTTTGAACAGTATGATACCAAGATTGTGTGCTAAAGTGCATTCACGTAACTTGGAAAGAAAGTTCATATACTGTCCATCTCCCTCTTTAAAAAAAAAATTATTTATTTTTAGACAGAGAGGAAGGGAGGGAGAAAAAGAGGGAGAGAAACATCAATGTGTGGTTGCTTCTTGCGCACCCCGCGCTGGGGAACCTGGCCTGCAAACCCAGGCATGTGCCCTAACTGGGTACTGAACTGGTGACCCTTTGATTCAAAGGCCGGTGCTCAATCCACTGAGCCACACCAGCCAGGATATCTCCCTCTTTATGAGTATTTCATTAGAAAGTTTTTTTTGTTAAATTTCCAGACACTCACATTCACACAAACTTAGACTAACAATGTTATGTTAATTCCATACCTACACATGTAATCTAAAAGGGAACTGAGTTAAAATGCTTGATCTATGATAAAAAAAAGAGAGAGAGATTAATGAACAAATTAAGTGTGTAACTATTTTATTTTAGAAGACATATTTAACCTTATGTGAATGAAGTGTCTTAAATTGCTTTAGAAATCTTTGTTTTACAGCTACTTTTATATCAATTATGACTCAGTTACAACTAGTCTTTAAACAATTTCTTCTGATGTGAGATTGCTAATATTTCATTAATTTAATAAAGATAATGAATAGACCATTGTAATCAATAATTTAAGCAATAATTACATTTCCTAATTTGTGATAAGCTTTGTATTGGTACCATGGATATGGATTGCAATATTTTTATTCCGATTTTAAGCATTTCATTATCCATCGTGAGGCTGAAGTAGGGGGCAGGGATTTGTACCAAAATCAACATGGTGGCCATTCAATAAGTGTTTCTAAATGAAAGACAGCTGATAAGACATAATTGAAGAATAATGAAGCATTAAGCCATGAAATATTAAGCCATTGGAGTAGAGATAACTAAAGCTCAGAGTACACACTTTGAAAAGTGAAAAGTTCTTAAAATGAGTAAACCTAAAAGTGTAGCCTTTTTTGGAAAAAGGGACTATAGATCAGGAAAGGAGAGCTGAGCAGTGTGTGAAAACAGCTGGGGATGGGAGCGTTGATACACACAGTAATTTAAGGGGGTGACGATAGTTTAACTGAGATACACAAGGGTGGCAAAAGTAGCTTTGCCATTGTGAGTATGCAAAACGGAGTTTATTCTTGCACCACTGTTCATCAATCATGGTGTTATTTTCCATACAAACAACCATAATCCTACATTTGCCCACCTGTTATTTTCAAAATTCCGTCTGTATTTGGCCCAGAAACACCATCAATAATGGCCATATTATTTCATTTTTCTCCTAAATTATTTCTAAAAGCTTGTGAATCACAAAACTAAGAAGACACTTAGTACGTAGTACATTTGATCTAAGCTACCTACATCTCCCTTCCCATGAATACATGGACACACGCTCCCTCCCACATACCAAATATACTAAGGAACAAATTACCCTGGTCTCTGATATTCCCTGGATTTCTTCTCTAGTGAATTTTTTGACTTGGTCTTTTTATGTGAGTGTTCAATTTTATAACAGATGAATCTTTCAGAGCCTCACATAGCAAAGTGGAAACAGATCTATCGTGGAATGAATTTAAGCCAAAACTCTTCCTCTTTACTATGTAACCTGCGTAAATCATTTCAGCTCCCTGAACTCAACCTTCATCTTTAAGGCAGAGATAGAAAATACCTTTTATCCTACAATGCTTTTGAGGATCAAATGGAATAAGGTTCATGGAAGAAGTTTTGTCAATGTTAAAAAAAATAACAAAAGCAACAAATTGCAATGATTATCCAAGTAAACATGTAGACACTTCTGAGATAATAAGGCATCTACATTAATACTATTTTACTTTGCCAATGTGTTCTCTTTGTTTTATGTCCTATGGCATGTAAAATATTCAAGGTGTCAGTAAAAAAAAAGGAAAGGAAATAAAAGGTATATAAGATGAGTCTATAAAATCACATAGTAAGTGGCTATTTCCACAGGCACAATAAACATTTTTGTCCTCACTTAGATTCACATTTTCTGTAACTCACCACTGAAAACTGTCTGAAACATTTCCCCAGCTTATGCTATATTGAATGTCACCAAGCGGTAGAAATCATCACCATTGGAAGGTGGATTTGACTTTTGGAAACTGCTAAACATCAATCAGAGTGAATCCTGGTCAGAGCTCAGTGATTAAACTGAACAATTTCATTTTTTTTTTTTTGTTTAGAAAGAAACTTGAAGCAATTTTTTATGTAGTTGGTTCAAAAAGTGCCTCACAGGAAGTTTGAAATCACTTTGAGGAACAAATATAGCTACATTAATTGCATTACTTTTACTGTTGTAGATATAGAACATCTTTGGGTATAGAAAAATGTCAAGATTATTTTTAAAAATCAGACTTAATACATTATCTGCGTACCTCCTCCGCTACCTTGCAGGAAGAGCACAGATGCATGTAAGCGCCAGCAAAGTCACCCAGATGAGACAAAGTGCTCTCACAGGCAGAGATTTGCGGTCTCACATTTTATCTGATTT
The DNA here is from genome assembly GCA_004027475.1 of Anoura caudifer. NCBI lineage: Eukaryota > Metazoa > Chordata > Mammalia > Chiroptera > Phyllostomidae > Anoura > Anoura caudifer. Next base: position 193,819 of record PVKU01001757.1, read on the forward strand.
CTCCAGAATTTAATTTTGCTCTTGGATTTTATACTCCAATACTACCTGTCTTTTGACACTGAGGATGCTGGGGATATGATATTAAAGGAGATGAAAGGCCAGAAGCAGCAGGCGCTGGCCATTTGGGCTGATGCTATGATACATATCAGTTCGGACAATCTCTGTTTACAATAAATCTTCAACCCAGCGACTCGCTCTGTGCTCCAGACTCCCACTCTCAGACATTCAGCCGGCAGAGCTCATACCCTGCCTGGATGCTGTCACCTGGGATTATGCAACTGGATTTTCCTCTGTCTCCTTGTTCAGACTCTTCTAACTGGTTATCACTTGTGTGGCCCATCCCTTTTTATGTGTTTATTGCACATGAGCTGACTTTCTTCCAGACCCATCCAGGCCAGCACCTGGCCTGCCTCTCCAGAGTCCTCTAGGAGGATCTGCATATTCTCCATAGGATGATTTCAATTTTTGAGTCTACCTCTAGAATGTGGATACAGTTTGGGCCTTTATGTTCACCCTCCTGTTTTTCAGGATTAAGACATTATCCCAACTTAGATTATATCTGCCTAATTCCAGCACCTTTCCATCTTACCTGTTTCTCTTAGGGATTTGAACCTGACCAGATAGTTCCCCTACCCCTCCGTCATCCACAGATCCTTATCATGTTAGATGTTGGCAAGCTGAGAGAGAGCTGAAAGGAATACCAGATTTCTACAGAAGTGAATGAAAGTTTCACTAGTGGAGTGACTATAAATTAATGCAAACTTCTTATAATTAAGGATGTCTGCTATGTGTTCCAGGAACTGTACTGGGCGATCTAAGTGCCCAGTCCTTTAATTCTCAAGGTGATCCCACATACTCATTCAATAACAACTTGTTGAATGAATAAATGTTGGTTTGTAGTCATTGGATTCTTTGTATCAGGCTACCCCACCCCTGACATCTGCAGTAAGTGTTTGGGAGGCTTAGGAGCAAGATTTAGTCCTCTCAGAGAAGGAAGGAGTTTGGGACGGCCATGAAATATAGGACAAACCTACACTTAGGCCATGAAGTTCAGTGGCAAACACAAAAATGAGATATCGCCCTGGCTGGTATAGCTCAGTGGATTGAGCGTGGGCCTGTGAACCAAAGGATCATGGTTTGATTCCCAGTCAGGGCACATGCCTGGGTTGCAGGCCAGTTCCCGGCAAGGGACACACAAGAGGCAACCATGCATTGATATTTCTCTCCCTCTCTCCTTCCCTTCTCCTCTAAAGATAAATAAATAAAATGTTTAAAAAATACAGAAAGAAAAATTAAAAAAACATTTAAAAAGTGAGATATCAATACAACTTCTGGTCAGTGCCAACACCTCAAGAGAGGGTATCACAGGGGAAAGAGAAGGTAAGTTGGGAAAGCAGTCACCCTTTGGTGAAAGGTTACCCAGGACTTGCCCTAAACTCATTAGACATAACGCCTGAAGTAACCTGGAAGTTTTATATACAATGTTCCCTTACCTATCGCGGGAGTTACATTCCAGAGAACCCCGCGACAGGTGAAAATCTGCGAAGTAGCAGTGTTATATTTATTTTATTATTTATATATTTTTAAGGCTTTATAAACCCTTCCCACACTCCTATAAACCTTTCCCACTCTCTTATTAACCTTTCCCACACTCTCATAAACACTTCATACGCTCTTAAACACTTTCTACACTCTTAAGCCTATGTAATTTTAACAACATATAAAATTCTATATGGGTGCTCACCAGTGAAGTATACAGTCGTCCCTTGCTATAAGTGAACCATGATATAGTGAGGGACAACTGTATCTTCAACTAAAGATTCCATACATGGATGGTGTTTCGTCTGCATATGATAGAATCAGAGGTTACACCTGCCAGCAGGAGAAAGAGTTTTGGTGTCTCCTCTCAGAGTCAGACCAGGAAAGTGTCATAAGAGGTTAACATTGCCCTAAATATCTCACCCATCCTTGTTATCAATTTTGTTTTCCTGATATAACCTACACTCAAGTTATTTTATATGCCAATAATTTTACATTGACTGCAATTGTAACAGAGTTATCCTTTATTTGGTTTATTTAATGATATGTGATATGCATGTGGCTGGTGGCCTCAAAAAGGGATATGTAAGCAGAGGTTAGAGAAAGAAAACAGGTAAATCAAGCTTATTGCATGCCTCCAAGTGAGAGCACAAGCCATTTAATGAAATGTCAGTCTGTAAAATCATTATTATTACTACTGTGTAAACGAGAATAGTACGTTTTTTTGAAGTTTGAGAAAATCTTCCAAAGTCACACACTTAGCAATCATTACATGAAATATTTTGGAGCAGTGTTTTTAATACTTGAGTAATATGCTTGGCACCTTTTTAAACAAAAATAAAAATCCAGACTCTTCACAGGCCACCCTCTGCATGCACCCGTTGCTATCATTTAAGTGGTTTATTTGGAGGCCAAAGTAATGATAAATATAAAAGTACATTTTGACACTAAAATCTTGACACCTTATTCTGTTTGATATTTTCAACAAAATGACACAGAATAGTCTTATGTTGTTTTAAATATTATCTTGAAAATAAAAGAAGATTTTTTAAAACCTTTTTGAAACGGGTTAATATGACTTTAAAATCCTGTCAGGGTCTAGAAGACATATTCCAGTCCCCTAAGGAATAGCTATTTTGATCTGAGAGTTGGAATCTTGCCCACCATAGGCTTAACGATCCTGAGGTCCATCTCCAAGCACAAAATTAGGTGGACCTAAACCACCTAATTTGTTCTTACTCCAACTTCAGAATGTCACCCCTGGTTCTGCTGTTTTCTTCTACCTTACAAAGCCAGGCTGTGGAAATTCAATAAGTTGAAATTTTACCTTTGAAAATTTCACCGTGGAATGTTTAAAGTTCTCAATGTGGGGCTTCTGAGTTTAGTTTCTTTAGTGGAAGTTAAGAAGTGTTTGCTCCTTATAGTTACTTTGACACTAACATTTTGCATGTCCTTCTCCAGCTGACATGTTTAGCAGGGAAGGCATCTTTCCCTTGAGTCTAGAGTTGAAGGGATCACCATAAATATGACCAAACAGCTATTGGTTATCATAGACCTGATAATGTAAGTCCAAACCTGACATGGTTCTTGTCACTGGCGGGGGGAGATTACTCAGAAGTTCAAAGCATGCACTTGCAAAGAATGCTGTGTGCAGACTGCCTAAAAACAATAATAGTAACCACCAGGAGAGGAAAAGCAATGCACAGCCTTGAATTCCCAAGAAATGAGGGAAAGAGCACATAACCTGCATTTGTTGAGCACTTATCATTATGCGGTGTAATTTTATATTGTATTTAATCCTTAGAACAATCCTGTGGAATGGGAATTATCCCCATTTTACAGATGAGAAAACTGAGGCTCAAGGAATTCCACAAACAGTCAGTGATGAGGCTGGGTACGTAAGCCAGGTGTCACTGGCACTAAAGCCTGTGCTCTTTTCCCTTTGTCCCCATTTCTGCTCTCCTGAGGGGAAGGGAAGGGGGTGCATTTGGGGTCCATCGTAATTCTGAGCGCAGGCCTTTTCTTTTTCCTCTGAATTGCTCTGAAATCAACACCAACCCTTGGTTTCTTCTGTTTCAATGTCCTTTTTGGTAGAAAGAAGATGGTATTACAGTTCCATTCTGCAGCTCATGGTCCTGGATTCAAAGTATGAAGGGAAAACTGTCATGAAGTATCTTCAAAGAGAAGATATATCATGGAGTTAAATGTTTAACTATTCAAGGGACCTAATTACATTCAGTATTAAAAGTTTAAGAAAATGGAAATGAAACAAATATAGCTTTATCCAGTAAAAAGTCTTAGTGCAATGCCAAATTTAATTCCAGCTCTTCCCCCAGCTACTGTGAACGTGCTCTGTTCTTTCTTCTCATGTGACAACAAAGGGACGTATGTCTCCCTTCCTCTCTCTGTAACCTTATAGCTGAGATAGCACTTGTAATCACTGCCAGGTGATAACGCTGTTCCTTTTATGTCAGGCAGTATGGAAAGGGGCACTATGGAAACAGCACACACACGCTCTCTTCAGAATGACACAGGACTATTGATACGTAACACGTCCCATCAAGTAATTCTCTCCCTTTAACGGGCTGCTTGGTCACAATCTCTGAGCCATCTCTGATGATGCCTTAGCGTATTCTGTATCAACTAATATGAGGAGAATGTGAGTGATGATGGCAAGGGAAAGAAGCAGAGCACAAAGTGACGCTGTGTCTCCAATTCATGTTTTTTCCCCATGACACCCTACTATCTCAGAAGGTGCCAAGTCTGGAAAGCTGGACGGAACTCCCTATGAGTAATAATAGTGATGATAATGGCCACAGCTGTCACGAGCTGAGACAGGCACAGTACTGTCTTTATATGTCCAACTTGAGACTTTTAGTACTTGCTAAGTTCCCATTTCTACCCTCTCCCTTTTTTTTAATAATAAGGAAAGTTTAGCATAATTTGGTCTCTGGCTCAGTGTTCAAATAGCTAGTGAGAGAAGAAACCGGAAATGTAGATCTTCATTACTTGAAAGTTCACACTAAATCCCCAAACAATATTGCCCACAGAGGTACTGACCCAGCAGTCTAGTTTTGCCCTATTTTTGTGATTGTAAATTATTATTCTTAAATCCACTACTGACTGTCATCTGTATGTGAGTGTATGTGTGCATTTGTATTTTATCCTTTTATGTAAGATAACCAATCCATACAATGATTCTTCAATATCACTATGATTTTCCACTTGTGGGAACTAAGGATGTACCTAACTCCCCACCTCTTCTCCTTGGAGCAGAGTCAAGCTTGGAATACAGCTTTCTTCGAAGCCAAATCTGTTATACATCTGCAGTTTCTCATTGCCTCAGGACAGACTCATTAGTTAACTATACAGTGACTCCTTAATACATACCATGTCCGGTAGCTTTTGGGATTTGCATGATGAGGTTTGCTCAATTCAAAGTCACCGTGTTTGGTAAGCAAAATAGGCCACTTAAAATTATTCATTAGCATGACCTCTAAAGATTTTTGGTTTCTCACCTGACTGTTGACCATGTATCCTTAAGCCCCTGACTCATGTTTTCACCCTTTTACTTAAGCAACAAACAGGGTTATTGATGAATGAACTGGCTGAAGAATCTGAGCTCACTGACTACCCCGTGCTCTGCCTCAAGCCAAACCACCTTCTGAACACTGTGCCTAAAAAAGCAGCTGGGACTCTACTGTTGTGCAGAAACATTTTTGACTGAGAATCAAGAGACCTGGATTCTGTTACGGACCTGGCCATGAAACAGCAAAGTGACCTTGGCTAGTCACTTGACATCTCTAAACCTCAGTTGCCCTGTCGGCAGAACGAACGCTTTGAAATAGATGATCTTTACACACTCTTCTAGTTCTGAGAGTCTATAAACACTCTTCTTTCTGGCCTCCTCCCAGAATAGTGTTGCTGTTGCCATTCCGACATTGTTACTAGAAGGGAAAGAAGGAAATAAGAGGAAGTAATTCCACTGCATGGCTGCCTCTGAGCTCTGAATGAAATCACAGTGAGCGGCTCACAAAGGAAGTGCCTTTCCAGTATTTGGTTTCTTGAAGGAGTCAGTTCAAGACTTAACATAATATAGGTCCTTTCCTCTGATTACTTATTCAGGGCAATCTTGGTTTCCAAGATCCTTCCTGCAATTCTTAGGCCTTCCTCCCCCCTGCTTTCCCTCCTTAATGACTCTGCTCTCTGGGCGACACTATCACTGCATCCCCACTCTCTCACTGTGTCTTTCCACTTTATCACCCGCACCCCTACCCTCTGGATGAAGCCGTTATCAGGCTCACTGGCACTTCCACAACGCCCGTCAAGCAAATTCCCGGTGCTTGTGGGGTCGGTGTGTCATCCGAGCTCCAGATAAGCTGCCTGGCTGGTGCAGTCTCCCACCTGGGACACCCGTAATGGCTTTTTCTAACTTCCCATGAAAAGCCTTGTCTGTAATGGCAGTATCTCATTGACTGTGGAAATGATTTATTCAGGGAGAAGTGAAGATTAGACAAACTCCTTGTCATTTCACAGAATGAGCCCTGGGAGAAAGCAAATAGGAAAATGGAGCTTTAAGTATTTTATTCTTAAAGGACAGAATCCACATCTACCTACTGATCTACCTCCCCACTGCATTTCCCCTCCCCTCACTTCCTTTCATAGACATCTATCACACACCTACTATGTGTCACACTGTGTTTTGACCTAAGGACACAGAAAAAAGCCAGTCAGATGACATCCCTGTCCTCGTAGTGTTAACACTTTAGTCTACCTCCATTATAGCACTGATTGCATTCTGTTATAAATAAATAGCTTTATATGTGTTCCCCAATAGAATGTGAGGTTTTGGAAAAGAGAGGCCCTGTTAAAATCAAGTTTGATCTCAATGGTTGCAAACAATCTCTGGTATATAGCAATGCTTAGTAAATATTTATAATTCTATAAAACATTGATCTGTACACATACATACAGACATATACACACCTTTGATGGTGTTTCACTCACTTTAAAATAATATCCAAATGCCTCACCAACTTCTACAAGGCTTTCCTTGATCACTCCTCTGTCTCACCTTTGTCTACTTCTACTCTCATTTGTAATAATCCAGTCTCCCTGACTTTCCTTATGTTCCCTAAGCAGGTCAAGTTCTTATTAAACAAAGACCTTTGCATATGCTATATCCTCTCTGCCTGAAATGCTTTTGCAAGGGAGCAAAGCATAGAGAGCTGTTCTTTCTAACTCTTCTCTCAGTTCAAATGGCCTTCAGCTACCACCTGCTCTGTGGTTTCTCAGCCTCACTGAGTAGTTCTCTATCTCACTGTTCTGACATATTTCCTTCAGAACACTTGTCATTATATAAAATAACTTACCTGTCTCTAACTTGGCAAGTCACAAGCTTTCTGGATTTTTAACCTACGTATAAATTTAGAAAATTAGACTCAAAAATTCCTCCAGCTCCCAGAGCTCTGAAATCATGCTACCTCTTATTCAAGAATCCATAAAGAAAAGAGTAGAATTATGCTCAATTTTTATTTTTTAAGTCAATAACCTATCTTATATATGGCTTAAGTGAAAGTCAGTGATAGTTGCAGATCAGAGATGAGTTAGCCACTTTCCTCTGAGGGGAAAGTTCTCAATTTATTATTTATTTATTATATTTTTAAAATATTGCTGCATTTATTAAGCTTTTTCTAATGATTTTCATAAGACTATGTCACTCATTCTTCTGTTTCTGTAGTTATTTTTTCTTGTTGCTCTTGAAGTTTCTGATTTCCTTTTCTCCCTTTTTTTACAATTGTTTTTCTTTTTTCTTTATTACTTATGGACATAATATATAAAGGAAAGAGGGAATATCCCTCGCATCAAAAACCATAATAAAATATTCTGAATGCGCAGATGTAAGAACAGTATCTGGCTAGGAATACTATGGAGGGGAGAGGAGGGAGGCAGGATGTGAACCGTGGTTTAACTTACGGCAGTATGTCAACAGTTGTTTCTAAAACCGATCTCAGCAGAGGCCTTTGTTTTAAGTAAATTTAGGAGGCAGAAGTTTGCCAGCTATATGGAGAAAAATATGGTGAAAATCATAGTTTAAATATTCAAGTGAATGTTCAGCTGTATATCTTTTTGAGTGCCTGCTGTGAGGATACAAATATAGCTCTTCCCTCTACTCCCTTATAAGAAAGGAACTTATTAATCATTCAATTAAATATATAGTTGAAACTGGTGGAACTTAACAGAAACGAATATAACAGTGGGTCTAACAATGTCTGGGGTCAAGCAGGTTTTGCTAAGGAAACTTAGGGTTGAATCAGGTTCCAAATTGCTTTACTTACACAATTTGCTTTTTATCTCATCAGCAACAATAAGAGTTTACCACATTTCACTTCAGATACCTGGCATTAATGTGCTTTAGTTACTGTTATCTTCTCTGCTTCAGTATTTCTGAGAAAGGATCTAATTAATCCAAACAACTTGGTAAATGCTTTGAAAAGCACTTATACAAATATCTGTCTTAGGCCAGTCATAGACTAACCCTCATTGTTGGGAAAACTCCTTGTCTAAATCTGCTGTGGGCTCGTTTTGGTTCCCCTGATAGGGAAAGTAACCTCTTGTGTGTGATGAGCCTTCACGTGGAGGTGTATGGGTAGATGGTTCTTCAGCAAAGGCATCATGGATGTCTGAAATGGGACTGGAAGACTACCTAGAGGAAATGGTTCTGGAACTAAGTTCCAACGGATAAAAAAGAATCGGTGTGCAGAAAAGTCTAAAGAGGGGCAGAGAAGCAACATGAGCAAAAGCCTAGAAGTATAAGACCACACCAAGAAGAGGAAAATTAAATGAGATAACATAAAATTGCATATCATTGACTAGCACATAACACAGTACCTGACATATACTGACCTCTCAAGTATTCATTTATGCATAGATTTATTTGTCTGGATAGAACTAAGACAAGAGCATGACCATGCACCAATCCCTGAATTGCATACTGGTGATAATAGTATCATTTACCTACAGAAGGTTGGCAATAAACTATAGCTTATGCTATATGTAAAGAGCTCATATAGCCTACTGGTTTGCCTACTGGTAAAGACAGATTATTACAAATAGTTTGCCTTAAAGTGTAAAAAGCATCTAACTTGTAGTCATCCAAGTGTATTTGCATTTTATAACATTGAAATGAAAGGTGTGACATTCTAGGTGTCTGTCTTCAGAACCTTTTGCTCTCCAGGCTGAGTACAGTTTCAGGAGGGACATTCCCCTGGCTCCTTCCCTGGAATGGGTGGACAGGGTTGCAGTTATGTATCTGAAGATAAAACTCCTCTAAAGCCTTGAACATAAAATTCGTGTTTGAGAAATAGAACAGAAAAGTGAAAGAATGATGGGTCCATATCTATTTCTTACATGTTATGCATTTATCAGCTCAACAACAGGACAGCAACACCTGCATTGTGAAGAGTGGGATCACGTGCCCCAGCTCTGTGTACAGTGGTTTCAGGATTGAGTGGCCAGACAAAACACAGAGTGTACAGTTCAATTTAAATTCAAGTAAATGATGAATGAGTTGTTTAGTATAACTATGTTTTATGCAATATTTTGGCTATATATATATACTAAATATAATTTTTTGTTTATTCTAAATTTCTAATTGAACTTATTGGATATTATCTATTCATGTTTGCTAAATCTGGCATCCCACTCCAAGATTAATCTTGATGACTGAACAAATGATTTAAAATGACCCATACAAGCATGGATCCTCTGTCCTTTAAAAGAGAATGTTCATGATTTCAGCTTCAACGAGTGTAAACCACACCTGATATCATTTTGTTTGGTGATGCATTAATTATTTCTCAGGCTATCACAAAGGAGAGGAACCCAAATGGTCAAACAAATAATCAATCCATCTGCAATCTTTCTGTCTTTCTCTCTCTCCCCCTTCCCAGTGCAAAGCTGACAACTCTATAAACAAAAAGAAAGTGAATGAAGAACATGAAGAATAAAATTATTTATATATCTATATCTATACCTATATCTATATATTTGAGAAATTTAATAACATGGGTAAGACTTGAGATTGTCTAGTTTTCCTTTAATGATGGAGCTTTGCAGATAATCTAATGATGATGTAAGAGTAGATGCAGTAATACTGAAAGTGTTTCCCTCGTACAGGATTCCTGATATGTTGTTAGAAAATGATTAGGTTTTTTGAACAACAAAAGAAATTACACTGTAATAGTTTTCCACTTGATATGACAGATCATGTGTGTGTATGTATGTGTTATGTGCCATTGAGTTGGCTCTGACCCTGTGAATGAGTGGTGTCCACAACGTCCTGTCTTTAATGGCTCTGCTCAGCTCCTGTAGACTCATGCCAATGGCTTCTTTTATGGAGTCAACCCATCTCAATCTGGTCTTCCTCTTTTCCTGCTGCCTACTTTTCCCGGCATTATTGCATTTTACCTCCAGTGATGTTTGAGGCTATTTGCTCTAGGACTCACTTTGTCTTTCTGGTCATCCAGGGTGTCCATATAGCTCTATTCCAACACCTTATTTCAAATCAATTTCTCTATCTATCTATCTATCTATCTATCTATCTATCTATCTATCTATCTATATTTTATCAACCTTATTCATCATCCAACTTTTGCATCCATGTATAGTAATTGGGAATACAGGGGTCTGGATGATCTTAACCTCGGTCTCTACTGACACATCTTTGCTCTAGGTCTATACTAATTTTTTTAAATTGCTGCTCCTCTGAGTCTCAGCCTTCTCTTGATTTCTTGATAGCAGTCTCTATCTGAATTGATAACTGAACCAAAGTAAGCAAAATCTTCAACAACTTCAATGCCTTCACTGTCTATGTTAAAGCTGTGTATTTCTTCTGTAGTCATGATTTTTGTCTTCTTCAAGTTCAAATGCAGTCCTGCGTGGCACTTCCTTCTTTCACCTTCATCAGAAGTTTTTTCAAATCAATAATAATAATAACAACAACAAATCATATACTGGCAAAAATATGACTATTTGCCTAGCAGGCAACAAGCATTCCAATCAAATTAATTTACCTACTTAACTGATAAATGTACAAAAAGTGTCCATTACTTAAGTGATTTTAGGGAATCCAGGTTATTCAAGGGAAAATGTTACGTGATGGACAGTGAGGTAGCAGCATAAACAAAATGGTATTCATATTAAATGTACTGCAGAAAAACACAGGTGCTAAAGACATTGTTTAGTAACTTGCAAGATATTGAAAGAAGCTAAACTAAGTCTCACTTAGGCAGGGTTGATCTATTTGGCTTCCAGTCAGAGCTGATAGCCTTAACGTTTTCCGCAGAGTCGCTACTGATTCTCATAGATGTAATTGCCATCTCTCTGGGCACAAGACACCAATCTAACTAACTCCTGAAAAAGCAAAATCCATTCACTTCCATTCCATAGCATATCTCCTTTTCCTTAAACGTGAGGAAACAGTCTTCAATCTTAAACGATCCCTTCAACATTGCAATTCAGATCAAACCTGCATAGAGTTTGCCTGCTACATAAAGCATTCAGAACCAGTTAAGAGATTTTACCCATTTCCCAAGGTGACACTGAACAATAACCATGGAAAATTTTAGTCATTTCAGATTTCAGATATCATTTGTAGAGGAAAATGTAACTCCTTAGTCACACAGGCTTTTTTAATCACTCCCGATTACCCACTGATCAAAATTAAAAGACCTCTTTCCATTTTCTTTTCGTGTGTTTTCTATGCATTTTCAACAATACATTCTTGTGTACATATACATGTTTATGTGTATATATACACATTCATGCACATATATATTCATGCATATATATACACATTTATGTGTCTATATAAATACATATTTGTATATTTATATCTGCATACAAAATATAAGGATACTTCATCAGTTTTCCTACATCTCTTGTTGTACATAAATGCGTAATAGCTGATATTGGGAAGCTACAAAAGTCCACCACCTGGCCAAGCCAGAGTGGTGTCATTTTTTTTAATCTCTGTCTGCTATACACATGGAAAACACTGTTGGAAAATTGTGACACACACACACGATGAATGTTTTCTAAAGTACTAATCATGCCATAAGAAATGGCTTTGTCAATAGTGCATTACACTATGAATTCATTTTTGACAGAGGTAAACCAACTCAAAAAGTTCCAAAACACATGCGTTGTAAAGGGAGGGGACTTTGAAGAAAGCATCAAGACTACACAAGTACTAAAAATACCGAGGGTAACTGAATAAACATTATGAAAACAAAATTTAGCCAAGGGAATAGAAGGGAAGTAGCAAAAATACTTCAAAGAATGCCTTACTTTCATGAAAAACAATGATACGATTAGCATCAGTTTTCTACCCTAGAGGTACTTTTTTTTCCAGCATTCTTTTGCACATTATTCATATTCTAAACAAAAAGAGCTAAGCTGGCTTCAAGCTGATTGGTAGTTGTGTGGCAACCATGTTGTTTTGATGCTGCTTTTATGTTCATTTCAATAAAGTTTCCTAAATGGAACATGAATAGGCAATGCAGAGAAGAAACACAAATAAAAAATACAGACGTGAACAACTGTTCATCCTCACCAAAACTCAGATGAGGGAATTAAAACAATGGAACACTAATTTTTAGTCACCAAATTAAGATTTTAAAAATAAAAATGCTGAAGGTTACTGAATGTGTGCTATGATAGGCAGTTTAATAAGCTATCTGTGGGAATAAAAATAAGTACACATTTTCTGGAAAACAAATTGGGCATGTGTATGTAGAATATTTAAAAATGTTTACACTCTGTTACACAGTGTTTTCATCTTTAGGAATCTACCTGAGCAAAATAATCAGGAAAACAAACTGTATGCTCAGGTTGTTCCTGTAATTAGTTATTATAAAATATAATAAAATCAGTTATTACAAAATATAATAAAAACAAATAGAGTGCACATCAACAGGGGAGAGTTTAGATAAATTTTGTAATGAATACAGTGGCACATTGTGTAGTTTCTCAAAAAAATCTTTATGGCCAATGAGACATGCATACAAAATAAAGTTAAGTTTAAAAAGGCGCAGAATCTAAACTTTTATGTTCAATGTGACTCCAGTGCTGAGACATATGGGCATGCATGGATGTGTGTTTGTGTTTATGTGCCTGTACATCTGTGATTCTCACATTCGCCGTTAGGGCAGCAGGAAAACACTGGAGAAGACAATACCGAGGAGGAGCAAAGCTGTCTGTGGTTTGGGCGCAGTGTGTGTGTTTAACAACACTTTGTTTTCCAAAATTTTCTGTATTGAATACGTAGCAATTCATGAGAAAAGGTATTTAAATGGGTCTAAGAGATTGATGTTATAATGCTATGTAAAAAAAAAATCTATGAGCCAAACTAAGAGAAAATCTTAATATATGTAAAGGATAGATCAGCTGGGGTGTGGAAAATTTCTAATTAAATGACTGAACGCCATTGCTTTTTTTTCTTTCATTCTGTCTTCCACCACAAAAAAGAATGTTGAATTAGAAAATGTTTTCTCATAATTTTATAAGGATTTGAGCTTAGTATTAGTTTCTTTAACTTAAGAAAATGTTATTATAACAGCATCAATGCATACAACCGAGTTTTAAATGTTTCATTAAATGAGAGCATCACTCCTTGCAGTTAAGGCTCAAAATATGCATTTTGTAAGGTTTAGAAGTTAAAACTTATAATGTGACACTTAATCATTGGAAATATAAAAATTATAAGTTTTTTATAACAGAATGTAAATCACACAAATTGTATCTATATTTTAAAAAATAAATTATTTCTTTTTTCATCTTATCACTTTTTGACTTTAAGAATAATGAAAAATATTTATTTCCTCTGTAGTATGTTAGGGTTTCATTTACATGCATAACTCATTGAGTCAATCAAAAACAGTAATTAAGAGAACTTAAAAAATAAAATGAATTATACCCAAGCCTCCTCATCAAACAAATGAAAAGAGTCAAATATTGTCTCTGGATATTAAAGACAAAACAGTTCATTTTTTATTAGTAATTTGGTTCCAATCTATAGGTCAAACAACTTCCAAGTCACATTCAGTCTTGATGCTGTCATTACATCTCAGCATTGTCTGTTATACAGGGCTCAAGGGGTTCAAATCTGCAGTTTAAATCTCTACAACAAAATGGCTACAATCTCAGTGGAGACTCAGACTGACACCCGTTTGAAAGTGAATGTTATCCTTCATTTATAAATGTTACTTTTCAGAAGTTCTTGAGCTTTCTAAAACTCCGTTTCTCCACCTACAGCACTGAACCAAAAATATACCTACCGCATTACGTTGTAGAAAGATATAATGAGGTGATACCTGCAGACTTTTAATCCTGTACTTGACACTTTTCCAAACACTCAATTAATTATATCCATTACAGTATATTAATAAAAAATAGTATAATGTTTCTGGAAACATTAGAATCTAAATGCCAGACATGGCATTTAAGATGAGTTTTTTTTTTTTTTTCAAAAATGCTTCCTCTCAGTAAGAGCAAACCTGTACATTTGTGTCTTTGTACTAATATGTCAACTTTTAATCACTCTCCTGGGAATAGTTTTAACAACTCACATCTGAGCATTTAGAAATAAAGTGTTCAAAGAACCCTATCTGGAGAACAAGAGAAATACATTTAAGTGGCTTCCTGCTTATCTCTTATCTCTTTGTCCTGGGACTTCTAAAACTTTATCTTTGCAATAGTAAAAGCAAGCAAACAACCAAATGGAAAAACCTAGTCATTGTAGAAAAGAGGTCAGTGATTTTTAATGGAGCCCAGGAGTTTATTCCAATTTAATTTTTCATAAATGCCGCCATCTAGTGTTCACTAACCCAACTTTTATAATTGACCTTAAAAATACATTGTTAATGTTCTCCAGTTTCACATACGCAAAGAGCACCAAGTCCATGCACTTCATGTTTTCAAGTATTTGAAAAAGACTTCTCATACCTGAAAGTAATATTGAGGTGAGAACAATCATGGTAGCTAAACCCCAGCATTGTATGTTACTTTTGTATATTACATTGTGTGTGTAACATGGAATACCAGGTCTGTCCAGAGGGCATCCAGTCATGTAATACGAAATATAGAGGCATTTATTGAAGAAAATACAAGATATAAGAAACATTGTACATAGGACAATGACACTTCAGTCCCTTTCAAGGTAGGTACCTTGGGACCTCACATAGTTCTCCCAGCATCTTTTCCGCTGTTCAAAAGATTCTTCCAAAATCCTTTGTTGGAATTGCCATCAGCTGTTCCATTATATTTTCTTGAACCTCATTGACAGCATGAAATCTCTTCCCTTTCTAAGGTGATTTTAGTTTTGAGAATAGCCAGAAGATGCAGGGCACCAAATCTGGGCTATAGGGAGGTTCATTGGTAGCAGTTCAAATCAAGTCATTTGCAACTGCAGCACGAAGTTCCTTCTGTCTGGTAGCAGGAGCTACAGAATGAATTTTGCCATGACATGTTTCATCAAAATCTCAGACAGTATAGTTTTTGGAATCCCTGGATCAGCTTCTATTTCTTGCACTGTCAGTAGACAATCTTTGTTGATTGCAGCCAGTACATGTTCAACATTCTCAGGTGTTCTTCTTGTTGCAGACATTCCAGAATGTGGATCACTTTTAACAGATTCTTGGACATCTTTGAAGTGATTTTGCCACACTTTTATTTGAGCTGCACTCATTGCATGGTCCCCAAAAGCCTTCTGAACCATCCAAATAATTTCTGTGGAGGAATGTTCAAGCTTAAGGCAAAATTAGATGCAGGTTCATTGTTCTACTCACTCAGTCATTTTGAATGCATTGGCCAACAGTACACATACTCACTCAATTGTGTCTGCCAGCCCCAATGACTGGTACAATGAAGTCATCTTTGTTCACGCATGCACATTCCAGTCCACTCACTCTCCTTGGCTGCCAGGTTAGATGTTGGGTAAACTGTCTCCTTATAATAATAATGACTGGGCTTTTCTGGACAGACTTCATATTACTCTGTGAAATATAAATGCACTGTAATTCTCCCTCCCTCCCTCCCTTTTTCTCTCTCTCCCTCCTGAAGCATTTTTTAGAAATGCTTTTCTCTTCATTGTATCCCTGGCTCTTAGCATACTTGTTACCACAGTTAGTGCTCAGTGAAATGCATCCTGCATATGACATCATGCCTAATGTTTATATGCCAGGGACTGTTTGAAACAGTTTTTATATATCATCTCATTTAATTCCTACAACCTTTGAGGAAGGTTCTGCTGGCATTTTCATTTACACTGAGGAAACTGAAACCTAGGGAGGCTGAGTAAACTTTTCATGAACATGTGGCTGGGAAGTGGCCAAGCCAGGATTTGATGTCAGTAGAGACTGATTCAAGAGTTCTCACATTCAACCATTTGTGGCCAATTATCAAACTTGCAAAAATGGTTTAGCTCTCAGAATACCTACAGCTCTGCACATACAGGGGTGACCAAAAATAGATTTACAGTTGTTCATATGGAAAAAGACATGCAGGTTATGCTTATTACAATAGCGTTATTAATTCAAAAGAATGTCACAACACAACTATAAACCCACCCAGTCTTGATTGATAAATGAGAATTGAGAGGTAAACATGTTTGGATTGTTTATCATCTTAGGAAGATATTATCACTTCTAAGAATTTAAAACATACTGTGAAACTGAACCACAACTATTGAGGGCAATTCAAACATGTTGTCACTAATTCACAAAGTAGAAACATATATCTTGTTCTAGCCCCAAAGTGAATAAACACTAATAGGTTAGATGTTTTATTTCAAGCTTTTCTAAATAAGTTGCCTCTGCAACAGAAATTGTGTGCAGAAACATGACAACTTAAATACACAGGTGCTTTGCTTGTTTAAATTATGAATTTATAAGTGTGATTTTAATTGCATCATGTAGTTTGTTTTATTATATTAGTATGGTATGTGGAAAATATTTTTATTTTTTTGTTTCAATGTAAATAGTTTTCCTTTTTCTTCTACACGTACAGACTTCTAAGCTTGGGTAACTCAGGTAAGAACTTGACATGGGATTATTAATGTTCAGTGATAAGTCACCCATTCATCAGTTTCATACTGTGAACATCTGTATTAATGACAAAGGGAAATTTTCGTGTATTTTGTCCTTGAATTTGAACAAATATACATTGTTAGGTTACTGAGCTACTTTCCAAAACAAGAGAAGATCTAAGGAAAGGTACTAAGATACCAATGTTTTCATATCCAAACATTGTAAACAGCTGACTCAATTCCCTGCGAAAACAGCAGTAGCCACAATGTCAATGTCTAATGTGACTTTAAGTGATTGGTATGATTATGGATAGATCACTCTCAGGTCTATTTGTTTCCAAAGGAAAGCATTTCCTCTTAAAGTCTTAATGCAAATTTTTATAAAAATCATAATAAAAATGAATGTAAGTACCAGGACTGAAAATTACATTAATAATTAAGAATATTTGAAAGCATTGTAAGGGTAATATTGGGTGACTTTTGTTGAATTCCAGAAGTGCTGAGTGCTTATCTACTACAGGATGTCCGTATCAACCTTTGTTTGTCAAATAAGAAAGTGGGAGATGTGAAATGTTATGAGCTTTGTCTACATGCAAGTGCTGTGTGTAAATCCAAGACTAGAAGCAAGAGATCCATTTCTTAATACAGTACATTTTCACTACATAAAAATGGGGCAATTGTTAAGTTCCTCGAACCAAATCTTGCTAAAAGCAAACATTGAAGGGACAGTTGTGATGGAGTTAAATAGACCCCACAAGCATAAGACAACAGTAAGTAAGTAGTCAGAGCACAACCATCCATTCCTTCATGCAATTAATTATTCATTTGACACACACTGGGTATACCTAACATTCTTACAAAAAATGACTAAATTCCTTTAAAAAAAAAACTTTTCAAATGTACTTGGTGACTAACTATAGCCAAATATACCAGATGTTAAAGTACTATCTGTGTAGCAAGGCTTTGAGATGGCAGGGCTTTTTAAAAAAAAAAAAAAAAAAAAAACAAGCAAGCAAAAAACACAACTTTTTCTTGCATTATTTTCTAGATCCTTTAAAGCAATTTATTTCTTTATAATGTATGCTATGTATATTTGCCTCACTTAATTGTACCACAGTTTGGCCCAAGTAGGTCTTTGATAAATGTTTATTAAAAAATAAGAACCTACTTTTCTGGGGAAAAGTCTATTTTCCTCATTCATTTCTCCACCCTCCTTCCATTCCAGTAGGAAGACATCTATTGTCTCCGGATATTCTTTACAAAACAGAAAATGCATTTGAATAAAATTGCATAAAAAACAAATCAATGTGATTCTTTTCTCTCTATAAAAGAAGAAGCAGAACATGCTTTTCAGCTTGAACATAGCCATGGCTTAAGCCAAGTCTGCATGATAATGTACTCCTGAAGAGCCTTATTTTTATTTCATTTTTACAAGCTTTAGAACTGAACCACCCAAATCAATCATCTATATCCTATCAATTGTCCATATAATAGACATGTTGCATTATGTAGATCAGGTCTAAAAAAATAAAATCAGAAACTGCCATTCTATATGCTGTGTATAATTTGTAGTTGAATGGATTGGGAAACCTTATTTTATAGTATTGCTGAACCAGTATTAAGAATATAAATGCAAATTCACCGTTAAACATTTTCTCCAAGCCAAATCCAAAAGCAAAGATTATGTATAGTAGTATTCACAGGCAATTTACCAATTAAAACCTGCTATGAAAACCAACATTTCCCCCCTGTGTCTATGGTTATAATCTTTCATTTTATAACCTGAAGGGAACAATACTAATTAGAGTTGCTGAGTAGATTTTAACATTCTCTTCTGATGTAAAGAGATATAAAGATACCTGAAATTATACTTGCATCTCATGTTGTTGCTTCATACACATTCATAAAGCAAGCTATTTTCATTGTCTAAGTTGGATTTAATGTGGATGTGATTTATAGTCGTATGAAACAAATTAATTGCAGAGGCATAATTAGACCAAAATAATGTGGCTGGGGAGAGAAACAAAGACAATGAAGGCAGAACATTCTATGGAATTTTACTTATGGCATTGTTTGGGTTAGATTTTGTTTAATCTTCACCTGAGGACATTTTTACATTGCTTTTAGAAAGAGATGATGGCTAGTTCGATTCCCAGTTGGAGCACGTGCCTGGGTTGTGGGTCAGGTCCCCACTAAGGGGCGCGAAAGAGGCAACTACACATTGATGTTGCTCTCCCTCTCTTTTTCTCTCCCTTCCTCTCTCTAAAAATAAAATAAATAAAATGTCTTTAAAAAAAAGAAAAGAAAGAGAGGATGGGAGAAAGAGAAACACCGATGTGAAACAAAAAGATTGATTTGCTTGCTTCCCATACATGCCTGGACCAGGGATCAAACTCACAGCCTTGATGTGTGTCCTAACTGGGAATTGAACCCTCAGCATTTCAGTTATGTCATGATGCCACAACCAACAGAGACACACTGGCTAGGGCATGGGTTAGATTTTTATCAGCCAAAAGATTTTCGAATTTATATTCTTGCAGAACAAATTTTCCTTAGTTAATATTTTATACTTCATGTGTTTTAATAAAATCATATATGCATGTATTGCTTTTGAAAAATCACATATATACACATATATATTTAAACACATGCATGCATGCATAAATGTCTCTGTATACTTAGATTAGTGTAGAACTCTATTTTATCATACACCATACCCTATCACATTTCCTACAATTACACCTACCACTGTCCCTGTAACTTTTAGAAAACATGGAATAGATACACTGAGACTCTAAAGGGAGTGAGTTCTATGCCAGCTCTATCTGGGGTTGGTGAATAAAGGGGAATGCTGCAGATGGTTAGATATACCCGCTCCTAGCCATGCTGTCCTCGAGATTTATTTGGGCGTTCAGTAAATTGATTAGTGACTACTGCTATTTTTTATATTGTAAGTTGTACATTATGAATTCACAGTAAAAATGCTTTGGCTGTTACTCTGAGTGACATGAGATGCCTTTGGAGGATTTTAAACAGAAGATTGATATGAATTGATTTGTATTTTGAAAGGATCACTGGCTGTTGTGTGGAAAACAGAATGTAGGCTCACAGAGTCAGGAGGCTCTGAAAATAGTACCAGCACACATGATAGTGGCTTGAATTCATAGCAATAACCATAGCTGACCATTCTCTTTCTAAAAATGGAGGACGTTAACCCACAGATTATTAACTCAATTCAAAGGAAGAGAGTCTGAAAGTTTACAAATCATAAGACTGATGTAACTAATCAATCCTGAAGTCACAACATCACAGAAAATCTCAACAAAAGAAAATGAGTGAGCAAATGCATTTATGATTACAGAGGCAAATGTTTGTCCTTTATGTCCTTCAAAGAGCAAGAAAATCACAAAATTATAGGACATTATTCAGATATGTAATTTATTTCAATATTAGAAAATTGATTCCTGTCCTTAATTTCTTGATTATAAAAAGTTACATCTAGTCGAATGTATAAAACATTTAATAAAATTCACCCTCCATGCCTGAATAAAGTAGTTAGTGAAATAAGAGTAACATGATATTTCTTTATAAGAAGATAATCTATCTCAGAGTTTGAAAGCTAATACAAATTATGAATAATGCTATATAGACAATTGCATTAGAGTCAGACTCAAGGAAAAATTCAAGGATGCCCAATGTCATTACTGGTTTTGAGTAGTGTTTTGTGACTTGTGGCTAATCTGTCAGCAATAGAATGCACATAGGGAAAAATCTATGCAATATTTTACAAAGTTATTCTTAAAATATAAAAATCACAGCAAATAGGCCATGGCCAGGTAGCACAGTTGGTTACAGTGTCCTCCTGACATGCTGAGGATGCAGGTTTAATCTCTGGTGAGGGCACATGCAAGAATCAACTAGTGAATGCATGACTAAGTGGAAGAACAAACCAATGCTTCTCTCTCTTGCTCTGTCTCCCTTCTTCCCTATGAAATCAATAAATAAAAATAGTTTTCAAATCATAACAAATAAACAATTGACAGCAATTTAGTAGTACTGTAATTTTGAAAATTAATAATTATATAATTATAACATATAATTGTACAATAAATAATTACTATCTAATAATATAAATGTATCCAAATATTCAAACTTCTCTATCACTAGAAAAATGCAAATTTAAAGATGATATTCCTATTTCACTGAGTTGACAGGCTTTGTCTTAATGAAAATAATAAAATCCTGTTTAAGGAAATTCATGCATTTAGTCATTGATGATGGCAGTAGAAATTATTTAGCAATTCCTGCAGCAATTTAGCAATATAAATGAAAGACTTCAACTCTGACACTTCCTTTATCTATCAATGTCATTTCTACATAAACCTCCTAAAAAGATCAGTCAAAGGTGCAATCAAACATATAAGCAAAAAAAAAAAAATCTTCTTCACATCATTAATTAGGACAATGTGCAGTTCTTTAAAAATAAAACAAAACATCAATGTTCCAAAAAAGAAAAATGACTAATAAATCATAACAAACCCATGTGTTGGAATATCATGCAGCCATTAAAAACTAAATAAGGAAGAAATTTCAATAAATTGGACATGTTCATGACGTATTAAGTTTGTATAAACTGGTTGCTGTGTAATAACATCTAGACTGCAAACCAAATCAACCATTTTCATATCAAATATAAAAAGTCATCAACACATATTCCAAAATGTTATCATTGATTTTCTCTAGTCAGTACAGTTCTGGTATGTTATTTCTGCTCTTTGCTCTTCAGAATTTTTAAAAAATCTTTGACCAAATGCATACATTATTTATCAACCTATGAAAATAGAGCATTTAATTTCTTTTAAAATAATCCAGTTGAAGCTGGTTTTGATGCCAAAAGAGAAAGGAGGTACAAGAGTCTCAATTACTGAGCCAATCTTTCTTTAGAAAGGCTTACGGCTCATTCAGTCTTAGCACAAGTATTGATTGACTCTATTCCATTTAATTCATAAGCTGGACACAAGGGCATGAAAGATGAGTCTGTCTCAATCACTTTCTCCTAAATCTCATGGATCAGTGAAGGAACCTGACAGGTGCAATGTCAGCCCGATTGCAATGAATTGGGTACAAATGTGGCATTAAAGGTTGCGAAGGGTATATGAAGCTGCCTGGGGAAATAGGAGGTAAGAAAGGGCTTTCTAGAATGGTGAGTGATCCTGAAATCAGTTTTAGAAGATGCAAGAATGTTCCACATAGAAATATTGGACAACATCATTCTAGGAAAAGGGTGCAGCATGAGAAAAATGTAGAGAAACATGATTTGAATCTCATGGTTGTTCATTATCACCACCTTGTTATATTTGTTTATATAAAGTCTGATGAGGACCAAAGTCCTAGCTTCAATAGCTCCTTTATGGTATAGCTTGCAAAGAAGACTCTTTATAATTGTGACCCTTTGTAACACAGTCTCCTCTTGCAGGACTTCCATATGCCCAGGGGTGACAACCACCACACTGCACTACTCTGTACCTCCCAAACATGCCATGGAAGTTCATTCTCATTAACTCCTGCATCCTACTCTTTTCACAAAACAGTTCCAGAATGCCACAGTTTTCATAAGATAAGCTTGTTTTATGTTTTCTTGGCATGTGTTGTATTTATGTTAAGTATCTTATATCATCTTGAGTGATCATGTCTTATTCAACTAATCCAGCATTCAGCATTTAACACAGAATCCAATGCATCGCAGACATACAGTAAGCATTTACTGAATGAATAACTGAATGAATGGTGAATTTTATCCAACAAGCTTACAACACAATCGGATAGAAAATTCCTCAGATTTTAGCATGGCATTACCTTTGAAGACAAATCAGGATAAAGTGACTGTCAGGTTTTATCTATCTAGGAAACCAAGAGCCAGAAATAAGATTGAAACAAAATATTTTGTCAAATCCTGAAATAATGTCAATTACAAAAATTAGGCCAAGCTTCTAAAATAAAACAAACAAAAAAGATAAAAACCACTTCAAACTAAAACCAGATATATTCATTTAAAAATGATTTTATTGAACTGAAACAATAGAAACTAATATCCTAAAAAAGTAGTTTATTTCAACCAGAACAGTAGTAAATAAATCATGGCCATACTATTTTGTAAGCACAAAAATCAGGGCTTTGTTTGGTGCTCTCTCTGGCCGTACAAGTAAAAATAGAACGACTATCTACGTTATCAAACCCCACCCTCCCTAGTCCCAGTGAGTAATGACCAGAGAATGCAGGTGTGTCTCTTCTCCCAAAGGGAAAGGATTTCTGTTGAGCAGCCCAAGAACTTGTCCATCGCCTGAATTTTATCTCTTATGTATCCAGCTATCTTGTAACCCAAGTCATCAAATAAAGGCGTGCTAAAAGAGGACCCACCCTTGAGGCACTCCTATTGGCAAAATATTCTTAAAAGAACGCAAGAAGCAGAACCCCACACAGCAGAGATTGAAGATGTGGCGTCATCTGTCCTTGTTACGTGAGGATTTCTATCCTACCCTGAAGGATCCTAGCCTTTGTAAAGCAATGAGTTATGCAGGCTGCACAGGCATTACAAGAGGCTTTGAGTAAAAGAACTGTCCTTTTCCCAAGCTTAGAAACAGTTTTGGGAGCTAACTGTTGGAGGCTCAGAGTATGCACTTTGCATATGTGTATTTCTAACGATGCTGACCACAGGGTTTTAGGTAGAGCAGTGAGTCAATAAATGTTGAATGAATAAGTAAATGAATTAATGGATACATTATCTTTAATGAAACGCAATTTGATGTAAGTCTGGGAAGTGAGCTATTACTTCTAATCAATAATACCATGTTAAACCCCTGTGGCTAAAACTTGCTATACCAAGCAAAGGTTATATGTGGACATAAGGTTTGTATCATAAACTGTATCTATATGGATTTGTGTGTCAAAATGTATGACAGAGACCTTAACCAAGACAGGAATCAGGAGAGGCTGTAGGAGGAGCTCTCACCCCCTACCTCAGTCCCCAAAGTCCTACAGGAAGAACTCTATGGTTGGAACTCGTGAAACGGAGTTGACCACCTCATTTTCTTTCAGAATTGCTCTTGGGAACAGGGCAGAGAACTAGGAAAAGAGGCCCCACAGCTTCTAGAAGAGAAAGGATTTGTGATGAACTCAATGGAACCTTTGGCAGGAACTTTAAGAAAGACCTTGGTCTTTCTGACTGCCAGATTAAACAAAGTAAAGGATGTCGTTTATTTTACTTAAGTCAGCTCGGTTGATTCATAATACTAGTGGTAAAAACATCTAAGAGGAATGGGTCAGGGATCACTAATCCTTCCTTAGTGGCTTTATTATCTTATTAGATTTAAGCTAAAGGAAAAACAATCCGATAAGTAGTCAAGATACTTACAGAGAATTAAAATGCTTTCTGAGATTATTTGAGACTGAACATAGTTTCAATCTTAGCTTAAAACAACAAACCACTTTTCTTCCATTAAGTTGAATAAAAGAACTGGGTAATGTGTATTAAAACGTGAAATATTTGGAATTTATAATCACCTTCACAACAATGGAAATAATCTCCTAATTGGTCTCCTAGTTTTTCCCAATCCTCCTTTGCCAGTATTGGTCACACTTCTGTTCACCATCCTCTCCCGGCTACAAACTGCGTACAGACAAAGTTCTCAAAGTGTGGCATCCGGAAGCCTAGCCTCAACATTTTCTAGGGTTCAAGAAAAATAATGTTGGGGGTAGGTTTCAAGCCCTCCAGGCGTTTCCTTTACAAAATAAATATTGAGAACCACTGGCTGAGAATCTACTGTATGAGGAGGGGGGGCCCTGAACAGAATTATCTTCTGGAGTGTGGGCACTTGTAGTACAGGCTTTCCCTGCTCGGCGCGTGTTCTAGGGACCCATCTGTATCAGTGTACCAGCTGGCGCTGTTGTGAGAGGTTGCGTTCAGCTTACACAAAATTTTTTTGAAGAGTGTTTCAACAACACATTTGCCTATTTCATGATGAGTGGTTATGAGTGCATCTGTCCACAATGCACTGGGTGCTCAGCAGTTTTTGACCCAAAACTTCATGACCCCCATGCTGCACCCTTCCAGCTCACCAGAGTGAGAACTCAGAGCAACTGTTTTTTGTTTGTTTTCCTAGATGAAAAAAGTCCTCAAAGGGAAACATTTTGTCAATACTGAAGAGGTGAAACAAAAAAATAGCAAAAGCACTAAAAGGCATCAACATCAACGAGTTCAAAATCTGTTTTTTGAGCAATGGGAAAAATGTCTCGATTGGGGCATTGCATCAAATGGAGAGTACTTTGAAGGTGACTGAAGTTTAAACATGTAAGAGTAAATACACAAGTTTTCATAAATAAATTCTGGGTTTTTGGGTGGTCCCCCCTCGTATAAAACCTAGTAGTGTGGCAGTTGATGTCTTCCGAAATCTGTCCTGTAGCTGGTTTTCCAAGGTCATTCCACACCAGCCCACTCCCTACACTGACAAGCCAGAGTCTCCTTGGCACTGTGATCTCCCCAGACTCTCCCAGGCCTGTGTTTTCTTCACCCTGTCTTCTCACTTGTACCTCGTGATCCTGTGAAGTTGCTGGAGTCACCTTCTAGTGCTCAGGCTGTTAAACCACACCAGAGGTTGTGACTGCCCAATATCCAGCCTTCTGGAGCCAAGAGAAAAGATTTTGAACCATAGGGCTGCACATTTAGGATTATTTGGGAGTTCAGTTGTTCTTGGGTATAAGTATTAACATTACTCTAAAGCTTATCCTTCAAATAAATCCCTTTGTAAATATTATTTTTTAATTTATTTTTTTATTTCAGAGAGAGGGGAAGGGTGGGAGAAAGAGAGGGTGAGAGAGAAAAATTGATTGGTTTGCTTTCCATACGTGCTCCAGGGGAACAAACCTGCAGTCCAGGCATGTACCCTCACTGGGAATTGAACCAGTCACCTTTAGGTTTGCGGGACGACAATGCTCAACCAACTGAGCCACACCAGTTGGAGCTACATATTTTATTTTTGAGGTCTCTAATAATAGTTGATTACAGCATCCTCTTTATAAATTCCTAAGGAGTCGGCATAGTAGAGCAAAAAATTAAAAATTAAATTAAAAAGTAGAGGCTTTAGAGTTCAATAGTTCTATAATTGTTCGATAGGACAGCTGCCTACCACCTATGTGCTTTTGTACATGTATCAATAACTTAACCTCATTTACCTCAGTTTACTTTTCTCTGAAATGGACATAATATCTTCAGGTTGTTATGAAGATAAATTATAGAATTCTGATTTTTATTTTGTATGTGTCTCCACATTATTAATGTATAATAGGTTCCTGCTCCAAGTTGATAATTAGAAAATGCTAGCTAAACTCTTGTTAATTAAATAAGTGCATAAGATGTTTTGAATACTTCATCAAACTCCCTTTGAAGTATTTCCTTTGCAGTTGCATTGCTACCTGTTTTGGGCTAAGTTATGGCCTCCAAAAATTAACCAGCCTTACCTCAGCAAGTGACTGTATTTGGGTATTTAAAGAGATAATTAAGTTAAAATCAGGTCATTAGGGTGGGTCTTAATTTGACTGATATCCTTATAAGAATGGGAGATTAGTTTTCAGCCAACATGATATTTTACATTGGTCACCATCTATTAGACATATGTGAATAAGGCTATCGAAATATACCTATCCACTGATTCATGCAAAAACATATGTATTGGGTATCTACCATTGCTTGGGGCTGGGATACGTGATAAACTTAGTTCTTGACCTGGAAAAATGTTTTATAAATGAAAAACAAGCATTAATCCAAACAATGCATACTTAATTTACAAATATAATGAGCGCTATATTGGAAATGTACAGGAGATTATAAAATAACAACAAAAACCCTAAAAGTTATTTTGATGACAAAATTTACTTTCTTAGCCAGTTAATGTACTTAATCTGATAAAAAGTTAATATTCTGCCCAACGTTTTTGCAACTCAATGTTTTTGTTTTCCCATTTTACCCTCATCGTGTACCTGAGTTACATCATGAGCTCTATTTAAATTACTACATCAAGGACCTATATTTTTGTTAACTTGGTAATAATGCCTTTATTCATCTTTATAATACTGCTTTGGGCAGAACTTTGCTAAGATCCATAAATTACATTGAAGACTGTTTCAAGCAGGTCATTCAGATGTTCATTTGGTTAATAAGAGGCAGACTGGAATATTTTTGCCTTTCCTGCTCATTTATATCAAAGGAACATCAGGAGAAAATTACCCCCTGGCCTTGTAGGGCATGCCTGGCATATTATAATTACATATCGAGACTTTGCCAGGTTTAGGGAATGGGGACCAAAGTCAGTTCATGGGTATGTTTGTGTGTGAGTGAGTGTGTCTGGAATTGTTTCAGTTATGAAATACTTTATTACATATTCTAAATGAACAACTAAGTTCCTCTTTTAAGTGCAAAATAGCAGAGAAGGCTATGTGCTACAGTGAAAAGTTAAGGAAATTGAAATATTTCAGAACTGAATTCAAAGCTAGGTTCAGACAGTTATTGAACATAGGTTTATAGGTAAATTACTCTATCTGAGGTTCTATATTAATCTGCCTACCTGAATATGCTTTTGTCTGTATATGATAAAGAGAATGAGAGCTACTTCTTAGTGTCCACATAGAACTCAGTGAGTAAATAATCTAACATCTACACAATGCCTGGAACATAATGAGTACACAGTCTGACCAGACTATTCTTATAACTAACCTCTACATACACATTTAAATTGAAGACAACAGTGAAATCAAAGACAATATGAAGAGGTACCTAATGCTGGAGGGTATTCTGATTTTCTTCTCAAGTTAAATTTCTTATGTAGCAAAGATGAAAAGAATAGCAGATGTTCATTTCTGAATTTTGTAATCTTTAAACCATTGACAAAAATCTCTCATTGAGTACTAAAAATATTGAAGCAAATCAAGATGCTGGATCTAGTCTATCACAGTTAAATTAGTAGCACAATTATTCAAGGCTCTTTGAAGACATCCAACTGTGTTCTTCAAATGTGGACAGAATATCCAAGTTACAGAGCATAGCAAGAAAACCACAATTAACAGAAACTCTAAAAATGCTTAATATTTATCTGAGATGTCAAATATGACAGAGAGTCATTTTCTATAAAATTATAAGATCCAATCTGTTGAAATTATATAACTAAGCATAATAGATGAACTCACTTAAAATTACATAAAGGAATATTTGCAATGGTTTCTGCAGTGCTCACAGATCTCTGGACATGTGGACACATGAAAAGTTAAATTCATGAAAGTTGCTGTGTTTATTCATTTTGGCAAGAAATAAAATGTGTAGGGAATCTTCTTTATATCTTAACATTTGTTCATGAAAAGTGAAAAAGTATTCTCATTTATTTTTTCATACATATGTTTATTCATTAATCTATTTAGTAAGCACATAATGAGCATGGTCAGAGCCATTAGAGTTATGGAGATGAGTAAAAAATGACCCATTCCTGCTGCTGACGATTTGATGGGCATTTCATGTAAAGACTCATAATTACAGTAAAAACAAATCTTACAGGAATAATAAAGATGAAATGATCAATGCATCATAGATGAATCACAGGAGATTTTTTGGAGGAGCTAATATATACACTGAATCTTTTATAAAGAGGAGAACTATGGCTGCAGGAGAAAGAGGAGAAGGAGAAAGATATTATAGTCAGAATAAAAAGCATACTCGCATACCAAGGCAAGGAGGGACTGCATGCCTGGCATTTAGTGTGCAGTGATGGTATGTGGTAGTGTAGATTGATCAGGGCAGATTTGGACCACACTGTGATCCAAAGAGGTAGTCTCTTGCCTTACGGTCTCCCTTTCCCACAGCCTCCCACATTATCCATTGAGCACTGACTATGGGCCAACCACTGTGCTAAAAGATATATTGACTTATGTAACACTGGCAACAACTGTATGCCAACTAACATTAACCCATGCAAACACGGATATTTGAAGCTTAAGAAGATTAAGTACTTGTGGTTGAATCCAAGCAGTCTAACTACAGATCTTACGTTGAGGTGTGTGTACTACCTACTGTTGAGTCAACTCTTACTCCTGGTGGCCTATGAATGAATGATGTCCACATGTCCTGTGCTCAATGCCTCTGCTCAGTTCCTGGATTCTCATGCTTATGTTCTATGGAGTCCATATATCCCATATTTAATCTTCCTCTTTTCCTGCTGCCTTCCATTTTCCCAGCATTATTGCTTTTTCCAAAGAACCCTGCCTTCCTATGATGTACCTGGCAGTACGACAGCTTCCATTTTGCCATTTTTGCTTCCAGTGATGGTTTAGGCTTAATTTGTTCTAGAACCCATATTCATAGCCTACGTGCTATATGTGTTTCCAATATAATTGTTGGTATAAAAGAAGAAAGTTACTATAAACAGAGGAAAATACAAACACAATGACATCGATGAAATTTTATCTGACTGGACACTTAACAATTAACTTAGTGACATTAATTATTTATGCTATAAAGTCATTATAGATTAGAAGAGGAAAGGATTGGAAGCCTACCATGTGGGAGCTGAGTAAAATTCATAGGAGTAGAATGAAGAGTTTCATGAAGGACTAATATGCTAAATTAGTTAT
Source organism: Anoura caudifer (assembly GCA_004027475.1). Taxonomy (NCBI): domain Eukaryota; kingdom Metazoa; phylum Chordata; class Mammalia; order Chiroptera; family Phyllostomidae; genus Anoura; species Anoura caudifer. The sequence goes on from PVKU01001757.1 coordinate 223,112, forward strand.
AAAAACACTGTCAAGTTCTGAATCAGTGTTTATGAGAGAGGTGATATCAGCATGAGCAGAAATCCCTGGTCTAACTCAGCAGGCTGTAACAGCAAATTCTCAATGTCCTTTAAAGATAGTATTTTAATATCTGGCTACTCATTTTTCCTGGAGGAAATGATTTTGTGGGTTTATATTTTCAAGTACTTGCTATTCAACGTATCATTGAATACCATTTGATATCTGCATTATTGAAGAGTTTTTATTTTTCTATTCAACTAGATCAAATACATAGAGGGCCTGGGCCCTCTGTGGCTCTGATTTAGGATCAACTAGCCTTGGTTCTGAGTTGTGAGTGAAGTTCAACTTTATTGCATGTGTTTTTTAAATATTATTTTTTAATCAGAAGTTGCTTGTGTCACGTTCTTACAGCAGACTATACTCGCATGTTTAAGTCCATATCATGTTAACTAAAATTACTTTAAGCAAAGAAAGTCATGCCAAGTTCAACATCAAAATATTCTCCACCCATTATTGAAGTCATCCAGAGATCCATTAGAAGGGGTATGGATTTAATTAAGAGTGGAGCCTTCATGAATGGACTTAGCGCTCATAAAACAGGCTTCAGAGATCTCTCTTGCCCCTTTCACTATGTGAGGACAGAGAGAGAAGGTACCAACTAGGAAGCAGGAAGAAGGTCTTTACCAGAACACAATGAGCTCGTGCCTTGGTCTTGGTCTTCCAACCCCCAGCCTCCAGAATTGTGAGGAATAAGTTTCTGTATTTCATAACCACAAAGTCTGTGGCATTTTGTTATAGCAGTGCAAAAAGACCAAGATGCCATCTTTACCTCAGGCCTCAACAATGTTCACGTGCAATATTTTGATTTCTGGTGTATGAATCAGATATGAGAACTGGGATGAATTCATAAATAAATACTCATAAAAATTATAGATACTATTTTCCTATGAATCATTCTGTAAATGCAATAACATCTCTTTATAGAGTATTTGTTAAAAGTCTAAACTCTATGGACCCGTTATTTAATATTTTTCAGTTTAATTTTCTTCTGTAAAATAGAATTAATAATACCTACCCCCTAGGATTATTATATGGATTAAATGAGATAACTCCTTTAACAGACAAAACAGTGCCTAGAGGGAACACATTAACTGTTATAATTACCTTTATTATAATAGTTATATTTCTGAACCTCAGTCTCCTCGTTGGTTTAAAAAAATGCAGTGATAGGTATCTGAGAGCATTCTAGGAACTGTGTACATGTATTCTGAGTGCATTCAGGGCCCAGTGACTTGGGATTTCTGATTTCTATTAACCAAGTAATTTGAAAAAGAAACCAGTAGCATTCCATTCAAACACAACAGAGAAAAACTATTGTATAGCCAGGATACAGAATTGAAAATAAAATTAAAACTCGGACATTGGGGCAGGAAATTGTAGTGTGACTAGAGAGAAGAGAAGCAGGTAGTTGGAGGAAATGAGAATGAGTATTGGACCAGGGAACTCAGTGAGAAGAGGTAATTTCATTAAAAAAATAAAGGGAGCGGCATGTGCAGTTAAAGATGGAAATCAACCTAATTCCTTCGGAAATTCTGGTAGGATTTTGGCAGCATTTATTTTGAATAGTTGGGGAAAATGTAAGGAGTATGGCTTAAAAAAATGATGAATATATTGCTAAAAGCCCAACCATCCAATATTGTCATCCAAAAGAAAATAACAATAAGACTACCTCCTTTAAAAACCTTTCTAATGTTATATTGGGGATTTATTTTTTAGACCTATTTTAGAAATACATCAAATCTGCTATAGTTTCTTCCATAGATGAACTTTTTCAAACATTTAGTTTCAAATGACTTCTAAAATTTACTGGTAAATGGAATTTCCCAAGTCCAGAGTATCCTTTAGCACACTCACTTTTGAAGTTTGAGGAAGACACCAACTGAGCAAGTTCAAATTCTGTTCAATAATAACAAAACATGATTGTCTGCTATCTAAAAACTACTTTATATGTTTATTTTTATCCTTTTTCATATAAAGGGTATCTAGAATATTGGGACATCAAAACCCTCATAAAGGTCATTTAATATATTAATAAAAATTCTAGCATCTAGTTTTGCTTTGAAAATGACATAGAACAAATAACTAGAGGGAAACATTTAGCATGAGAGAAAACCCAAACCTCTCAAAAATAATTTACAATATACTTGGAAACTTAGAAAAACATTGGTATTAGTTTGTATATGTGCCAAAGGACACAGAAGAAAAACAATTTTAAAATACTGTTGAAGTATTTTAGGCTTTTAATGAATATCAAATCATTATGTATCTGTAATATGTGTGTGTGGAAAGATGTTACAAAGATATTTGCTAATAATTATAAAGAAAAATCCTTGTTTATAATCACAAGTTATTAAATAAAATAAATTAAATCAAAGTGACATAGAACAGATCAGGACACAAAATTGTTTGAAACAACTGATCTGCCTGGAAAAATGCTTTCTTCTGTTTTAAGAGTTATTTCAAATATTCCCTACTTGGTGGAACGTTCTCGGAGTTATGTATTCAGTCTTAACACTGTGTTGATCATTTGGGCTATTAAATATTCCAGTTTCCTTTTCCAAACGCGTTGTGCTCCCCACTCCCTCTGAAGGTAAGTGTGCTCATATGTCTTGTTGGGACCAGCGAAACATAACAGGAAGTGAAATGTGTCAGCTCTAGGTAGAAGCTTTAGGATGCAGTGTGTGCTTTGGCATGTATGCCCTGTCATGGTGATTATTAGAGCATGTGGCAAGGTTGAACTTTGTTAGCTCCATCCCAGCGTGCCTATAATAACTAGAACAACCTGCCTTCCAGCATTTAGCATACAGAATGAATGAGAAATCAAATAATGTGATTATGTTATGTCACATAGATTGTGGCATTGTTTGTTATCTCAGCATAACTTATCTTGACTGATATAATTGTTCTTATCTTTGTGATTTAACTTTTTATGTATATTTTATACATTTAGCTGGAAGCTCTTCATACTATCATTTTCATTAGATTGCAAGTAATTTTAGGATCTGGTTTTTGTGTTTTTTAGGCATTCCTTGGCATATATTAGGAACTAAAATGCATTTCTTGAATAAATACTAATAAAAAGCAGCTACTCAATAAATACTACTTTACTGATTTTTACTGTGTGAGAAATTATGTAATTTGCATACTTTATGAGCATTTAATGGCAATCAAGCAAATATATCATTTCTACCTGAAATAATAAGTAACTGGGGAATAAAATAATATAAATTGATTATTACTTGACTTTGATAGTTATAGCCTGAAAACCAAATCCTTTTAAAGCCCGTGTATATGTTCAATAGAATACAATTTTAAATTTCCTATTGTGAAAATAGGGGCAAATGAAACATGTGAAGCTAGAAATAAGAGAAATGGAATCAATTACAATAAATTTAACTCAGTTAACTCAATAAAGGTCAAGTCCCTGTGATATAAAAGTGAACTATAGTTGATTTCACTATCAGTAAAATGTTTTCTCCACATGTTTTCAAAGGAACAATTTAATAAGTCTTAAAGGCCGTTAATATGTATTTCCATGTAATGCATGCCTTCCTTTGATATTAGTCAAGGTTTACCCTTACACTTATAAAAAAATTTTCCACCCATTTTTAAGCCAAACACCCCAAGTTGCTTTTCTAATGAAAAGTTCTGCAAATTGATAAGGCCCTTCTCAATTAGATTCTCCAATCTGTACTCATAACGTACTAGAAAGTACCCCAGAAGATGTCTGAGCAAAGAAAACTAAAATTTGTGTTGCGTAATTTCATAATGCTTCATTGACATTGGAGAGTACAATCATCTGTGCCTCGATCTTTTCTTATACTAAGTCCATTGTGGAATTTGATGCTGAGAAGAAAGTTTACACGTAAAAATGTAAAGCTGAAGTTATATGGTGGTGGTGGGAAGAGTGTTTTAACTTCAGCTACCCATTACTTTTTCCATTTCCTGTTGTTGAGAATTGTGGCTACATTCATATACTGACACCTAGTTCTTTGCCCAGCACAGTGAAAATTCAAATCATTTTGGTGCAGTGCAGTGGCAGAAAATAGATGGTATTATTTGGAGTCCTGTAGAAAAAAGCCATGAGTTAAGGACCTGAAGTTTTTCAAGTTTCTGCTTTAATTTATGAAGATACAGCTTTTGATTTTTCCATTTTCATGTTACTCAAGACACCTGCCACATAGGGACACTCCATCAACAATTTTCAGTGTTGCATGCAATACTTTCAATATCTTCTTTGTCAGCAGGAAACAGCATTCCCAACCTATAAAACAGGAGAGTTTAATACCAGGACTGTATTCAAGGGTGTGGAGCTGATAGCAGCAGAGGGATTTTCTCACCTTTGGATCTGGAGAAAGAAGCGGAGAGCTGGCTGTAAAGCCCAGACAGAGAAAGATGTGGAGAGGGCTGAGCGAAATCATTTGCTATAGTAGACTGAAGGGATACATTCAGCAGAAGTGAACCAGGACAAGACAGGAGATACTCTGATCTGCTTCCCCTCCCTCCTTATGATGCCTGCCTGGCCTTTACCCTGACCTTCACCCAAGCAAAACCAGACAGCCAAAAGAGAGCACTTCAATGCCACCCATAAATGGCCAGTCCCCTGGAGCATAGAGAGGATACCACAGGTGAGCAGAATGCATCAAACACCTTCCCTTCTGCAAATGCAGGACTTTAAACAATGTAGCCAGGAACTTCTGGTCAAGATGGAGGCATAGATAAATGCGGCACTTGCCTCCTCATTCAACCACATCAAAATTACAACTAAACAACAGGACAACCAACATTCAGGACCACCTGAAATTTAGTTGAATAGAAGTCCTACAACTAGGGAATTAAAAAAGAAGCCACAACAAGACTTGTAAGTACAGTAGAGAGGCAGAATGGGCTGGTCCCATACCCTCTTGTTGTGGATAAAAATCAGGAGGGATATCTCAGCCGCAGAGGTTTCCCCTGAGGAGTGAAGTTCCATACTCAGTTCCATACTAGGCCCCGCCAGCTCAGGGTTTCAGTGCCAGGAAGAAAAGTTCCAATAACTTTTTGTCTGTAAAAACTAGCAGGGATTGAGGCTGAGGGAGATGGAGAGCTTTGGAATCCCAGGCAGTTCCTCTTAAAGGGCTCACACATGGACTTAGTGGGACTCACTCCCTATGAGCTCCCACACTGGGACAGCAGCTTTAAAGGCACCAGCGATGTATAGGGAAGGACTGAATTGTTTAGCATCAGGGTGATAGCTGGATGGACAGCTTTCTCCCAGACAGAAGTGCTGGCAGAGACCATTGTTCCTTTGAGGAGCCTTCCCCACACAGAACCAGCAGGCAGGTGCCATATATGAGACTAAATCAACCTGGCTCATACTCTTTGTCCCTCTGTCAGGACCCATACCACCCAATTTTCAAGTCCAATGAAACCACTCCCAGTGGCTTTTCCATATGAATGACCTGTCTTGGCTCAGGCCTCAGATTTCCTTAAAATCTCTCAAACAAGTGGCATCTGGACTCAACGAGCCCCATACCTCTCACTAAGGGACCCCAGGACCAGCACTAGCAGCCATCAGCCTTAGTTTGCAGCTTGGCCCCACGTGGCCACTTCCAAGCCCAGCATAAGTAGCAGCCAGATCTTTGCAGCTCAGGCCAGGTGGCCCCTGGAAAAATTCAGGCAGCAGCTGACCTTGGTCTCTATCTCCTGGGAGGCCCCAGAACCAGAGCACCCAGCTTCAGGCCATGTTGAAGCATCACCTTTCAACCACCTCTACAAGCAACACACTCAAGGGGCAGACTCAGCAGGTACCAGAACCCCACCGAAGTAAGTCCTGCTTTGTTGTGTGGACCCCTGCACAGCTGACACTCCACAGTGGTTGGAGGTCAGTAGTCAGTGGATGCAGCTAGTACTTGCAGTTGACTGGCGTGAGGGTAAATCTCTCCCACTAATGGGCCAACAGCAATCAAGGCTCAACTACAAAAGGAGGCTCATACAGCCCACACAGGGGCACACCTTGAGTATCCAACTTGGGTGATGGAGCAGATGGGTTGTGCCACTGGACCCTATATAACATCTACTACATTAGGCAACTCTACCAAGCCTGGGAGATGTAGCAGCTCTACCTAATACATAGAAATGAACACAGGGAGATGAACAAAATGAAGAGACAAAGAAACATGTCCCAAATGAAAGAACAGAACAAAACTCCAGAAAAAAAAAATGCAGACAAGCAATCTACTAGATGTAGAGTTCAAGTTGTGCTCAATAAACTTAATGAGCTTAACGTACTTAATGAACAAGTGATGCTCAATGAACTTAACGAGAACCTCAACAGCAAAAAAAATGACCGGTCAAAAATGAAGAATACACTAACTGAAGCAAAGAATAATTTACAGGGAATCAATAGTTGAGTAGATGGAGCTGCGAATCAAATTAATGATTTGGAATATAAGGAAGCAAAAACACTCAATCAGAACAGTAAGAAGGGGAAAAAAAAGAATCCAAGGAGCCTCTGGGACAGCTGCAAGCATGCCAACATTTGCATCATTCAGGTGCCAGGAAGAGAAGATAGAAAGCAACAAATTGAAAACCTATTTGAAAAAATAATGACAGAAAAATTTTCTAACTTGGTGAAGGAAATAGATGTACAGGTCCAGGAAGAACAAAAAAGTCCTAAACAAGATGAACCCAAAGAGGACCACACCAAGACACATCATAATTAAAATGCAAAAGGTTAAAGACAAAAAGAGAATCTTAAAAGCAGTGAGAGAAAACCAGTTAGTTAATTACAAAGGGAGTTCCTATTAACCTGTCAGGTGATTTCTCAACAGAATCTTTGCAGGCCAGAAGGGACTGGCAGGAAATATTCAAAGTGATAAAAAGCAAGGACCTACAATCAAGATCACTCAACCCAACAAAGATATCACTGAGAATTGAAGGAGAGATAAAGAACTTCCTAGCTAAGAAAAAGCTAAATGAGTTTGTCACTACCAAACTGGTATTACATGATATGTTAAAGGGTCTTCTTTAAGAAAAAGAGGAAGAAACAAAGATAAAAAATATGAACAGTAAAATGGCAAAAAAATACATATCTATCAACAATTGACTCAAAACAAAACAAACAAAAAACAAGCAGAACAGAAACAGACTCATAAACACAGAGAACATTTTGATGGTTGCCAGATGGGAAGTGGTTGGGGAATGAGTGAAAAACATGAAAGAAAAAGAATTACAGACTGGTTGTTAGAGAATAGTCATGGGGATGTAAAATATGGCATAGTCAATATAGTCAATAATATTCTAATGACTATGTATGGTGTCTAATGAGATGGGTGTGAGATTTATTGAGATGATCACTTAGTAAGTTATGTGATATCCAGTCACTGGGGTGTACGCCTGAAACTAATGTAATAATGTATGTCAACTGTATGAAAAAATAAAATAATTAAAAATAAATAAATAAATGAATGAATAAACAAAATAGTCAGTAAACCACTCAGTACATTCCCAACATAAAATGTGCCTTGCCTATTAAATTAACTATCAATTGTTTATCTGCAACTCGCTATTTGAAGAAAGCTAAAAACTTAAAAAGAGATTATAATGCTAATTCTTTAAGAATTGTTATCACTCAGTAGGAGATGACAATAGGTTAAAATTCCAAGAACATGCATACTGGTATTTGCTACGATACTGATGTGAATGTGGTGAGCAAAGGACAGGTAAATGAATCTTCCTAGGAAAGTCTAAATAATTGCTTTAAAATACGGGATTAAATGTGCCCGTTAAAAATAAAACAAGAGTCCTGGGTGGTGTAGCGCCACGGCTTGAGTGCTGGCCTGTGAACCAAAGGGTGGCCAGTTCGATTCCCAGTCAGGGCACGTGCGTGGGTTGTGTGCCAGGTCCCCAGTAGGGGTCATGTGAGTGCAACCACACACTGATGTTTCCTTGGCTTTCTCCCCTGCTTCCCCTCTGTCTAAAAATAAATAAATAAAATCTTTAAAAAATAAAACAAGAAATACTCCTACCACAATGGCAAAGGTGGTGTCAAATTTCTGGCATATACAAGTTAACTATATGATTGGAAATTGGAGTTAAAAAAGGCTACAATAAGGAAAAAGAGGCATAATAAGCTGTATACCAAATGTCCCAATAACAGACCGTGTGTTAACCTGAGAATCTGGCTTTGAGTAGATTTTCCTGCTTACTCAGTAAGTGCCCTAATTCGTCCCCTTCACTCTCACACTAGCATTGCACCAAGCAGTATTAATTATTTCCTTCCTGTAGTTACTTGGTGAGGGTTCTCGTATTGGTGATCAGAAAGCCAATACCCAAAGTAACAATTTAAAATTTAAGTGCCAGTCCTGTTAAACACCGCTGCCTACCTGAGCCCTTAAATACAGCCTTATTTTGATGACCAGTTACACCAAGACTATTTTTATTCCTTTTTCTTAATGGAATAGGTTGCTACTTGTGAGATTCTCCACTTTGTTGTTGCTGTTGTGGCAGATATGACTATATCTGCACTTAGGGGTTCAGATAGCTTTAAGAGTCCTCTGGCGAGTATGACCACTTGAAGTTATAGAACAATCACAGATCAGTTGCACTTGACAAAAATTCCACCCAGAAATATCCTGCTGGGACACGACTGCCTTCTTCTTTTGTCTGGGCTACTTTGGGGAGTCCATAGGCTGTACTGGAAGGTAAGAGATGTGTGTTGTAGTTGGCCCTTTTTGATCACCATCCCATCTCAATTTGGAGCAACTCTAAATTTTGAGGATTTAATTTTATTGCTTCTAGTATTTCGGTAGGATACCACAGTTCCTCTGAAAAGATAGTACACTCATAAATATGTATATGGGAATACAAAGGAGACTTCTCAAACCTGAGTCTTCATCTAGAAGTAGGGTATAATACCTATTTCAGATTTCCCGTGAGGCTTAATACATTTGTGGACGTGGATAGGAGAGATCTGCTGGTGTCAGGCATACAGTCTAAGCCTCTGTCTTCATTAACTAACTGGTATAACTTTGCACAATTTACTCTTTGATAAAATAAAATAATAGTGACCATCGAATTAATCTGTCATCAACTTTTAATGAGTGATGCAGTTGAAAAGTCTGCTACTGTATCAGGGTAATAGTAAGCATTCGGTATAATTACCTCTCTAACACAAGTCTTGGTAAATGTCATTTCCCTTCTTCCGCAAACCCTTGTGAGTTCCCTTTCATGGTTTTGCAGAAGCCTGCTGAATCAGGGCACTTGGAGAGAAGGGAAGTTGTTGCTTACTATTCTTCCTGTTCCTCCCCTGGGATTCCTTGTGGTCCCCACACCCTGCCCCACTTCGCTGTTATTTTTTTCTCCTAAGGATTTGTTTTGTCTAGCAAAGAGTTGTAAGGATGTGTAGGGAAAAAAAGACTTAAAAGCGCCTTTTGGTGACAGAGCATACATGCCAGGGGGAGGCAAGCTGCCAGGGAGATCTCAGCCAGCTGCCATGGGAAATTCATACCTGCATAATCAGGCGAGATGAAAGTCAAGAGCTCCCTTCCCCATGCAATGGGGGGGCTGGGGCTGTGAAGAAGCCCACATTCACTCACAGCTGGAGAAGAGGAACGCAGGGGGAGGCCAAGGCGTTATTAACACTAATTGTGATTGAAAGCCATGGAAAGGTTCAGTGGTATCTAAGGGGCAAGTAAAATGACCAGACCTGGGAGCCTGCAAAGGATGGCTCAGAGAAAGCCTGTGTGAGCCAGTGTTTCTTTATCAAGGCTGTACTTTAAATAAAGAGAATAAAACATAATAAGACTAACAGCCATATTCTTCCCCATGCTAGATAAAGATTGTATAGCTCACCTTCAGGTCCCAAAAAGACTGATCAGCAGATTTTCTTTCTGGATAACTTGTTTGCCAGGATGTGTGTGTTTGAAAACCTTGCTCACACTCTAGTCTGATTGCCCTGTGCATATTTTAAAAGTTTTATGTGTTATATAAAGTTGTACCTGTTTAAGATTCTATCTCTTTCTTGAGAGAATGCATAAAACTGTGGAAGAAAAGCCCATGAGACTGTTTAAAAGGGAAAAGGGTAAAAGATCAAAAGTGTAAGTTAAAATGAATAACAGAGCAAAGCAACAGAAAAAAAGAAATACGTATATATGTATTTTGGACAAAATATATATATGACAAAAAGGAAAAACAAAGGTTTTTTTTATTTTACTGAGTGATAACTGCATTTATTCATAAGGCTAAGATATGAATACAATTTTGATAGTGGTTTTCTTCCCAGAAATAAATAGATTTATCTTTTTTTTTTTTTCTGGTGGGTCTGTTCAAGGGGTTTGGGGCTGATGTAGGAAAAAAAGGAATGACTAGGATAGGCATTAACCCCCAACAAGCTTTGCTAGGTGGAGCTGCTCAGGGTTGCATGACAGGGAAGTGCCCCAGGGGACCATCTTCCAGGAAGGAGAAGGACAAAGCAGCTCCTGGGGGAGAAGGGATCCCGAGGGGCTCACGTGTTTGTGGATGTTGCTCAGCAACCTGCAGAGTCTCCAGGTCAGAGAACTCTGAAGGTCAGCTAGGACTCTTGTCACCACTGGGCTTTTTCTATCAACAGCCAGCAGATGTGAGATGAGATTGCACAAACCTCACATAGGAGACAGGCTCTAAATATCTAAAACCCACTGATTAGATTATTTTTAAATGATTGTATGTGTACTTGATACCAATAGTCGAACTGTCTGGACTGCTGGTAGTGGGCTGAGGGTGGGGAACAGGACACCCTGTCATGGTGGATCATGCCCTATGACTAGGCAGCTCCAAGTCCAGGGAGCAAGGTGCATTCTGAGTAACTAGCACGTGCCTTGCAGACGCCCCACCCCAAATGCGGAGGTCCTGCTTCTGGCTAAAGATGCCCCTCCCCACTCACCAAGACCATCCTTGGTGCTGCCTAAGAGGCCATGCTGGGTTTCCAAGGTCCCTTTACTTAGGCTTGGGGTTAGTGCTCTCTGCCAGTGGGCCCCTAATGTGGGCAACTTTCTTCACACGGGTACAAGGGAGCAAAGGGGGGTGCAGGGTTGATGGAGTGGTGTGGGAGTCCCCCACCATGTACTCCTGTCAGTGTGATACGAGCAAGGAGAAGTTCTTACACTGAGCATACGCCAGGATAGCATGATAATTGCATGGGAGAAAAAGCTCCCTTACCCCTGCAGTACCTGATTGGGGGCGGGACCAAGGAAAAGCACGTACATGTGCCATAAAAGTCAGAATGGCAGCAGGGGTGCTAAACCAAAGAGGCCTGTAAGTCTAGCCTGGGGAGAGAAGGGGTTGGGAGGTGGACCCACCTGAAGTGTGAGAAAGTGCCTTGCTGGTCCCACATCTGAGGTGATGTAGACCCAGGGGAATGAAGAAATGCTCTTGCCCACCAGGTGAACACGCTGGCTGGTGCATTCATGGGACCTTGTGGCCCTAGAAGCTGCAAGGCCAGTGGCCAAGTTGGCCCCACTCTTGTGTTCCGGAAGGCAGCCTGAAGCCTGACAGGAACCAGGAACAGGCTAAGCTGCCAGGATAACTGCTTAGCAGTCTCCTGTGTGTTCCAAAAGATGGTACTTTAAATGGGAAGAGGAACTCTGGACACTGCCTTTTGTTTTGATCTAGCTGGGTTTTCCAGAGGAGCTGGGTTTTGAGACCAGTGTCTGCCATTCTCCCAGATCACACAGTATCTGAACAAAAACCTCTTTTCTTTCTCACCAGCCTCCAACCCCCAAGATTGCCTTTTGGTGGTAGAGGGCAGCCAAACCCCCATTTTTGTTCCTTAGTATAATACTTTAAGCTTGGTACCAGTAGGCTTTTGAGCTATCAAGTCTCAGACTTTAGTGAAGGAATAAACACCAAGGACCCAATGTAGGAAGACCATTTCCGGCTCATTTATATAATATAGTCCCACAATCCGGTTTACCTGGTACTATCACTGCAGTTACTGAGGGTGTGGCCTAAGACATGCCCCAGTGGTACTGCCAGCCTCTCCTGTGCATTGGACCTGGAAATCATGCATGCACAAGTACTGAGGAGCAAGGGGTGTGCTGGCAGCTAACCACAGAAGTCAAAATTCTGCGTATCCCTCCAGCTCATCCTCCTTTAAAGTCACAATGAGGATGAGAGAGTGTTTAGAATAAATGAATATGTATATGTGAACACCCTAAGAATCATAGTCTCCCTTTGCCCTCCTTTTAAACAGAGGTGATCAGCCCTGAGGGGAAACTGAGTGTTCCATTTCAGTTCAATAGAAATGAATGTCTGCATACAATGTGGAAACCCTTTGTATTCCAGGCACTCTGCAGGAAGAAAAGGCAAATAAAGGACCCACTGCTCTCATGAGTCTTGCAAGCTAATATGAAGAATGAGACTCAAACACAAGGGCCGTCCTAAAGTTGATGGAATCAGGTATGAGAAATAGGGGTGATGTCCACAGAGTGTAACTGAGTTCAAACAGATTCCAACCACATCTGATAAACACAAGATTCTCAGAGAAGGAGGCACCTGGAAGGTGTTTTTTACAGGATGGGTAGAGAGGGTGTTTAAAGGTAAACATAGGTGAAGACAAGGGATTCTTGGTGGGAGGAACTGCGCTGGCAAAGATGTGGAGGTCTGAAGGTGACCTCAGAGAACAGAGCGTACAAGCTGGTTGAATTTTAGGGCAGTGGTGAGCTGTGTTTTCATTTTTCTACTGCAAGGAAGGAACTGCTAGAAATTGCATCCTAAAGAGTTAGAATCTAATTTTGTTCTAAGTAAACTTCCTGAAGTCCTTCATTTCTATCATAAAGTGTACATATATGTGTATATATATATTAATAATGAGAGTCCAAGGCATGTTATTTCCTCTACAGAGAATGTGTGATACTGTCTTTTTAACAATACCATAATGTCTTAATTTAATTACATCTTTGACCATAGTACATAAAATGTTTCAGCAACATGCTGCATACTGTTTTTAGATTCTATTCAGTTCATGGTTTTAATGCAGTGGTGAACAAGTCCGGACTCCCCTGGTGCTGGGGTTACTACAGGTCAAAATGAGACCCATTTGTTCAAGCACTATCCATGCAGTCATGACACAAAAAATTTCCTGGGAGAAACAATATGAGATAAGGTTCAGAGGTAAGCACAGTGGAGATAAAAAGGTGCACTCCACTGAGAGTGGTTCAAGGACTTCGGAATTATGTTGGAAAATAAGCATGAGATCAGTTAATTATTACTAATTAATTCATTTATTCATCCAACAAGTTAACTCTGTGCTAGGTACTGCTTTCGTTCCTGGGCCATCATGATGCATGCTATAAAGGATATTAAAACTGAGCAAAAAGATTTGTCAGTTTGTTTTAACAGCAGACTTGGAGAAGACTTAGAGCTTAGAGAGACAAATAACTATATAGTGATAATAAAACAAACACCCAAATTAAGGAAACAGCATGCTCCAGGTCTCCCAGGTAGACCTGACTAAGCCAGATTAGAAACTGTGTCTTCCAAATCTTAGTTGGTGCTACTGAATACTCGTAGTTTAATGGAGGAAGGAGTGAATATGAAGAGGAGTGGGAAGGTATGGTAGGTCCAAGGCAGGTTTGGGAAGGCTCTAGTTTGGATGGTATGTAATGTTTCCTACGTGAGATCAGTGGGGTAGGGGTGAAATGTGGATGAAGAAAAGATTGGGGAGCTGTGCAATGCTGGGCTAAGCAGTTTGCTTTCACTTTCCTAGGCAAGGGGAAACTTTTGCTTGAATATGCATTCAACTCTCACTGCAAAATGAAACCATTGAAAATCTCCATATTCTCTCCCTGGATGAACTCATTCCATCTTTATGAAAAACCTACCATGTGACAGGCATTTTGATAAGAGCTCTCCACAAGGAAACCACAGCTTAGAGGACAGTGTACACAATGCATCTTATGCCAATTGAATGTGACAATGGCTGCGATAGTACCCCCACTCCTCTTCCTCCTGCGATAGAGGAGCACACAGTGCTTATTAGAGTTCAGAGGGGAAGGCAGCTGCGCTCGCTAATATGCCACCAGTGCTCAGAGGAATACCTATTCCAGTCTGGTGGGCGGGACCAGGAAACCTATTCAACTAAAAGCAGTGCAAACTAATACTAGAATGACAGCATTTTTCAAGAAAAATATAATACTGGTAAATAGAAAACAAGGTGATGTTAGACATTTATCTCACAATGACTTTGGTATCTGATATAAGGTCAATGCAATTTTATCCTGCAATTTCTGTGATCCTGAAGGCCAGTAATGGCAGCTCTGAACTATTTCAATCAGTTTCTTTCTGCCTGAAGTCATAGCTCCTCATTCCCAAATAAAATCTCATTAACTCACATTTATCCCGCAAGACAAAATTCAAACATCTTACTTTTTAAGCTTGTGTCAGAAAAATTAATTATTCTTCCTTTCTGGACCCACATAGGTCACTGGATTTCCCTCACCCATAAAACAGCTGTCAAATTGTTACTGTCATGTATCTGCTTCTGTCCACTCCAAACCTGGGTCAACCTGAAGCACAAACTGTTGAATGCTGCATCCCCCTGTACCATACAGTGCCTCAGACAGGGTAGGCGGACTAAATGAATGAAATAATTCTGAAGTGCCTCCAGAAAAAACATTAAATCATTTCAGTATGTACTTGATATCAATTATATTTGGTTGTACTCTGATTCGTTGACCAAGCACCAGACGTGGCCTGTATTTCACTACAAGTTTCAGTTACTAATAGGGTAAAGTTCAGTTGTGGGCACTGTGCCTGGCACAGAAAAATGCACAATAAGTTATTTCCTTAACGAGTATTGATTCAGTGAACCAGATGTCTTATTTTGCCAATTATCTTGAGAAAAAAACTTTACTTCTCTAGTAGGCTACCTAACTACTCTATAAGGAATTAACAATGTTCAGAAATAAATATTTACGAATTCCTCTCACTTGAGTTAAAAACACCTACTTCATTTATTTCCTTTTTCCCAATGATATAGCCTTTATTTCTTTCTGCTTTCCTTTGTGGCCCCATTGATTTGTCTTTGCCCACTCGGAGGCTTTAACAGTCTCCATTCTTCTGTCAGGTCTCTTTGTTTGCCTGTGTTTCTAATCTAATCATAAATCCAGTAAGCAAAGTTTCCAACTGATACTGCCCTCCAGGCATTTTAAACATAGGATAAATGTAACTGATGATAGGCTCAAGACAGTGTGACTACAAAGAACTATTGCAGATCTGAAATCGCCAGCACAACAATTTAAAATGAACTCTAGATATAACTGAGCTATTTATAGGTATAGATACTTTGCTAGATCCATGTTGACAAAGCAATTTAAAGAAATTTTAGTATAGGTTTCTTATTTAAACCAGTTTCAGAAACAGGACCTATACCTAAGAAGAATCTGAACTACTAAGCTTTGGGCACTGTTATTGGATATTTTAAAATTTAATAATACTGTCTCCATCATAGACAGAAGAAGATTGGAGTTCATAAACATTAAGCAAGTTGTCCAAAACTCCAGGTGAGCAAGGGATACTATGAACCTACTTGAACTTACCCGTGTGTCACCTTATCTATGCTGTACTATCCCTATCACTCAGTGCTGGGAGCATGCCCCTCTGAGCAGGACAGTCTGAGCACATCTCGTAGGGTTGGTCCTAAGCATGAAACACATACCTGAAAGAGTAGATGCATCTAAAACTTTCTCAGGCACTTCCTAAATACTGCCCCAAAATGTTATTTCAATTATACATCCAGCAACATGCATGAGAATCATTCATCCTTTCTGCTCTACTGACACTAGGTATTCTAAATATTTAACATTTTTTTAATATAGTATGTGAAAGATGGTGTGTTTTTATTTAATGGGCAGGGATGTTGAGTGTTTTTAATGTGTTTATTATGTGTATTCCTTCTCCTTCAAATTGCTTTCTCACAACTTTCACCCACAATGTATTGATGTATCTTAGTTCGCATTATTTGTGTACTTCGTATATTAGGTGAAGTGAATAACTCACCCATTTTATAGATGAATAAATTGAGAGGTAAGAAATTAGGTAATTTGTCCAAGTGTCATATATGTACACAATTTTAAATTGATCTCTTTGCTTGGCTTTGTAGCTATGCTATTAATGTCTGCACCAACTTATTTCCATCACATCATTTCCAGTATTTACACTCCTCACCCCTAATTCTTGTTCCGAAAAAATCATATCAAAATAGCAGAAACAGGCTGGGACAAAAGTATGTTTACAGTTGTGAATATACAAACACAGAATATATTCTTGTATTATTATTATTATATTATTATTTTCTATATGAACAACTGTACATCTACTTTAGCCCTATCCTGTAGACATATAAATATAATTTTTTTCTAATTCATGGTTACATTAACAAAGTTAAAATAGAAGTGCTTTCTTTATTATAATTTGTGAATAATTTCTTAATAAAATTTACTTATTCTTCAATGTTCTACTTATCTCTTTGGCCTATGATATAGTTGCCATGGAAATGAGACTCTGCTTCTCTAGTATGTTAGATACTAATTTTCTTGAAAAAAAAGCAGTCTTTTTTCCTTATATGTTTATCAGTTGTATATTTTAAAGTGCATATTTTATTTGTAGAAATCTGAGAACATACTAAACTGAAGAAGAGATGTGTTATTACTGATTTTCTATATTCAACTCGATTCAAAATATGTTGACCAGGGAGTAAAAGTGATAATTATGTTTTTTTATGCTTTCAAAGAAGTCAACTGATAGGAATTAATGATTATCTTCCAATTTAGTGTGTATTTCCTTTAGTCGCTGTGAAGCAACACCTAATTTAAAGTTTAATATCTATCTGTCTTCTGCTCCCCTATGAAGCAGATGGCCTAGGCAACTACCTCCTACTATCTAATTCCTTAGTGACATTTATTATTCATTAGTAAGGAAGTTAGGGAACATTATCTTTCCAATTCCTGGCTTGCTTAACGAAATAGTTTAAAGAAAATATCCTGTAGTTAGCAAAAGAGGGATACTTAAACCCATAAAAGCATTGAAAATTAAAATCTAGTGCCACATATTGGGGACACTTGACTATTGTTCCACCACATGGACAATTTGATGGGGAAACGTAGCTGTTAAAAAACAAATGATAATTGCCTTTACAATAGAGCTTAGTTTCAAAGGTATTTAGCTTTGAGCCACGAAGTCTGGCCTGCAAGCAAGAAATTAACCTCTTGCCCATCTCTATGGTTCTCTAGCCTCTCCATGTGTCTAACTAGAGACTCGACCTGCAGCTCAGGAAAAAGAATTTGAATGTACCCATTCCACTTGCATTTGAATCTCAGTGTTATTGTCACATATGTTTTTCAAAGTCAATGTCAGTGAATAAGGCTACTTCTATATCTGTGAATAGAAAAAGACAAAAAAATAAAAAGCTGTTTGATGACTTTATTACTTCATACTTCATCTGATGCAAAGCAAAAAAAGAAAAAACTCATCCTGCCTTAAACAATAAGGAATGTTGTTCACTCCTCTAATTACAAAGATCATGACTATTTCTAGTTTCTAATTCTGTTGACTTAGGAACTCAAACAGAATCGTCTGTGCTCACTCATTTTCTATTCTTTGACGTTCATTTCTTGAGATCGCCTCTACTTTTAGGCAGCATTCTCAAGCTATCACGAGGCCAGCAGCAATGGGGACCCTGGGTCCTATTTTCTCAGCAATTGCAAAATAAGGGAAGAAACTTTCCATATTCATGCAGCAAAATAACCATGGTTGTTTCTGGTGGATAAATTTTTTGCATGTATTTTTCTATGAATCCATGACTGAGGCCAGGAAGTCTGTGCAATCTGTTTAGCCCAGGGCTGAGTTGCATGCCCATCCTTGCAACTAGGGAGAGAGACTTACCATCTCGCCCATCTGATTTCCTTTGAGATGTGTTTTTAAAGTCCGTTGTTAAACTCCAAATAAGTAGGGATTTTTTAGCGATCTTTCTGCTATTGATTTCTGATTTCATTGTGGGCTGAGAACATAATTTAGATGATTAATCCTTTTAAATGTATTCAGATTTATGATCTATCTCATTGATAGTTTCATGTATACTTCAGAAGAACATGTATTGTGTTGTTGAATTATAAATGTTTATTAGGTCAAGTTATTTAACAATCTTATTCAAGTATATGATAATTTTACAGATTTCTCTATATTTCTTCTTTCAAGTACTATACCTGTGGATTTTGTCTATTTCTTCCTTTTTTTCCTATTCAAGTTGTGTTATCTTTCATGTAATCGCATGGCCCTTTACAGAAAAGCATTTCTAACCATTGATCTAAAACATAAGGAATCAAATTTGTGAACACACTGCTATTTCTCACATCCTTATATAAATTGTGACCTATGTAATGGTCCATAGAGTCATTGGAGAATGTAATATGGAGATTATTTTGTATCTATGATAAATGTCACCTAGTACACCCTGATGTTGAAGAGTAGAATTTTTAGTTCTAGAGAAGGAAATGCAATATGTCAATGGGATATAGGTTAAGGAATTAAGTTTTTAAAGGCACTAAAATATTGGTAAAATGCAATGGATATTTTTATGGTTTTCAAATAGCCTTATAATCATAGAGTGGCACTGTCACATGGGGTGTGACAAAGGACAGCTATGGCTGTACTACTGTACCCAACAAAATTATCTCTAGGTGTCCCAGTGCATGCCCTTTCTCTTCCTGGTGACTTCCCTTTACCTTGGACATCCATTCCTCCTGCCCATATGAAACAAATTTAAACCTTTTGATCTTTGCTTTCACAAATTTCACTGCATACTCTATGACTTTCTCTGACTTCTATCTAAAACCAACTAATTTATTCTTGCTATTGGTACCTACTGATAAGTCTATGCTTGTGATTTTTTTTGGCTTTATCCCTTCTGTAGCCACTTGACATCCCACAACACTCTGCATAGGCCCTTGTGTGGTTGATGTTGCTGAAATTATGGCCTTCAGGACCAAAATCCTATAGTGGCTTTCCCCTCCTAGCTATACTTCCAGCACAGCTATAGTTCTGCAATGTCATCCTATCTCACACACCTTTAAAACCTTTCTTCAAAAGTGTGAATGTAATTAAGGAAGAAAAATATATTGCAACAGCTGGTGTAGTTATACTGCGTTTCAAGGCATGAAATAAAGTGAAGACATCCTGAATTTGGAAATCCTGTGTAGTGTGCTAAATTGACTCCTGACATCTCAGTACCACTTCCTCCCTTTCTGTATTATCATTGCATCACAGGGGCTTGAAACCTGAAAACCACATTTCCCTGGCTTCCTGGCTGGTTGGGCTATTGCTTATGGTCTGCCTGTAAGTGCCATTCATGTGCGATTTAGAACATGGGAGAAAAGGAAAAGGCATTGCCATTCTCTGTGGCAGAATCTGATAGAAATGTGGACTTTTTCAAATCACCTTTTTACTGAGACCATCGCTAGTGTCTACAGTCAATTTCTCACCTCCTGATTTCCTGGAAGTAACAGGTTCTCACTGAGCCTTGCCCTCTCTACACTTCTGGTTGGACTGATTTTAAGTGACTGTTCCTGCTTTAAATTTCTTCCTGTTAAAAAATACTTATTGTGGTTGATCTTTTATAATATTTAGGAATCTGGTTGTTGTTGTTTTTTTAGCCAGGAAATTGTTTTCCTTATTTGTTATTCTTGAACTTGCTATTCATAAATTTGATCTGCATGCCTGTGTTATCCCCATTCAAGTCATTAGATGAATTCACAAGTAAATATTTAACATGTTTGTGTATCTAGGGAAAGAAAATAAAAGAAAGGGTAGAGAGATAGGAGCCAAAGAACAGGTCTTATGGTAAATATTGTAGAGCTCTTCTAGGTTGCTATTGATCCATTATTTGTATCCTATAGTTTAATGATTATCAAGGAAATCATTAAACTGTAGTGTTCAGCATTTGGGGCAGGCTCCTTCTATAAAGTACTGTTGTTTGAAATAAAAGAAATGTGTCATCCTTGGCCCCACTTACTAAATGCCTACAACACCTTTATTTATTGTAACAACTCAAAATAGATTTTTAAAATTCCTCCAGTTCACAGAACCGCATCTGAATCACTATTCTGATCTATTACAAACTCCCATATTTCTAATTGTCTGAAGTGCATGTCTTTTCCATTTTATTCACAAAGAGATTTTGTGAAATGAATTCTCAAAATGCCAGTGTGTTGTGTCTTCAGAAATCCCTGCATACCATTTCTGTGACTGTCTTCCAGAGTAAACAGTGACAGCGTGGCATAAATTAATGTGGCATAACAGTCACAAAAATCACAGCCTGCTCCTGATGAGCAGTCTTTTCTCTTTAATCCTTATAATTCTACATTTTAAAATTAAATTCTAATCCAAATTAAAACAATATGGCATATATGTATGGAAAATTAGGAAATGTTTAGGAGTTTTTATTCTTAATAGCAATGAGAGTACAACACAATATAGAATTTCATATATTGGGCATAGAAGGATAAATCGGTCCCAAATTTCTGGGTGATGAAAGCAATGTACATAGCAGCTTAAAATAAACATTTTTTTTTTGACAAATTGACTCCATCCTAGGAAACACTCATATCCTTATTGTCTGTAGTACATACACGAGTTTAAGATCAAGGGTGCTCATTCCAGTGTCACTTGTAATGGGAAACAACTCAATTGTCTGACAACATGGGAATGGACTAATGAATTCAGGTCTTTATATGGTGGAATAGCACGCACCCATTACAAACAAGCTTTATGTAATTAGTCTATCATGGGCAGTGTTAAATAAAAATATCAGGACCTACAGTGGAACTTAATCAACAAAACAAACAAATGAGGAAGATGGAACCAGAGACTTGGAAATAAAGAACAAACTGACAGTGTCCAGAGGGGAAGGGGGAGCGGGACAACAGGGGAAAGAAGGAGAAGGGGCAAGCAAAGGGACACGAACAGAAGACTCATGGGCATGGACAATGGGGGAGGATTGACTGTGGGAGTGGGGGGCAGGCAGGTTAGGGGTGAGCAATGGGGAAAAAGGTGGGGCAACCATAACAGAACAAATATATATATATATTTATAGTTACTTATAGTTACAGTTTTAGTTATAGTTTAGTTATAGTTATAGTTAGTTATAGTTATAGTTATATCAGGCTATAAACCTGCATATTAAGGTGTCACCTCAAACCATGCATTAAAAATGTAAATGACATAATTTGGTATAAAAATGTATTAAGATATTTGACAATGATTCTTCCCTACTCATCCCATTTAGTGAAGGGACAAAGAGATGGAATGTTACATGTATTAGTCAGCATTGACCAGCATTTGTGCAGTAAATACAAACACACACTCTCATTAACTTACAACAACAAATATGTGTTTCTCACTCATACCATGTAAAGTTCGAGTACCTTAAAACATCTCCAAGACACCATGGTCCTTCTGGTCTTGGACTGGTGCTGCTTCTAGAAGCTGTTGCTTGAGTGTCACACACAGCCCAGCCACTCACATGTCATTGACTTCACAAGTCATATACAAGAGTCCAAAATCAGTGGTCTGGAAAATTCTTCTCTGCAAAGCAGCAATGGATGCATGACTTTGAACAAATCTATTATTGTCAGATGGGGTATTATGTTTGTTCTGTTTCATTATGTTTATTTACTTATTTATTTTGTTTTATATTTTGCTATACTTTTCATATTTTTCATATTTACTTTCATATATAATTCAAAATTTTAATGTAAAGTTTATATATAAAATTTTACATATAAAATCCATAATGTTCAATATTCCTACCTTGATTTAGTGATAAGCTTCTCATTTTTTGTAATCTATCTTAATCCCTTTTTAAAACATATTTTATTTGTCTATTTTCAGTGACTTGGGCTGTTTTTATTCTTAATTGTTTAGAGAGAGTGTACTTTTAATGAAATTATTTATAATTATTTCAGAACTCCAACACAAAATTCATTTGTTGCAAAAGTTCAAGATGTAATTTGAGCAGTTAGGTATTATTCATAAAAACATCAATGGGTGTTTTTATGAATCAGTGGTCTGGATTCACTGATCATAAAAACATTATTAATTGGTGATGTTTTTATGAGTAATAAATACGGGCAAGATTTTCTGTTAGCCATGAAGGGTGAGAGTGGACAGCTGGGGGCTCAAATGGAATGAAAATAAAATATGAAATAAAAAAATGGTTTACTAAGAGATAGATTAAAAGATTGTTGAGAGCCAAAGAACGTCCACTTCAAATTGTCATTATAGGGACAATAGTGCTTTTAGTCCCTAGAGCTTACTAGCCTCTACAATATTCCCTAAAGTTGCTTTGCATTTGGGAATTTCAGCTGAAAACCGAAAACAGCAACCAGTGACCCTTTCATTGTGAATTCATTATTTGGTTATGTTTATTTTATTAAAGAAAGATTGGTTTAACCCTTGGTATATTTACTATTTACTATAATTATTTATTTTTAATTGATAACTATAGATTTAATGATAATTTTGTTTACTTCTGTTTATTTAATGATTACCGGTAACTCACAGACCTCCAGGCCATAAAAACATGATTTCACTAACTTCAGTTGAGTTCTGGTAACCCACTACCATTGGACCAGCCACAAACATGATTTCAGACCCTAGCTCCATCAGTATTAAAGTTGTTATGACATTTGAGTTACTAGTGATTAGGCAGTAGATCTTAATTATCATCAGCAGCATTATTATCAGGAAATAGGGAAATGAGAAACATAGTGAGGAAATAGGAATATGTGGCTGGTTTCAAAGAGGAAAAGAAAAATGATGATCTTGGGAGAAGTACCTTATAATCAATAAGTGTATAAGTAAACAAGCAAACACAGTGATTCCCTGGGACTTTTAATGTTATTAGACAAATCTGACAGCAACCTGAGAATATAAATGTGTGGATAACACTTTGGGATATCCAAGACCCCACTGAAGGTGGCAGGGAAATAATTTAAGAGTAGCTTAGGATGAAGGGTTTGCAGGAACAATTATAAAGGACACATGGACAATAACATGTGGGGGGTGGGGAGAGCTGTGGGGTTGGCCGGAGTGGGAGGAAAAGGCAAAAAACTGTACTGGAACAACAATTATAAATACATACATACATACATACATACATACATACATACATAAAAAAGTAGCATAACTGGACTGTGGTTTAAATGTGAAAGTGGCCGACTAATGGTTTATATTAGAGAAAGACTGTGGATTAAAAGGTGTGGTTGGCTGGAAGAGCCAGAGGACACTCCAAAGAGTCACACAGTGAACAAGTTTATCCAGCACCAGCAGCATCCAAAAAAGAGACAGATTTTCCATCCACAGTAGAAGGGTACCTACCACCTTGGCCAAACCTACCACTTGCCCTTGTTTCCACGCCCTTGCAGCAACATTCTGATTAGTGATCCAGTTTCCCCTGAACTGTGAACTGAGATGGGAGTGCCCTGGATGAAAAGGAGAATAATACTGGTCATTTGGAAGGAATGACCATTTGGAAACAAATTTTCTGGTGGATGGTTTGTACAGCTCTTTCTCCTACATGTTTGAGTGCTGTGAGGGAGCCAGTCCGACATCTGTGAATGCCGCACCACGGGCGTGAATGATTGCGGCACCAAGTGGATGGTGTCCTATGAGGTTTCTTTTTGAAAAATGAATCTGCCTTCACCTGACGCCCCATATTTATACCATCTTCTGTCTCCCCCTATGAAATCCGGGTCCTCTTTTCTGTCTTTCCTAAAACATGCAAGTTATAGATACTATCTGTAATGCTAAACTGAATTGACTACACATAGTACTGAAAATGCCTTACTATTAATTTCTAAATGTCAGATATATTTCCAATCCAATGTAAAATTCCAGGT
This sequence comes from Anoura caudifer, assembly GCA_004027475.1. Taxonomy (NCBI): domain Eukaryota; kingdom Metazoa; phylum Chordata; class Mammalia; order Chiroptera; family Phyllostomidae; genus Anoura; species Anoura caudifer. The sequence continues at coordinate 247,084 of PVKU01001757.1, forward strand.
AATTATTCTTGTCTTGATTCTCTTCATGTGACACCATGAAAAGTGATGAATGGTCAAAAATTTGTGTGTGCATTGCAGTATAAGCCCATGATAGCATTATTGTGAGATTTTTCCTACTAAGTCACCAGATTATTTTAACTGCAGTTCTAGTTGATTACCTCCAGTGCAGCACTTGCAGTGTGGCCTGCATTAGGAAGTGCTGCTGTGTTAAGTCCCAGCACCCTGATGGTGCTGCTCACGAGGAAAGACATGAACCTCCAGTGAGTGCCATAGTCGTGATGGTAGTGGTTGAGTTGTTCATCTTGCTACTTTATTTTTTCCTACATGGTTTTAAGCATCTGGGAGTATGTAAATCTTTAGCTGTTTTAGAGGGGTTATGTGGTTTGTGGAGGCACATTGCATGACAGAAACTTACAGATAAAATTGGAAATGGGAAAATTTTATCCATAAAAGGAAACCCTTATGGTCATTCAGTGGAATGAACACATTAATAATTTGTAACTTTCATAACATACCACTAAATCTTGGCACTGAGCAAAATACCAAATGTAGTGTTTCACAACCTATTTTTTCCATAAATATTCATTCTTTTTACAGTTGGAGAAAAATATTGTCATTTATGTGGAACAAAAAAAAATCACTAAAATAAAAACATCTGGTACAAACCAGTCAATACGTTAAGATCTGAGAGAAAGCATTATTACTTATTGTACTCTATTTCTTCAAAAAAAAACACATCCTTCAGAGAACTTCATATATTTATTGTAAATAGTATTTCAAGACAGTAATACCTCTAATAAATTACCATTCCCTGTGCATTTTCTTGTTGTAAAATTTCCTGATAATATTAAAGTTTTATAAAAAGTGTGAGAGAAACAATGTGAGCAGAGGCTGGCAGGCAACTTGCTGCCCCAGAGACACTGCTCAAACTTGCTGAATCCATATTTGGACATTAAGTGATGTCATGTCTCTTTGGGGGTCAATTCAGAATGCGTATTTCATTTCTAAATTTAATTTCATGGAACAGAACACAGCATCATAAAAATCAAACGCTTATATGGTGAAGAAACTATGGAAAATACATGCACCACAGAAGAGTCCATGGATATTTTGGAAACTAGATTTTTTTTTTAAATGGGTTGTTCCCTGTTTTTTTAAAAAATGTACTGTTTATTTATGGTTTAAAGTGTTTATGCCTGTATAATGCAAGAAGGCTGTGGATATAATAGGCATGACTGTCTCTTTCAAGGACAACACAATATACAGTACCTGAATTGTACATGCGAACTTCAATGTATTCTTTCCCTAATCACATTTTGATACTATCCTGTAAGACTGCCTTTTGCATAAAGTCTTCTGGTTCTCCCTTACAAACCAATAGTCACCTATCCTTTCAATTGCCTAATTCCCACACTACTTTGTTTCTCTTCATATATAATCTGAATGTGAAATTATTCTGATATATTTTAATTAGCCTTCTGTTGGATACTAAGTATTTGTGGCCCCCTGTCCCATTTCATATTTTGAAATCTAATGCCTGATGGAACAGTTTTAGGAAGTGAGGCATTTGGGAGGTGATTCAGTTATGAAGGTGGATCCCGCAAAATGAGATTACTGCCCTTCCAGAACAGACCTACAGAGCTTCCTCCAACCTTCTGCCACATGAGGTCACAGGAGAAGATGAATGTCAGTGAGGAAAAGGGCTGTCATCGGACACCAGATCTGCTGGCACCATAATCTTGTACTTTCTAGCCTTCAGAATTGTAAGAAGTAAGTGTTTGTTGTTTATAAGCCACCTAGTTCATGGTATTTTTGTCATAGAGGCTCAAGCAGACTAAGATAGCCTCATAATCTTTTTTTAAAATCCTTGAATATCAAGACAGCATCTTACTCATGTTGGTATCCTTCAGAACCCCTAGGATTTGTTGGTTAAAAAACATTCATTAAGTGCCTAATTTGTGCTAAGCACCATGGTAGGGCCTGGAGATGCAAAGAGGAACATGTGAAGCTCCTGAGCCCACCATGAGAGGCACTCGGGAAGTTTCCCTGCATGTAATTGAATTTATCCCACAATAATGCAGGAGTGAACCTCTACTGATCATCCTAAAAATCGGGGTCATATAAAACATAAGGTTAATGACTAAATAATGGAGTTAAAATTTAAGGTTAAAAGCCAAGCATTATGTAATTTCCTCACATTAATAAGGATGGGTCATTAAGGATTCAACACTTTCAAGCCTACTTAACCCAAACAACAATGAAAAAGACTCTAAACACAATTTCCCAGCTTTCAGATGAACAAGGTTAAATTGGGCAAGACAGCAAATAATGAGGAATAATAAAGAACTCAAATCATCCAGTACATTAACGAAGCTGATGTGCAGTTAATACTGAAAAAGATGTATCAGTCTGCTGGGTGAGAGGCACGAAAAGATTCTTTCCTTAAGAGGCAGTAGAAGACATGCTCGCCCATCTCTCCACATTCAGATTAAATCCTGGTTTTCAACACTCGGCACAGAATGTCATATTTTCCATGCTGCCTTTTCCTGACCCCCAAGTTGTCCCTTCACTCTCACAGTGTTCTTGCTGTACTTCCTCTGTGTGTGGCAGTGTGTCTTGGAGCCCTGCGATAAACTGTTAACTCCCCAAGAACGCCAGAACACATGTGCACCGAGTCTCCACCGGGCCAGGAACTGAGCTAGGTGTTGTATACAGGCCATCTCATCTTATCCTCACACCACATCTATTATGTGGGGATGGAGGACGCAATGAGGGGAGGAGTGTCCAAGCCTTATTTTAAATTTTCTTAAGTCACGCAGAAATGAAGAACCAAGCCAGGCTGAGACCCAGGAATGTCTGACTTCAAAATCATTACATTTGCTACAACACTAAACTCTCTCCTCAGAATAAGGCTATTTAGATAGAGTTCTCATGTAGTGAATGCTTGACAGTATTGGCTGATTCAATGAATAAAATGTTAATAAATAGGTTAAGTAATTAATAAAGCATTTCTATAATAAATTAATGTCCCTCCTCAACAACAAAGTACTACCACACCCATACATCGATTCAGAAGTGCACTCCTGGTTGATTGAAGCTTCTCGTTAGCTTCAGGTAATCCTTCCACCAGGGAGAAAACATACAGAAATTTTCCAGCCTCTTTTGAAACCTTTGTATATTATTTTATATAATCCTTCCTTTTTCCCTGGCCTGAAACTAAAAAATATACTTGTTTTTTATTTAATTGAATTTGAGTGAGAAAAATGAACTAACCAAAGATTTCCCTGTTGTTTGTTTTGATATCTTCAAGAGAAAGAGGCTAATGACATCTCAGTAAGCTGATTGGGGTTTAAAATTTTTTAAGGTCACTTTATGAACATTTAAATTACTGCCCCAGTCTTTTTTATTTTTATTTATTTTTAAAATATATTTTATTGATTATGCTGTTACAGTTGTCCCAATTTTCCCACTTTGCCCCTCTCTGCCAGGTACTTCCCTTCTCTCCAACAATCCTTCCCCTTAGTTCATGTCCATGGATCATGCATATTAAGTTCTTCAGATTCTCCACTTCCTATACTATTCTTGACATCCCCCTGTCTATTTTGTACCTACCAATTATGTTTCTTAGCCCCTGCATCTTTTCCCCCATTCTCCTCCTTCCCTCTCCCAGCTGATAACCCTCCAGTAGATATCCATACCTGTGATTCTGTTTGTGTTCTGGTTGTTTGCTTAGCTTGTTTTTTTAGACTCAGTGTTGTTGATAGTTGTCAGTTTTTTGCCCTTTTAATGTTCATAATTTTGTTCTTTTTCTTAAATAAGTCCCCTTAACATTTCATGTAATAATGGCTTGGTAATGAAGAACTTCTTTAGCTTGTCTGGGAAACACTTTATCTGCCCTTCCTTTGTCTAAATCTTTATTATTGTTGTTCAACTACAGTTGTCTCCATTTCCCCTCACCCCATCTCCCATCCTCGTTTCTACCCCTCTTTGGCTTTGTCATGTGTCCTTTATATATGTTCCTTGATGATTCTTCTGTTTTTTCCCCTGGGATCCCTCCCCCACCTCCTGGTTACTGTCAGTTTGTACTTTATTTTAATGACTCTGGTTATATTTTGCTTGCTTTTTTTTTGTTTTGTTGGTTAGGTTTCAATTATAGGTGAGATCATTATGGTCTCCCCTTCCATTCTAAATGATAGTTTTGCTGGAAAGAGTAATCTGTGTTGTAGGTACTTGCTTTTCATCACTTTGTATAGTTCTTGACAGTCTTTTCTTGACTGCAATGTTTTTCTTGAGAAATCAGCTGGTAGTCTTATGGGAACTCCTTTCTAGATAATTCTTTGCTTTTCTCTTGCTGCTTTTAAGATTCTCTCTTTATCATTAACCTTTGGCATTTTAATTATGTCTTGATGTGGTCCTCTGTGGTCCAACTTGTTTGGGACTCTCTGTGCTTCTGGACTTGTATGTCTATTCCCTTTGCCAATATAGGAAAGCTTTCTTTTATTATTTTTTCAAATAAGTTCTCAATTTCTTGCTTTTCATTTTCTCCTTCTAGCACCCCTATGACTGAGATGTTGGTATGTTTAAAGTTGTACCAGAGGTTCCTAAGCCTATCCTCATTTTTCTGAATTCTTTTTTCTTCTTGCTATTCTGATGGAATGGTTTTTCCTTCCTTGTATTCTAAATCATTGATTTGATTCTCAGCTTCATCCTTTCCACTCTCACTTCCCTATAGATTTTTCTTTATTTCACTTAGTGTGACTTTCATTCCTTCCCTTATGTTTTTTCCATACTCAATGAGTTCTTTGAGCATCCTGGTCACCAGTGTTTTGAATTCTGCATCTGATAGGTTGGTTATCACAATTTCATTTAGTTATTTTTCTGGGGTTTTGTTCTGTTCTTTCATTTGGGCCATATTTCTTTGTCTCCTCAAAACCAGCAGCTTCCCTCTGTTTACTTCTGTATATTAGGTAGAGCTGCTTTGACTCCCTGCCTTAGAAAAGGCACCTGTAAATTATGTGGGGTTGAGCCTTAAGTAGTCACCAGGGTGGGGCAACTCATTTCACTGCTTTGTGGTTCTTGGTCAGGGGGAGGACTCAGAGAGGGGTCAATGATGGTGCCTGGCTTCTGGAGTTTTGCCCAGCACTTACCCCATTTCCAGTCACTTCACCCACTTCCTGTATGTGAGTGGTGTCCTTCCAGCTGGTGCTCTGGTGGTGCACTACAAAATGGGTGTATTTGAATATATTCTAAGTCTGTTCAGTCCCTTGAAATGGATTCTTCTGAAAATCCAGTAGTTTCTTCTATTGCCCCAACCCTCACTCTTTTTTTACAGCTATATCTTCCTGGTGCTAGAACTCAGGCATGTGTGGTCTGGGGCTAGGATCATTGTTCCCAAGGCATCCCTCCCAATTTCTGTCCATCACATGTGAGTGTGGGACTGCCTGTTCTGCTGCTGCCACTCTGCCCATCCCTGTGACTCCACTCCTTAGCCAACTGGATTATTGTGGCATCTTTAAATCCTTAGTTGTTAGACATCCATACAGCTCAATTTTTCTGGCAGTTCTGGCTGTTGTTTGTTTTGAGATATTGTTGTAATTCTCTCTGTGGTTATGTGAGGAGGTGAAGCATGTCTACCTATGCCTCCATCTTGACCAGAAGTCTACTGTCCCAGTCTTAATGTAACTTCCATCAAAGCAGTGTAATGCCTATGTGAGGTGATACTAAGCAGATATTTTATTGGGTCAATATTTTAGTTTTTTCAGGAACAGAAAACCACAGCAAAAATTCCTGTCACACCAAAAGAAAAGGAAAAACTTTTTTTATAATGAACCAAGTGATATAAAATGCCAGCTTTTACAATTTTTTAATTGAGACTTTCAAGTACTTTAAGATTGTCATATTCAAACTTCACAGATATTATGATTAAAAAGCTAAATTTCCACAAAAGCAACAATGCTCTTGTCATTGCTCTTCCTGTTTGAACAGACCTGGTATTTGTTTAACTCATCCAAAATTAGTTCAATTCTGCTTTACCTGATCAAGAATTTTCATACAGAATTCCATATCTGAGAGTGAATTTTTCCAGCTATCTTCCCTATCTTCCATGTATCAGCTGAGAGTGCTCCTGGCTTAAAGTAACCCAGAAATTCAAGTAATAGTATTTTAAACATATAGGAGTATATTCTCCTCATACAGGAGGATGTGCAAATAGATGATTTCTGGCTTTGATCTGCTGTTCAGTGAGGTCATCAAGAAGCCAAACTCCTGGCTGGGTCCTAAGACGGGGGTTTCTGGGGAAGAGAGGAAACAAAAATAAATAAGCAAAGTGTATGCTATATTAGAAAAAACCATTGTAACAAATACACCTTAAAATTTCAGTCATTTAACACAATAGAGTTTTACTTTTCTCTCCACTAATAAAACTGGATAGTGAGCAGTTAGACATATGGGCTCTTCTTTCTAAAGTTGTTTAGAAACCTAAGCTGACAATGGTTCTGCCATCTTCAATAAATGCCTTCTGCTGTCAACCTGTGGTTCTTGCATTCCAGCCAGCAGACATAGAAGGAACAATGGTAGGAGCTCTGATGTTCTACACACAGATATGGACTGTTACATTGTGAGTATAAGAGTGTACCTAGTTTGAGACTCCCTAGCTCACTTTGGTCACAGCATCATGATCTTGTGTTAGGTAAGACATAATAGTTCCCCAAACCCTCATTTCCATGAGAAGTATGTTTAGTTATTATTTATCTATTTATCTCAAGTGTTTCAAGCTTCAAGAAAGAGCCATAGATTAAAATGACTTCTGATTATTAATATTCTTCAGCTTCAATTCCAGAAAAGAATAGGAGTTGGTCATGCACTCTCATGCCCTTGTGCATATGAAGTCTTCCCACAATTCTTACGAATCTATGCTCAAGTGATAATTTATTTTTAATGGCTCTCAAATTATAAACTTTTCATTTTGGTGAGTGCTACATATTTGTGCCTCTGTGCTGTGTGTCCTTTTTATGCTTTCACTGGAATGTGCCAATGTGTTCACAGGTATGCACCTCCACTCCACTTATGAAGATGCTGAGGCTCAGGGTAGTGAAATAATTTGTACACCAACCTCCCAATTCTGAAGTTAAAAATGTAGGCATTACTTTGACAGATTCTTCATCCCTCAAAACACAATTGATTGCAAACTTCTAGAAATTTCATCTCTTTAATATTTCTCAAGTTCACTCAAGAACATTTTTTCCATTCCTGTAGCCATTGCACCAATTCAGTTCACTGTCATTTGTCACCTGAGTTCCTGCTGCAGTCTCCTACTTGGTCTTTGTAACTCAAGTTTGCTCCCCTACAATACACCATACTGTGACTGGAGTTCAATTTCCAAATAAATACTCCAGATTTAAAGTGAAAATAAATACTCCAACTCTGTATTGTATAAGCATAAAAATACCCTTCTTATTATTGTCATTATTGTTATCATCATTGAAGCTGTCCTTTCCTCCTGTGAGGGAATTAAGCGGTTAACATTTTCTTCCTCTGCCTCAAATCTCAAACATCACAAAACCACTTTGCAAAATCCACAAGAATTACGATACCACAGGAAACCTCGGGAAGGCCTTCCAAAGGAGACACGTGGAGAGCAAGGGCGTACTGTGCAGGAAATTCGAGTACAGCAAATATCAGAGAGAGCACTTCCCATGACCAAAATGGATTAGCTGCAACAAACCAGAGCGCACAGATGACTCTCCACCGACATGTGGCTCTGTTATTAGGAGCAAGTTATTTCTTCGTAACGATGGTATGACCACGAGAAGGAACTTCTGGGATTATACTCTGAAGGCAAGCTGCCACTATAGAGATTGTGTTCATGGATAGAGGTAGTCTTTCAGATATCTCTGAGCGGTATGAGAATTTATAAAGATCATGAGTTATCACATTTCAATGAGAAAAACTGATACTATAGCTCAGATTTTAAGAGAATAAACTATGTAATCAAATTACCTGTGTGTTTCAAGCTTAATGCCAACACTGATTGTGATCCTGGCCAACCAAATCTATGTGATTCCCTGTGATTGTTTCCTCATTTGTACAATATGGATAATAATGGTACCTGATAGGGAAAGCAGTTATGAGTGTACCTGACGTGTGTGTGTGTGCGCGCGCGCGCGTATGTGACACCAAACATTGCCCAGCATATATTTTGTGTTATAAAATATTATACATTTTATGTTTCACCCTATACATGCATTTGTTCATCTCACATTTGCTTCAACCTGCTTCTCATACAAAGGAAAAATCCAAAGCTCTTAATTAAGTTTATTATAATTTTTAAGAAATTTAGATGGCCACTATATACCATCCCTTACTTGGCACTTTAGAAAATAGAAGCCTAGAGATGTGACTTTTTAATTGAGGAAATCATTTCCAGCAAGAGGATAGATTTAAATAATTCAACGTAGGCAATTCTACTCTTGGTATGGTGTTCTTTCACATAGACTACATTATCTTTGCTAATGTCCATGATCAACATTTTCCTTGACAGCAAGTGGGGAGAAAGGACCATTTCCCCTGAAGAAAAGCCAAAGCAGCTAATAAATCAGATGATTTACACAAAAGGACACAGAAAACAGACTGAGATTAGAATTGCAATCCCTGACTCCTTTTCTGAAAGTTGTTTCCCTGCCTGCAGAGTAATGAGCTATGACTTTGGGGGACATTATACACAAATTCATATCTTTACATGTTCAAGATGAGTCATATCTTACATTCAAATTTATGATCAACAAACTTGCAGCACATTATGATCAAAATTCTAATAATTTCCTCTGTTAAAAGCATCTAAATGTAAAGACTAGAGATATCTTGCATACATTTTTCATTATTCTTGAAATGTTTTTCTTCTAATTTGCTATATATAAATATGTAATTAGGGCAAAACCATTATTTTGGAGAGAAAGGGAAAAATCATCTGTATTATCTACTATTAAGTTATTACATCATGCAGACCCATTTTCATAGCAAAAGATATATTCCCACAAAATATATCAAACACTTGAAAGCATAAACAAAGAGGAAATTATATATATATATATATATATATATATATATATATATATAGAGAGAGAGAGAGAGAGAGAGAGAGAGGCTGCAAAGCTTCAAAGGAAGAGCAGGATTGGAAGAGAAAAGAAAGCATCTCATAAATCTGGCTCTGAACCCTTATTCTCTTGGCATGTGAAGTGTCTGAGACCTTACAAAACACCTTGATTCCTTTTTCTTTCTTTTTTTGCATTTTTTTATTGTTCAAGTACAGTTGTCTCCATTTTTGCCCCACCACTCCCCACCACACCCACCTTACTTCCCATCCTCAATCCTTCCCCCAGAAAACCTTGGTTTCTAGGAGGCTGAAAAATAAAAGTTTTGGACATTTTTGTGTCTTTTTAGCTTTTTAAGTTTTTTTCCAGTGAATTCTGTACATGGGTATAAAGAGTTTCAAAGCACTGGTGAAAAGAATTTAATGTCAATTCAACATTAAAGAAAACTAGAGGTTGCTGAGACTATTTTTTTTTTTTTCACTGCAACCCACATATCATTCTAAGATGTCCCTCAAGGACAGCACACATGTGCCTTGTCTCCTTAGGAACGCAAACTGCAATGTGCAGGGACAAGCCAATATTGTTTGCATGCCTGATTGCTTGTCACTGTCAGTCTTGGGGCAGCAGAGAAATCATTGCTAACAACTTCGGAGTTTGCATGTCCTGTGCTTACTTATTACTGGAAAGAATAAAATATAACGAACCCGATATGGACAAGGAATGCAAGGAATAAAATATTTCTTTCAGATTGTCGGCAAGCAATGGAACAAATGAGATTTATGGCAGAATTGGATATGTGATTTATAGTTTTGCTTGTTCTTCATTTAAAAGAGGAAATTAAAACCACGCTCGCATATGATTCAATCTTTGATCACTAGAGAATAGCTGCTGTGAATTAATTATTATAAACTCTATTACCCTTGTTCACCCCAGGTGCTGCATGCATAGTACCTTCCAACCCATGTCCCAGGGGAAAGGGGTTTTTGGGGGGTTAAATTCTGCAGGAAAATTATCTGGCATTTGGAGTTTCACTGAGCAGTCATTTATTACCTAAGATGCTAATTTAATAATCTCATGTAGAAGATATAGTTAAAAGAAAGACTCAGATAAAATCCTCAGTGGCTTCATACTGGCTTGGAGAATGTGGGCATTTATTCTCTTCTCATCATCTATGAGCCTGGAATTAAATGCCTAAATTTAGGGGTAAATGTTCACAGATCTTAAGCTCTGTTAGTTTCCATTTAATTCTGTAAGTAAAAGTAGACAATATTTATTTCATAAAGAAGACATTTTGTTCATTTATTCTCCATTCAAGGTGCTAAAATAATTTTAAGATAGAAAAATAAAACAATAATGATTAAAAGAGCTCTAAGGTATGGCAAAGAAGGAATCTGCTTAAAAGTTGCTAAAATAAACTTTTCAATATAAAGTCAATAAAGTACATACTGTAAAAATGCAATTAATCATAAGAAACTGACACTCTGAACAGAATATTTAGAAAACTACTAATGGCATTAAATATAAATATTGACAGAAGAAAACTATTTGACATAGAGATGAGAATATAATAAAATATGATAACTAAGGATTGTCAAAATATAAGATGTTTTACATATTTGAACCTGTGAGCTGAAGGCTGGTAACTGGAGCCACCAGAGAGACATGGCCCAGGACCTCGATGATATGACAACACAGGACAGAGTGGGTTGGCTCTTTCAATGCTTTCCCAACTGGAGCATTTACGCTTTCATTTTCTGTAGACTCTTTCTCTAGACAGCTGTGTGCATGGGTAGAGAAAGAGGAAACAGGCCTATGAAGCACTTAAAGAATTAGGATTCTTCACATTGCACATGATAGAAATATAACTCAACATGGCTTAAACAAAACCAGAAAATGCAGCATCTCAAGTTTTTTGTACACAAATGGACCCAAGAACTTAAATGAATGAATGGAGTCCTCTTTCCCTCGCATGTGCCCTCTTGGAGCGCTCTCCCCCAGCCTTCCGGTTCACCCCCTTGCAGCCCTGTTCTCTGTGACAGTGTCTCTCCGGCTGCCTGTCTCCGTGCGTTGGCACAGCCCAGGCCCTGCAGCCCTCATGTTCTCAGCTCTTAGTATTGGTGATGCCTAGGAAAATGTGAAACTTTTTCCCGGACGTTTCAGCAAAACCATTGAAACTGTTTACATTAGAGAGGTGGGACAGGTTGAGAGGACTCCCAGCAAAAGCGGACTGCGCAAGCAAGGCAGGGCTGGCTGAACCCGAAAATAAAGGCTGGAAAGTAGCTGTAAACAACTGTGGGGGTTGCTGTGGTGGGAGAAGTTCCAAATCTTGTATGAGAGCGTTCATTCAAAAGTGGGGCTAGAGTACAGTGACAAGTGGCATTCTTCCCTCTCTGGCCCCTCCCCCACAGCGCCACAATGCCACAAAGTGGGTTTCCTCACCCAGGTCCCCAACCCCTACAACATAACAGGTGCACCAAAACAAAGAAATATGGCTCAAATGAAAGAATAGATCAAAACTCTAGAAAAAGAGCTAAGCGATGAGGAGATATGTAACAGGGTGCAGCCAAGAGGGGGGCCCAAGTAGAAATTTGTAACAGGGTCCAGAAGAGCTTAGAGATAATTGGCTCCACACCACAGGGCAATACCTGCCTGGAATGCTGGCAGCTGTGGCCAATTGTGGGAGGAGCCAGAAATGAAGCTGCAGAGGAAGATTGGCACTGGGATTTAAACGGAGGCACGGCAGCCATTAGATGCCTTTCTTTTTGAGACCACATGTCTTTTCAGGGACCGTGCACCTTGGGTGAGAGTCAGGACCATGAGGCTTTGGAAGTGCTCCCTTTTGCGATGTGGAGGAGCCAGGATGACTGTGCGTTTGTGGAGAACTTTAGTTTGTATTATTTCAAATAAATAATAAATTCTTTTTCTTTTCACTGATCTCTGGTATTAAGAGATGTCTTTCCTCAGGTGGCGGGCAAAATGAACCCAGTGCGGGGGAGGAACCCCTGGAGCAAAAGGGGGGGCCTTTTATATCATTCAGCCCCCCCACCCCGTCGGTTCTGTAACAGATAGACAACCTATCTGATGCAGAGTTCAAAGCCCTGATAATCAGGATGCTCACAGAACTGATTGAGCTCGGTTGCAAAACAAAGGAACAAATGAAGGCTACCCACAGTGAAATAAAGCAAAATGTACAGGGAACCAACAGTGACAAGAAGGAAACCAGGACTCAAGTCACTGATTTGGAACAAAAGGAAGAAATAAACATCCAAACCAGAGCAGAATGAAGAAACAAGAATTCAAAAAAATGAGGAGAGGCTTAGGAAACTCTGGGAGAACTTGAAACATTCCAACATCTGAATCATAGTGGTACCAGGAGAAGAAGAAGAGCAAGAAGTTGAAAACTTATTTGAACAAAAAAAATGAAGGAAGACTTTCCCATTCTGGAGAAGGAAATAGATTTCCAGGAAGCCCAGAAAGCCCAGAGAGTCCCCCAAAAAGTTGGACCCAAAGAGGAACACACCAAGGCATATTATCATTAATTTACCCAAGATTAAAGATAAAGAGCAAATTTTAAAAGCAGCAAGAGGAAAGGAGTCAGTTACCTACAACATAGTTCCCATTAGACTATCAACCAATTTCTCAAAAGAAACCTTATAGGCAAAAAGGGGCTGGAAAGAAGTATTTGAAGTCATGAAAGACAAGGATCTACATCCAAGATGACTTTATCCAGCAAAGCTGTCATTTAGAATGGAAGGGCAGATCAAGTGCTTCCCAGATAAGGTCAAATTAAAGGAGTTCATCATCACCAAGCCCTTATTATATGAAATGTTAAAGGGACTTATTTAAGATATAGAAGAAGATAAAAAACTATGAATAGTAAAATGACAACAAACTCACAACTATCAACAACTGAACCTAACAAAATGAAAACAAAAACTAAGCAAACAACAAGAACAGGAACAGAATCAGAAACATGGACATCACATGGAGGGCTTTCAGTGAGGAGGGGAAGTGGAAGCATGGGGGAAAGGTTCAAAGAATAAGAAGCATAATTGGTAGGTACAAAATAGATGGGGGGTTAAGAATAGTATTGGAAACAGAAAAGTCAAAAAACTTACATGTGCAACCCAGGGACATATAACCCTAAGGGGTTACAACTCATGGATTCCATCCTAAGGCGGGTAATGCTGGATGGTTGGGGGGTGCAGGGCAGAGGGAGAATAAAGAGGAAAACTGAGAAAACTATAATAGCATAATTAATAAAATATACTTAAAAATAATTGTTTACATTGGACTGCTTGGTTTTTCTCCCATCTCTGGATCAATTCTCTTCATCGAGAATGGATTAAAATGACAGAACAGTCTGAATCCTGTGCCCATCTCCCCTCAAACCACAGACCACAAATATAGCACAAGTTGTCCCCACTGAAAACTCAGGACGCCATCTCCAAAGTACATGAAAGAAATGCTGGGCAGGAAAAACAACAGATGTCCACTACCAGCAAATTAAGACATTTTCCTGAAGTATGTTACTTTTATATCAACTGCCAGTTGAATTGCACATGAAATATACAAGGCTTGGCAGGAAAGAAGATGAAATCATTAATTTTTTAAATACTAATTAAGTTATGCCTTTTAAAATATAGTTAGGTGTTGCTGCTAGCTTGTTGTGTATATGCATGTGGATATCTTTATCTATTTTAGTAAATATGCAGTTTTCTGTATAAAGTAATATTATTTTAATAAAGTTATTTTTATGCCAGCTTATCATATTTTAAAATATAATAAGGAATATAAGTAAAAAACAATTACTCAAAACATTTTGGTGTCAGTTGGTGGTATTTATTCCCCCTGTTCTGTCTTATTCCAAATTTGTGGTTACATATTTTAAAGTTTAATTTTGATTATGTGTTATATATAATTTTATAACCTACTTTCTTTATTTAACATTATAGTAGGAGCATTCTCCTTGTTACTGTAAACTCTTGATGGGAAGAATATTAATAAATGAATAAAATCTCATCCACAATATATCATTACTTGTATATTTGAAAAGTTTATATTGTGTTCAATGTTTTATAGTTGTAGATAGTGCTGCCATTAATATGTTCTTGCCAAAGCTTTGTTTTCTGAATTTCAGATTACCTCCTTAAGAAGATTCTCTAGCAATGAGATTCCTGGATAAGGAATTGTAGATATGCTAAATGAGGATTGTCTTTCCTTTTCATTTTGCTTTTCCTCAGTTTGATTGTTCTTTTAAAATGTATCTCAAATTTTAACTTTAAAAACCATTGGAATATTTTTTGTCTTGGTGCACCTATTACATATAAGGGGTGGAACCTTAGGTGTTCGCCGGGGCAGGGCAACCACATCTCTGCATTGTGATACTGTATGTGGCGGGGGGAGGTTCCAGAAGGAGCAATGCTGCTTGCTCACCTCTCAGCTGGCTTTCAGTTACTTCCCCCACGACCCACAATCAAATTGGGCCCTTCTGGTGCTGATTCCTGGTAGGTGGTTTTGTGTACGTTCTAGGACCCTGTGGATCTCTCCAACAAACTCCCCTGTGAGGCTGGGAATTTCTCCTGTTGCCTCAACCCCCACAAGTTTTTACAGTCAGGATTTGAGGCTTTATTTCCCCACACTGGAGCCCTGAGTTGTGCAATCTGTCTCGCTCCCCAGTTGTTCCTCCGAGTTTATCTGCATGCAAATGTGAGACCACCTGGTCCACAAGCCACCACCTTGCTGTGAGTCCTCTATGCCCAGCTGCCTGTCTCTGCCCCTCCTACCCATCTGAATGAATGTTTCTTCTTTAACTCCTTGGTTGTCAGACTTCTATACAGTTAGCTTTTTCTGGCAGTCCTGAGTGTTTTTTGTTTTTGAATTTGTTGTTGTCCTTCTTTTGGTTGTGCAAGGAGGCACAGTATATCTACCTACACCTCCATCTTGGCTGGGAGTCATATTGTACTTCATATTTATTTAGCAAATATCTTCGGATCCCTGCTAGGTGTCGGAAAGCACAATGTGGGCATATCTAATCCAGGTCTGGGGAGAAACAGAAGGCTTCTGAAAACAAATGATATATAAACTAAGGAATGAATAGGAATCAAGGGGAGAATTAAGCATAAAAGGAGAATGTATAAGGGAAGAATGTATCTCCCAGAAAAAATAAAGTGAACAAAATGCATGCATAATGGAAAAATCACATGGATTTTAGTATAAACAAAGACATGAGACTGGACAGATGACAGAGGCCAGATTTTTTAAAATTCACCTGCAGAAAATGAGAGGGATTGAAAAGGGACTCAACAAAGTGAGACTCCTGCATGGCTTCTGCGCTCGAGTGTTTTATATTACATAATCTCTCAGGTTTTCATCATTAGTCTGGTGCACTTCTCTGCCTGACACAAAGTCTGAAAAGTGATATTATCATGTAAAACAAAGGACAGGTTGAAAAAAGAAAAGTGAGCATCTTCATCGGTGTAGTTCAGTGTCTGATTTGGGAATAGGAATAGGGCTTTTTTCTTCTCCCATCATAAAATGATCCCCAAGAATTTCCCCTAGTAAAGGGTGTTGAAGACTGTTTTACTTTCAACCAACATAGCTTCAGGAGCTTAGGCAAATTTCCTAGAAAACACTTTAGGAGTTGAGTGAATGCAACAGCCTTTGATGTTCCCTTTGCCCATTTTAAATTTGAGATTGCAAACAGACCTATTCTACCCATTGGGAAAAAACACATTATTAGCCAATAATTTCTATGGAAAAATTGAGCTTTGTGAACCTTGAGTTTGCCTCATTCTGGTCTCATCTATCTTGGGATGTTTAGCTCTTAAGCTTCCTCTCGGAGGCAGTAACACAGGACACAGACAGATACACCCAAGTGAGCATAGCCTGTACATCTCCTGTTGCTAACTCACCTGCCAGAAAGCCCAGACCATGGTTTTTAAAAATCCTTAGTCAGGAAGTTATAAAAGCAAAATAGTGGTGGAGGGGATGAAGAATGGATAGGTTTTCCCAGAGATCTTGGTCCTTTTTCTATCTTTCTCCACAACTCATTAGAGAACTTAATTGAACTGCTTCCCTGTCACAATCTCCCTTGTCTGTGAAATAAGGGAAATTATGGCTGCCCTTTCCCGTGCCCTTTGATAACTTCACAGGGTGCTCAGAGATGTTATGAAGATTAATAAGCCAAATGCTTGTAGACTACTTTAGGTTCCCCATGGGGAGAAAGCAGCAAATTAAAATCCATTGCTCTGAGAGCAGGAGGGGCCAGATACCAGAGGCCAGGAATCAGAGTCTTAGCCATCCTGAGCTCTCACTCTTTTGTGACTGGTAGAGCAGAGCCTTTCCCTGTGCCCACCAGTATCGGTCCTGGTCCATAGAGGATGGGCCTTCCACCCCTATTCCAACATCCTTTACTAGGTCAGCCCCAGAATTTAATCTAATTGACCAGAGCTTGAAGTATTCAATGAGCCTTTTTAATTGGGGAAGGGTGTTAAATAAGGTAGACTGAATAATGCTCCCCAAAATAGATCCTAATCCTGGGAACCTGTGACTATTTGACCTCATTTTGCAAAAGGGACTTTGCAGATGTGATTAAATTAAGATTATTAAGATGGGGAGAGCACTCTGGGTTGTGTGGGTGGTCTCAATATAATGACAAAGTCACTTATAAGAGGGAAGCAGCTACTAGTAAGAGATGTGGTCAGTGGTTGGGAATGACCCAAGGGTCACTGGGCCAAGGACTGCAGGCAGCCTCTATTAGCTGAGAAAGATGAGGAAACAGAATTCTTTCCTCAAGCCTCCAGAAGGGACCCAGCACTGAGGCCCCCAGATTTTAGACTTCTAATCTCTAGAGCTATAAAATAGCAAAAGTGTTTTGTTTTCACCCACTAAGGTTGGGGTAATATATTATGGCAATAATGGGAAACTAATACTGTAGACATAGTATAGTGGGTTAAATTGTGGCCCTCAAAAAGATCTGCCTATATCTGGACACTCAGAACCTGTCAATATAATTTATTTGGTGAAGGTGCCTTGGCAATGTTACTGAGTTAAGGATCTGAGGAAGAGGTCATCCAGGAAGAGGTCATAAGGATCTGAGGAAGAGGCTTACCCAGCTGGGTACTAATTCTAATGATCATTAGATAAAGACAGAAAGAAGGAGAAAGCGTGTGAAGATAGTGGCAGAGACTGGAGTCATGCAGACAAGCCAATGAATGCCTGAAGCCACTATAAACTGGAAGAGTCAAGGAAGGATCCTCTCCAAGAACTTTCAGAGGGTATGCAGCCCTGCCGACACCTTGGTTTTGGACTTCTGGCCCCCAGAACTATGAGAGAATACAGTCCTGTTGTAGTGAGCATTAACAGCTCTCTACTGCCCCACAGAAACAAGTCTGAGCCATCTTTGATCAATGGAGAAAGATTTTCCCATGGCATGTTACAGTAAAGAGAAAGAAAAAGAATTACAGGAATAATGAGAGTGTCATGAAACTACCTTCAAAATGCAACTTGTGTTTGGAAATGAGACAGGTACACTTTTAATATTAAGGCACAATCAGCTCTCCATGCCCCTTTTTAGAAGAGACTCGAACTTGTACACTACTACCCCAAACCTGGTCATTTCATTGCTAATTTTTGATTTTGCCAAATACAGACATTGAGGAAATCCAATTACTATTCATTTTTATAAACTATTAAACAATTTAACAATAGATGCATAAGAAGAACACACAGAATAAAGTCAGATTCCTAAGTCAACTTATACAGCTTTATATTTTTTTTAAATATCACAGTTTTTCTTAATTTTTCTGGTTTTACCAAAGACTCTTGAATGCTTTCCTTTAGGGTACAGGCCCTGGCTTTCAGATCTTCATGGTGACATGGAGCCCTGGGGGAGGCACAAAGGGGACAGCAGGCTGCCTCCCAGAGAATCCCATCAGAGGGCTCTCGGTGACTATTGCTCCCTGAAGTTGTGGCCTGGGGAAAGGGGGGTGAATTCTAGGAAGGTCAGGGTGGAGTGTGCAGATGGTCGGCAACCTCTACTCACTGGACATTGTCCAAGACTGACCCATAAATGCTGAAAGTGTGTTTACAATTTGGCAGAGGATGGGAGGGTGGGAAGTGGCCTTCCCAGCAGAGGAGTCTACTTGGGTAAAGGCAGGGAGACACGCGATAGAACAGCACTGAAGATGCTCATTGTGAGCCAAACCTGGTGGATGAGGAGCTGGATGGAGATTTAGGGTCCCAGGAGGAGAAAGTGACGAGAACAAGATCTGTCATCCTCTTTTTGGATTATTCCAAACTGATTATTATGACATTGCGAGGTAGTGGAATTATCATTTGTTATAGAATAATAACACCTTTTAACTAATTACAATTTCAATATCAATTGTGGTGTTAAACACTGAAGGCCAATATATTCTAAGCATTCTCATCATCAGTTGTAATGGGATTTTCATATCACACGTTACAGTAAAGAGAAAGAAAAATAATTACAGGAATAAAGGAAGGGTCATGAAACTACCTTCAAAATGAAATTTGTGTTTGGAGATAAGACTGGTACACTTTTAATATTAAGGTACACTTTTAATATTATGCATGTCTTAGCATGTTAGCAGCCCACCTCTGAAGAGAACTGTCTCTGTTACTGTTATTTTAAGATATCTACATTAACAATAAAAAAGAACAAGTTATGACCCATGGTCCAGACCAGCTTATGGCCTCTTTTAGTACTCCATTATCCTGAACTGAAGCTCCTACTGACCCTTGCTCAGTGGTAGAAATCCTAAAAGATGTTAATCCCTATGCCAGAATGTGAAGATTTAAAGGACCACAAACAGAAGGCAAGGCAAAGGGCCCCAGTTGAGAGACAAAGAGAAGCATAAATCAAGAGAAACAGGCTATTTAAAAAGTGGCTGAAAGTTAGGACTTCCTATTGGAATATGCTTATGGGGTCATGCAGAGCTGTGGCCAAAAAACTCTGTTTTTGTGGGTATATTTATCTAGGAATGTGTTAGACTTAACTTGGCACAACTGGCTTCTTTAACTTCCTCATAAAGAAGGGATATGCCACTTTGAAATGGAAGGAAAAGTTAACTGAAAGTTCTTTGATTCTCCCTGAGTTTGTCAGCTGGAGAACAAAAGAAAGAAAAAAGAAAGGAAAACACGCCTAGCCAGTTGCCATCACCACAGCAAACAATGATGCTTTTGAGATAGTTCAACAACGAAAGTGAGGAAACTGCACTCCTTTTTTCCAAGTGAGTTGAAAATTTATTCTGACATAAAATCCTGCATACAAATGCTTACAACATCTGTATTCATAAATGCCAAATCTTGAAAAAAAAAAAAAAAACAAGATGTCCTTTAGTAGGTGAATGGATAAATAAACTGGTATATTCAGACAATGGAATATCAGTCAGTACTAAAAGGAAATGAGCTATCAAACCATGAAAAGACATAAGTGAAACTCAAGTTACTATTACTAAATGAAAAAATATTTGGAGAGGCTACAAACTATGTGATTTTAATTAAATGATATTGTAGAAAAGGCAAAACTATAGAGAGTAAAATATCAGAAGTTAAGGGGAGAGAAGAGGGATGAATTGGCAAAGCACAAAGGATTTTTAGGACAATGAGACTATCCTGTGTGACACTATAATGACAGATACATGTTAACATCAAAAATGAGCCTTAAGGTGAACTATGAACTTCAAGTAATAACGAGGGGTCAATGTAGGTTCTTTAATTGTAGCAAATGTACCTATTACTGAGGGATCTCATAATGGGGGAGACTTTGAGTGGATGAAGGCAGGACTAAATGAGAAATTTCTGTCCATTTCATTTGGGTTTGCTATAAACCTAAATCTGCTCTAAAAAAAAATCTATTAAAAATGAGAAGGTGAGGCTGAGAATGATGGCCACCTAATCACTAAAACTGGTAAGTCTCCCACAGTTTCATGGATTCCTAGATCAATAAGCACATCTATATTGCATGCTATGCACCACACTTTGTAAGTACAATGGCCCACATAAAAGAAACAATGCCCCTATCCTTAAGAAGTTACTGTGTATTGACTTGTATGAGTCATGACATGGGACTAATGAGAAACTGAATGAATAGCTGAAGAGTGAATTTAGTGAAGAAGTTACCAAGCACTGGAGATGTGAAGACTCAACTCTTTCTAGGTGATATTGACTGAAGACAGAGGGAGTTTACTAGTCAAAATAATACTTGACTCTATACAGAGAAGCCTCCATCCAAATCTTGGTGACAACATGTTTTGGTCTCCTCTCACAGTGTAAGGTTGGCACTTCTTTCCAGGTACCATACTTACATGATCACTCAAGGACCAGCCAGCACTTCTCCCATTGGCAGCTTCCTCTAGGATGACCCTCCACAGATTCTTGATTCAGTTGGTCACTGTGGAAAGAAAGGCTCATGCCTGGGATTATAAGAAACTTTTTTAAGATTTTATATATTTATTTTTAGAGAGAGGGGAAGGGAGAGAGAAAGAGAGGAAGAAAAACATCATTGTGTGGTTGCCTCTCCAATGCCCCCTACTACGGACCTGGCCTGCAACCCAGGCATGTTCCCTAAGAATCAAACTGGCGACCCTTTGGTTCACAGGCTGGCACTCAATCCACCGAGCCACACCAGCCAAGGCCTGAGATCATGAGAAATTTTAACAAGACCATTCTAGGAGTGGGATACAGTATTCCCGCTTATAATCCATTGGCTAGAACTTAGTCAGTGGTCACACTTTACTGCAAGAGAAACCAAGAGAAGTTTGTCTCAACTGTGCTTCCAGGAAACCAAAGCAAATGAGCTGATCAGGCAATCAGTTGGTCTCTGACACCCATGGAAACAATGAAAGTGAGCAAAGCCTTAGCAGGTCAAAGCAGATTTCAATCTCTGAGCATTGGTGCAAGGTCTGGAGAGTGATTTGAAAAAGAGGGTCTAAAGTGTCCTCATGAGAAAAAATACCCCAGAAGAACTGGGTGGTAACTTCTCAACCACCTAAGGACAAATCATTGAACTAAAGCAATATGATGAAATATTTTAACAGGTAGAGAAAAATGAAGCTGGTGTGACATAGAGAAGTTTTCTTCTCTTCCCATGTCACCAGAAAAGGTATAGGAGCAAGTGACACATTTTAGGATGACCCAAGGAGACAAACATGCATTAGGGACTCAGAGATAGTTGAAAGAACTAAAGAAAATGAGCTGAGCACCTACAGTCTGGGGTTCAGTTATAGAGAATTTGAACTTTCATATGAAATCTCTTTCTCAGCTGACCTGTATACATTTGTGTATACTGATTCAACATGTAGTCTGATAACTCAGTAGGTATTATCCTGTTCTCCAGAAATACCATTAGCTAGTGACCTAGATCGCAAACCCCCTCTCTACCCTCTGGCATCTACCATCAATAATACTGGATAGAGATTATAAATCAGAGATGGCTGAACTCTGGCTGCTTGTGGAGTGATTGAGTGCCCTGATTCTGACTTATTTAGAATCATCAAGTCTTATACTATAATCTTTGAACCAGATCTCATTAAAATTTGGTTTGCTTTGGGTAACCTTAAGGCTTAATTGATGTGATAGTCTTACAGGATCTATGCCTTTGTTTTGATTAAGGAGCCATCATCACTATATTACAATATTTAGCGATTTTGAACAGATTGTGGTGTTCAAGCTGAAAAGCAATTGGGCTCTGGACTGTACTTAGGGCTTCTGAACCTGACGCCCCCTGCAGCTGTGGGTAAGAACAGTGTGACTTTTGCCTTGTGGGATCGCCTGTCCCAACACATAATAAAGAAAATTATAAGACTATTCAATTCAACTTGAATGGACCCCTGAAGGAGACAAACAGACCAAGAACAGCTACTCCCTGCAATTAATTTCCTGAACTAAACAGCCCAGACTGAGATAGTTCTCAGTATAAAAAGCCTATCCCATGGATCATGTCCTCACTTACCTCCCTTCTTTTGGAAAACTCATTCTTTCCTTCCTGTTCTGAAAATTGTCCCTTAGGAGCTGCCAGGATCTTAAACGCTGTGAAGAACCTGGCCTAAGTAATTGGTCTAGGGAAGGCCACAGACTCATGATGGGCCAATTGAGGACCTAATTGTAAGTTTTCAAAGTAGAAATGTTGATGGAGAGTCTTTTCTCATGTATGACAAAACTTAGGATGTGTGAGGCCAGAAGGTATCCATGGACAGGCAAATGTATTTCTGTAAGAAAATCCAGTTTTCAAGGGTAAAAATCTGAGTGGACAGGTGGAAATACACAACACAACTTCTACTGCAGAACAAGACTCCTGCCTGCCTGAGATTTGGTTATTTGAGCTAATGATTTCAACTTCCCTTATCTTCTTTTAATATGTTAATGATTGGTTAATTGATAGATTTTATGTCTGTGAGAAGCTGGGGATTGGAGTGGGGGGGTTAGTTGTGGTTGTCCAAACCATCTTAACTTGAATGTTGATGAAAACAATAGCAACAACAAGAGTCCCAACGAAGACATCCAGAGAATAATGTGTGTATTGTTGCACATAGAAGAACAGTGGCTTGCTGTTACCTCAAAGCCGCCTTTGTGGGTAAGAGCTGCCGATCTGAGAGTGTTCAGGCTCAAGAAGCATGGAGTACTCGTCATAACCCAGCAGAATGACCAACTCCTCAAGTTTCAGTTTCTGACTCTTTAAGTTGGGAAATGTGTCTGTAAGCCTGGAAGATACTCTCTAAATAATAAATTTAGTTCTATAATAATTTAAAATTGTGCTTATATGTTTTTATCGTGAGCAGATATATATTCATGGGCTTTATTTGAATTGAGGAGCATGCAATGCATTTAAAGTTAGGCTTATGAGGCAGAAGAAAACTCTAATTTAATAAAAAAGAAGTAACTATCTTTTTTGGTATCCAGTTTTTTTTGTAGAGGTACCTGAGCCCCAATGCAAGGTAGGAGATGAGTTTTAGTATATATGTAAAATGGTTAGGCTCAAATTTACTAAATGATATAAGGACCCTAGAATAATCTATTAACATTATAATCTAATTTATCTAGTAATTCGTGCAGATCAATCAAATTTGCTTTCAGATTGTTGGAGCCTTGCACTTATTGTAAGTCTTCTGTGAACCAGCACAGAGAACAGAAGAGAACCCTGAACTAGCTTGCATCCCCAGGGCTCTGGGATAAGACACAGACAGCAATGCAGGTGCTAAGCTGATTTGGCTCTTTAACATGAAACAGGCCTGCTCCTGTCCTGCCTTTGTAAACTGCCCCTTCTGCCATGTTTACCCCAGAGAACTAAATGTCTAATACCAATGAAAACAAAGGAGATACCTTGGGAACGAACTCAGATAGCTTCACATACTCCTCACTGTGACTCAAGTACAACAGAGTTTTGAATGATTGAAAGTAATTCACTAGTGTGTTTCATATAGAACCCTCTTGAAGATACTGTGATGATGAATGATAAGATTTTCTAATAATCTATACTAACTTTGAGTTGCAAATAAATACTAAGAAATCCACTTAAAATATATAGCATTTCAGACTAATTGACACAGGTAATATACAACTCTTTGTCCTGTTGTTCTGTTCATTTTATATTTAATTGCCAAATTACAGAAACCAAACAGGATGTATGCACATGGATGTAGATGTATACATGTATATGTGCATATATATGTACATTTATATAAATACATATGTGTGTATATTTATGTATTACACATTGGACACTGTCTGACCTTCTGTTTCCTCATTTTATAGAGGCTAATAATAATAAGCCCTGCCCTGCAGCCTTATCAGGATAATTGTTTGGAAAACACCTACTATACAGAAGACACTTAAAATACATCCATTGTATTGTGCTATTAGTACCTCCTACTTCTCCCTCTGGATTGTGAGTTACTTAGGAACAAATAATATCTTATAAACTTTATGTCTCCTGGGCCAGAAAACATTTCTATCACATAGAAAGCGTTATTTTTGAATAATTGAATAAATGTGTCTTCCTTCAAGCTGAGTCACTTTATTCCTTTCTCATCACTCTTTATTGCCTTTTTATATGCTACCTATCTTGGCAACCCCATTTATATTCTTCATTTTTATAAGTGTTTCATGCACTGGACCCTCCATTTATTTTATGCATCAGGAAGTTCAATTTTGTACAGTTTCCTGAACACATCATGTAGTTCAACCTTTATTGTTTTGGGTATTGTGTTCCTTCTTCCCATAATGGTCTCGAATATAAAGTAAACATTTAATTTAATAAACATTTATTGAGCACTTACTATCTGGCAGCTATTCTGCAAGGCAGTGTGAAGCACACAGCGTTGAACAAATCAGGTGTGGTCCTTTCTTTGACAGAATCATCTCCTCTTTTGGAGGAAGTCCTATGCCCTCCTCAGAAGCACTGTGAGGTGAGGCAGTGGCAGTGTCTTGACCCAGCAGGGAAGAGAATTTCATGCTGGCCTTGTTTCGACTTGTAGCTGAAGGCAAAAGAGTGAAAAGTCCACCAACTTTCAGTAAGTTTTGTTATGGTAAATTACCTACAGACAATGAACCACCTTAATACCTGCATCCAGGGTAGATGGCTCCTTGGTACCACCCAAAATAGTAAAAGAGACACTTTGCCAAAATAGCTTAAAGCATGAGGAGACATAAGTCATCTCTGAGAAAAACGGGCAGAGCATAGGCTGGAAGTTCATTAGGATTCATCATGAAAAGCATCTGATGGCAACTTAGACTTTCCCCCTACATACCTGGCTCCTAGGAGTCCCCAGCTTTCTTCCAGCATCAGGATCCAAAAACCAGGCTCCTATCTTCTAGACAAACTTATGGACAATGACACAGGGCTCAACAGGAAGCAAACCCTTGCCTGCGTTAAGAGAATTACATGGGTGTGGAGGGTGAAGAAATAAGATTGAGGGTTAGCACCCTCACCCCTGTGAGGGTAATAGAGATTCCAAACCTTGAGTAAAACTACTTTTAAAAGTAGAGGATTACACTTCCGGCCAAGATGGAGGCGTAGGTGGATACACTGTGCCTCCTCTCACAACCAAAATTAAGGACAACAAAGATTTAGAAACAAGAAAACACTCAGAACTCATAGAAAATTGAACTGTACGGAAGTCCAACAACGATTCATCCAGACCGGTAAGAGGGGCAGAGTCACGGCAGGAAAAAGCGGAGGTGCGGACCAGGCATGCAGGCAGCAGCGGCTGGCAGCCCCCAGATGCACAGGCGGCTGACAGACTCCGGGCACAGGGTAGCAACTGTGCAGACCCAGTGAGGCCGCGCAAGGCAGCTGGCTGACCAGGTGGTCCCACATTTGCGCACAGATAATCCAGGCGAAGGGGAAGCAGTGGAAGGGACTGGAATCCGAGAGTGAGCAGAGCAAGCGCCATTGTTTCCTCTCGGACCCCACCCCCACATACAGCATCACTACCCAGCGACTGGGCTGTCCCACCCCGGGGAACACCTAAGGCTCCACCCCTCATACGTAACAGCCAAGACTAGACAAACACAAAACAAAAACAAACAAACAAACAAAAAAAAAGGCTCAAACCAGAGAACAAATAAAAGCCCCAGAGCCAATTTATCTAAGCAATGAAGAGATAGCCAACCTATCAGATGCACAATTCAAAGCCTTGGTGATCAGGATGCTCACAGAATTGGTTGATTTTGCTTACAAATTAGATGAAAAAATGGAGGCTACAACAAGTGAAATGAAGAAAAATGCACAGGAAACCAATAGAGATGGGAGGAAAACTGAGACTCAGATCAATGGAGTGGACCAGAAGGAAGAAAGAAACAACCAAACAGAAAAGAAGGAAGAAACAAGGA